>CM074295.1:9310043-9652543 GCA_037194245.1 Opsariichthys bidens
GGAAAACATTTACAGAGTAAACTGTCATAAAAAAAAACATGACAAAGTCATTTGACTATCTTGTTCATAAACAATGGTGTCAGGACTTTCATTTTGATGACACTGACACTTTCATTGATGTGAATACTTGCTTTTGAGGAATGAGCTATCCATTCTGAGCAAGTGACATGCTTTTGCAGGTTATCAACTAGGTTTTGCAGTTTGTACTAATTGTTTTGAGAACTGCATTAACTGTTGTGAGAAATGCACCGAAGCGACTGAGAAAAACTGTAATACCGCAGTTTATATCGATTGTGATGTCTAAATTGGCTATTAGCATTTAAAATGATTGATTTTTGTTTGGTATACTATATATTTCTTATGTAAATAAATAAAAAGAAAAAAATATATATGTCTGGATTGTTTGTCTCTATATCAAATGTAACTGAGCAAGATACAGCATATTTAGATTGCTCCAATGTTTTGATAATGTTTGACAAATACTACAAACTATTTTAAAATGATTCATATCAATGAGATTAAATCTTTTTTTTTTTTTTTGTATTTTAGCTATTGCATTGCACCATACAATGTGAAAATACACTAGATATTGTTTTCATTGTTTCACACACATATTTGATGTCTCAATTTTGACCAAATATCCCAGAAACAGCAGATGAAGAAAATTTCATGTATATTTGACATTTGACACAGCATCTTTGGTGGTCCAATAGGTTGTGTTCATTGTGATTCAGTCCTTTCTCCTAATTTTAAAAGACTCATGAGCCCTGCAACAAGATGACAGGCCAGTGTGGACCAGACCACAGCTCTAGGCCAGTGTGAAGACCACCCACATACATTACACTCCAACCCCCGGTGCAATTACACAAAGGTCACTACAGATTAGTCAATTACTGAAGACTGAGGGCTTTAACATGCTGTGTTTTCGCATAAATGAAAATGTGCAGAAGAGCCGACTAGATTCGACTATTGCAATCAGAAAAAGGGAGAAATATAAAAGGAAGTATACCTAATGATAAAACAAACTGATTATTCACTGGGATATGCTACGCTATTGAAAACAAATTAATTTTGTTAAAATCATTCTAAAACACATTAGAAAAAATATAAGAAGTTCAAACACAATTCAGAGAAAGAATGAAAAATTATTGTAAAATGTAATGCAAAATTTTAAACGTAAAATTGATAAAGCTCCTGAAACCAATCACACAATGAAATAGGCTCAATAAATCTTATAATATTGTCGAATTGTGTTTGATCATTCTACAGTTTAAACGGCAATAATCTTTTATTAACGAAGAAAAACATCTGCACCAAATGTATGTTAATTCTACGTGTAAACTGCAGACATGCTTGTCCTGGTTACGAGGGTCTCTCCTCCTCCCCCTGCCGCCCGCTGTGTCTCGGCTATTCTCGGCTGTGTCCGCCAGAGGGCGCTCGGGCTCCGATGTCAACATGCGCCATTCGATTGTGGAAAATGCCACCAGATGGCGGTTTAGGATTGCTGCTCTTCTGAAAGGCGCGGTTCCTTCTCCTGGTCCAATTTTCAATAAAAAAATCCATATTTAGCTAAACTTTTATCGAATTTCGAATAGCGGGAAGGCCGACCTTTACGACCATGAGCACCCCAGGTAAGTTGTATGCGTTTTTGTGCTGTTAGTGGTGTGTGAAAGGCGGCGGGTCTGGAGATTAAAGATGGAGGACAACGGGGCTGGTGGGGGATGGGCGGCTTCTCCTCTGCTCTCACACTGACTGCATCTCCTCAGGCCAGATCCACGAGCTTTGGCTGCTCGTATGCGGCTCTGTGAGCACACACGGCTCGGGCATGAAGACACGGGCTTGTTTTCTTAGGTGCAATTGAGCTCATATGTGTCTGTCTCGGGTTTGTCGCCGACTGTGAGCTGCACTCATTATATAATGATCAGTTTATGGCACTGATTGCTGCGGGTTCGAGGAGATGCTGGTTTGTCTCTCAAGTTTTCTTGAAGGTCCTATTATTTAATCCGTCAGAGACAAGAAATTATTACAGACTTGTCAACTGCAGGCTTAAATGTAGTCTGGCGTGCTTTAGTCATGATTGCATGTTTAATCCCGGTGTGAGGAGAGAAGGAGTCAGACAGGTGGAATACTGTTGCTATAATAGAGGAATATAATGTGAGAGACTTTAGTGGGTAAACGTGTGATGGGGGAGGGGTTGAGTTTTCACCTCTGTTTTCATCTGTACTTTCTCAGACTGAAGTAGTGAAACTTCACAGTCAGCCCACACATCACCTGTTATTACTAGTTATTTCTCTGTTTTCAGCAGGGCAACTTCATTCTAAGTGATTGAAAAAGCCTTGGGGTAAATGGCTGAAATGTAGTATTTGGGAGCAGTTATTCTCAGGAAAGTTTAGCTTTATCTTAAAAACACAGGAACACTCCCAAGTATCCTGTTCAACATGCTTGTGTCCTCTGGTTTGTGTCATATATAGCAATTGCAAGTTGATTTCCTGGGAGAAACTTTTTGCAGTGTTTTTATTGTGAGCTAAAACTATTGAAATTAGATTAATGGATTTGAAATAAGATAAATTAAATATGTATTTTTTTTTTTTAAATTAAAATATTACAATAAGAAAAATTAGATGAACTTGAAATGGTGTCTTGGTAACTGAAATAAGTTGAAGTGTTAAAGTTACTAAAACTGAAATGAAAATAAATGAAATAGAATTAAAAAGCAAGTCAATATGAAAATAAAAATGTAAATTGAAATAAAAAAAATGTATAAATAAAATAAACATTAAAATAACAGTAGTTTAATAATGAATTCCAAAGTTATATTTGGAAATTTTAGATCTTTCTGGAATTTATTAAAATCTTTAAAATTAATGGAAAAATTATGGACATTAATAAAATCTTTAAAATCAACTGAAAAGTCACTCTAATTAATAAAATTCTAAATATTCAATTTTTTTTTTAACTATTTGTTTTTTACTTAGCTGTTCAGCTATAAAATCTGAAGTATTTTTCACATTTTATATAAATATATATTTTTATAAATGGCTGAAATTTTGTTGATCAAAAGATGTGGGAACCCTAAGCGTTATTCTGGAAGTATTATTTGAGACCTGTAAATACAAAATCTCGAAATGTAAGCCAATATTTAGCGTTGAAAAGCGTTGTCTGGTAATTGTTGTCCTGTGATCATCAAAACAACAACTTCATACATTTTTCAGGCCCACAGCCCTGGAAAGATTTTTCTCAGTTACTTGTGACTTTATTATTATTCTGGTTATAATAATAATAGTAGTGCTATAATTATTGCTATATATGCTGTATATTATAATATTATGCTGATCATTCTTATACAGTCCTTTTGTAACATTAAATCATGTAAATTTTATGATTTCATGCAGTATTCTGTAATGTTAAGATCTTGTGCTGTGGCCTCTCTTTTTCAGTCTTCAATGTCAATGTTGTAATATTGCTGTAAAGTTGCGGAAGTGTGTCCCGCATAGGATAACCACTAGCTGACTTTTTCTGTAAATAACTTCTGCAAATAATGAAACCCTTTTTTGTTCAGAGTTACCCAACAGAAATCAGCATCCTGCGGTTGAAAGTGTGGCCATTAAAAAAAAACCCTCTGGAGAAAACTGACTCCAGTACAGTGTGTGAAATGTATACCTGACTGAAAAGAGACTATTATAACTAGCCAAACATGTACTTGCTTTCCTACTTTGCATCTAATCTCCTAATGGATTGAAAATACAAAATCCTGCTATGCAAAACTGAAAGGTGTTGAGTACCCCTTTACGTTCAGCCGGTGATCTCATCAAGAGCTTTACTCGCCCTCATTGTATGAAACACAAAAGAAGATATTTTTAAGAACATGGGTTACCAAACAGTTGATGGGGCCACATTGACTTCAATGTGGAAAAAAAATAATGCACTGTGGAAGTCAATGGAGCCCATCAGTTGTTTGGATACTGACATTCATCAAAATATCATCTTTTGTGTTTCATACAGGTTTGGAACAACTTGAGGGTGAGTAAATAATGACAGACTTTTATTTTTTGGGCAAACTATCCCTTCCAAGTCCCTTAGCAGCCAAAACCTGTTCCTTGTCCAGATCTCCATTTGTTCACCATTAGTCACAACATAATCGTAATGACATCTTCCTTTCTAACAGTCAGTTAGGAGGTGTGTGTGTTGTTCAGAATGATCTGTTTGCTGCCAACAGGGTTTACTTTAGTGCAAGACATGCAGAAAACTGGGAAAAGGCCAACTCTGTCTGTTAGTGTTATCTAATGTCTAGATAAGCCAGGTTAATTTGGCATTAGCGCATGTATAATCATTTGTAAATCATGCTCTTTAAGTGAACATTCATTGTGTTGGTTCCTATTTCTGATCTTGAACTCATTTATGCATAACATAGGCTATATACAAAATTAATAATGATGTATACTCTCTACTTTTGGAGAAAACATGTTTAGGTTTAAAATTCTGAATAAGTTTCAGCTTCTTTGCATCAGTACTTGATATGTAAGATTGCATTATTTATCTTTGCTGAAGGATTGCCGTACACCTAGACTTTTATTAATGCAAAATGATAAACACATAATTAGCTTTACCTCAAGTAGTTGATTTTGAATAGATTTTGATTTCATTGACTTGGCACGGCACAGCACAGCAGGTTGTTTGCTGGCAGTTAATCAGTGTCTTTGTCAGGCCTGAGGCCAAAGACTGTAATGAAAAGGGTGAATGAGTTGAAAGGTTCAGTCTGTTGATGCTAAAATCATATTAACATGCGAAAGAGGTTGTTTTACCATGACATACTCTCTACTTTAATTGACGTGTTTTTTTTTTTCTGAACCTTTAGAAAGTAAAAGCTCTTAATAAACACTTTTCTCACTCGCAGTAGTTTAATTTATTTTGTCTAATAACCAACAGTGTCCATACGTGATACATCACAGGATTATTGGAAGTGTCACTTCCACCTCATTTCCACCACATCTGGAGCAGTACGTTGGACATAGTAACACACTGCGAAGCAAATGACAGTAATGGAAATTACGTTGCAAAATTTCATCTTTCCTTGGTAAACAAATACACAAACCTTTAAAAACTTTACTGGGGAAAAGTTGCTGATTATGGATGAAAACAAAACTGATGGATAGTCAAAAATGGTGTAAAAATTCATTATTTTACTTTATTTAGATGATCATAGTAACATGTAGGCTAATAATTTTCATAATGATATAATACATAAGGATTTAAAAAAAAATTTGACATGCATAAAAGTATTTTAAAAAGTGCAGATGATAATGAATGCATGGTAAAAAGACCATGTAACATAAAAGGAAAAAGCTGAATATTAGTTTTAATAAATATCAATACTGAGTTAAAAAGTGGCCATAGTCAAAGAACCACCAGCAGATTCGCAGGAACTGCGCTCTTCCCGTCATCTGTGAGATTACCAATTATTTCACCTGACATCTTCAGTTTGTCAGCACACTGCTCTTAAACGTCTGACAGTACGGATACGCGATTATCTTCCTTGCCGACGTTAGCCTTAAAACTGACGCGGATGAGTCTTTTGTGTTCCGTGAAAGAATGTGATTGAAGCTTGTTAATGTGCAGCAGCTCTGAGAGTAAGACGACTCCATGCTGAGTCTCTCCTCCCTCTCCTGCAGTCTCCATTTTGTGAGCTCCTGCAGAGTGGCGGCCATGTCCGCTGCCGCAGAGTCACCAGCACAAAAGCACTCTGCCCGTCCCATTCAACTGCATGTGACCAGTGCAGACTCACTACTGTGGGGATGAAAGTGCTTTTGTTGTTGTTTCGATTGCTGTTTGTGAAAAATATAATGGTATTGTCTTCTGGTGAAACAGATTTGCTAGCCTCTAGTGAAGCTCCCAGTGGATCTGTCTCATCAGTTATTACTGTAGTTTCTCACACATTCCGCACCAGCTGGTGGTGTGTATGTGGTGCGTGTAACCTTAGAGAATGTGAAATGTCTTTCTCAGTCTTCAGGACCTTCTCTTTCTCACAGTTAATTTGTGCTTGGTGTCTCTGCTGAACAAACCCTCTTGAATAAAAGCAGGAAGTCAGCACAATGTCACGCCTCAAAGCCACAGCCGTGTTCACACACCCCACCTATTAAAGTGGTTTTACATTAGTCAACAGTCTGCCATTGCTTTTCAGATTTGATGTGCATTAAATGTATTTTATTCCATTCATCAGTTGTACCAGGATTGGTATATTAGCAGGAATACCAAGATCGTTGTTATAATATTATATTATTTATAGGCTTAAATGAAAATACTCTGACAGTGTGAAAATTACACACACGCCATCGCAAAGATCAATTATATTCCTTATCCATCTATAAATTAATACAAATATCAATGACTATATTATTGTTGGGAAAGTCGAGGCTGTTTAAAACTAGTTTAATCATCGGTTCGTAACCGAGATGTGGGTGTCGAATTGAAAACGTTCTCCCTGGATGACTTAATGATGGTGTCCAGACCAGGAGTAAGTGCAAGTCCTTTGAGCTAGGGCTGTGCTGCATAGTTGAAACTAGTGATGGGTACCTTCAAAACCATGCTAGCACTGCTCGAAGCCTTTGCAAAACTTAAGTCTTGTGCTTCAGATCGCATATCGAACTGCCAAAGCCACGAGATTTCAGTAAACGAGACTTTGTTACTTCACAACTATTGTGCATCAAAACAGTGAATCATTTTGCAAAGCAAATAGTTCAGTTGATTCAGAGTTTTGAAAAGCTTTGTTTCTCACTAGTTCAAACTAGTAGCATGAGAACAATATCTAAGAATGCCTTAATGTAGTATATATTGCCTCCAAAAGTTGTTTTAAAATATTGCAAGTTCTAGAGGAATTCCAGTGAGGAAAAGAAAGTCATGCCTATTGTCAAACACATTCAAACATGAAAAATACATATTGGTCGCAAAATCGAAACCAGTTTACCGGATGAACTGGTTTGCATTGACATCATTAGATCTGTGGCATTGAACTTTATCACGGCTTAAGTATTAACATACCACAAGAAACATTTGCTAAGCACCAGTATGTAAAATCTTATTGCAATGTCTTCTTGAGTTACAAGCATGCAAACGTTGGAAAAATAATATTTATGGTACACAGACAGGAATGTTCTATGCAATTGGCTAAAGATAAAACAAGATGAAATTTCTTATTTGTTCTTTATATATTCCTTTTTTAATGGAAACATTAACATTAAAAAAAAAAAAACATTGTTTTTTACCATTGATAATGTGTACATTCAAACTATTTTTTCTTGGAACTCTATTGAGATTCCAATATCTCTTGAATTAAATCATATATGACCTTCGAAATGAAGATGGCAAAAAAAAGTTTATGAACCAAAATCTAAAAGGCTATTAAGATATCTTTGACACCCCCCCCCCCCCCCCAACTAAAACTAAAATCCATGTTTGAGCTGTTTTGCAACTTGCACTGATATATCTTGAAAAATTAAAAAACATTTTCTCAAGATGCACAACAGTTATATTTTTTTTGGTGATGCACGTTCATAAAAGCTATTAAATTCCCTAATTAAACTAAGGCCGAATCCTGGTTTAATATAAGCCCTGTCTGTGAAACAAGGCCTTTGATTTACAGGTATGTAAACTATGCCAAAAAAACCTCCTTGAAAACTGCTTTTTCTCATTTTTGAACTGTCACCATCGGCATATAATGCAACAAAGATTGCTAAAGTCATCAGATTTTACAAACATACCAATCACCAATGTGTGAAAATAAAATAATTCTGCCATCTTTCTGAAGTCATTTTACCCCCTGTAATTTGGCTCCAAATCTCAGGTGAAAATTGACATTTTTACCCCCCTCCACAAAGTATTGATGAAAGCCAAAATATTAAATTTCATGGATAATTATTTGTCGAGCAAACCACTATTTGTTTGTCTTACAAAATCAAAAAATCCAGCAGAAATTTGGGGACGTTTCCAAAATTTGCTTGATTTGACACAATGACCTGTGTTTGTACACTAATGTCTGTACATGATCTAGATCTTGCAACATTTAAAATTTAGAAGAACCCATAGGACACACTATGAGCTTTTCTTCTTGCTGCGCTGTAGTATTTAGCAGACAGCGAAGAAAGAAGATTATAGCGAGTTCAGTGTTCAGGGTTAATCCTGTAGACTTCCCATCAGTGGAGAAAGATCCCTTATGATTAAGAGCTTCTCACGTCCCCTGGGTCAGTCATCTGCTGTTTTGAGCACCTTATCTCATTAGTGTGCAGTATTGTGTCTGTGAGATTTAGATGTTACAGAGTTGCTGCTACAGACAGTGCTCCTTTACATAGTGCATTCAAGTACTTAAAAATGTATGAATGGCTTTGCATTAGACTTGAAATCAAGTGGCTTCTGCAAACAAATGATGCTAGACCTTTTCTCAGCACTAACCTTTACCTTTTTGAGCAAATTGCATTCCGTTATGCCTATTATTTATAGTGTGCAAAAATCAGCATGTCAAATGAGTTGTATATCTAAATATGCAATATTTCTAAAACAGTAGCAAAATTACCTTCTCCATCTATTGAGACTTTTCTATGTCATGAAATCATGGGATATAGTGCAGAACAACAAAACGGCTGACTGTGTAGATCACATGACAGTGTCGACATGACATGTGTAATACTTGTGGATTCATAGTTATGTATTCATGACTGTGGACATTTTGCTCTAAAGTTTTGGTTAAGAATGCAATATTAGCCTTACTTCAAATCACAAAGATGGGTATCCAGTATATGATGTCACTCTCTAGAGCTTCTGTTTTGGATAAAAAAATAAATTACATTAATAATAATGTCAAATTGTTAATGTAATATCTACTTTTCTGCAACACTGCCAACCATGAAACATTGTGTTGAGCTAAGAAGCCAATATATGACATTTAAGTTTAGTTTGAACCTTTTTGTTCAAATAAAAATGTGTTTGGATTAGGGGTTGAACAGATTGCAGTTGATCTATGATGCTTATAGACCCCAGTGCCCCATGGTTCGGCATGTGTTTGGTGGATTAATTGCTAAGTTTTGGCTAATTGGCCATTTTGAGGGCATTGTATGAAAATTGTATGTCTGGATTGGTTTTGATTTAAATGTAGTCATATAGTGACTAGTGGTCTCGGGTCTTGCGTGATTTAAAATAAATGTGCTTTTTCCAAATGGACCCGAGAAGACCAGAATTCTTTTAAACTATGGCAGGCATTTAATAAAACAACGTTGTGTCACTTTTTCTATACTCTCTGAATCCGTGCTCTACGCGTGTTTACTTCCGCTTTAGACTCAGCTGCTCATTTTTTGCCCAACTTTTCAGCATGCGCCGTCAGCATGGATTAAAGTAAACTTTAATCAACTATTGGTCAGGTAAATAAAATTATGCGAAAGGTTTTTGGGATAATGTTTTGTCATATTGAGGTTACAGTGATGGGTGACATTTCAGCACTGATGCGCGTACTTACGCATTCATGTCAAGTGCATTTTTGAGAAACGTACGTAGAACAGGAACAAACGTTTGTAACCTCGACCACAGAAATCCTTCTTATAGCTATAAGATCCATCAGGAAAAGCCACTTGCTCCATTACACTGCTTGTTCACGCAGGGCTTTGTGTGCACGTGAGTGCAGAAGCCCTTCGCCAAATCCAAATCCACTGGTCATAATTGACCCTTCGCAAACAGTTT
Organism: Opsariichthys bidens; assembly: GCA_037194245.1. Lineage (NCBI taxonomy): Eukaryota > Metazoa > Chordata > Actinopteri > Cypriniformes > Xenocyprididae > Opsariichthys > Opsariichthys bidens. The sequence goes on from CM074295.1 coordinate 9,319,764, forward strand.
GATTGACAGGCGATCTGACCAATCATAACCCCGAATCCACCATTTTGTCTGACAAAGCAGTCAGGGGAGTTAGTAGATGAACATTGGTGGACTTTAACTTCAAATGTTGTGTCTACTCACGTACATTCCTTCTGATGTTCATTCATGTTTATTTGATACTATAAATGAACTAGTATCAAGAGATGATCGGTTGAGCTGCTTGAACTGAGGAGCTACAGCGATCTGTCTTAACACAAGAGCCACTATACGGTATTTATTGTTTAAACTTCTTTAAAAAATTACAATATATTAAATATGAAACTGTTTCATATGTCTGTCGACACATTGTCAGTGTCCTCTTTGCTCCGATATGCATTTTTCACTTGGTGAGAACATGATGTGTGGCGTGAGAGCGCATCGCTTGTTGGAGAAAGCAACAATTAATAAACGGGGCGGGTCTTTGCAAAGGGTCAATTGAAAACCAAACTCAGAAATAACTTGTATCCATCGGGCAGGCAATAATATAAAGTAATATTAAATAAGTAGGCTAAATAAATGTAAGTAATGGAGCTGTGGCCAAATCAGTCAGCAGGACACTGGGATTTTTTAGCACAAGTTTTTTTGTATTTGACATGCTATTTATACGCTGAAATTATATTTATATTCATGTAAATGTATGCATATTTATATTCACATCAAACACGTTCGTATCATATGCACGCCGATGGTTTTTGAGCATTAATAGCATGCCAAATAGAAACAGAAAATCGTGATACGCACATTAATGAGTAAAAAATACTCATTATTTTCTGAATGACTGCGGGGTTGCAGGTCAATGCCATTTACATTCGGGTTCGAAAATGAATGCTGTCGAGCCGGACTCTGGTCTAATTTCATTGGGTCTGCCTCAGGTCAGATTATTTTTTAACAATAAATAATTTATGCATGTCGGGTTCAGGTAAGAAGTTATTCGGGTCGGGTACAGATTGTAGGACCCTAGAAGACCTCTGTTGCTCGGCCCGACTGTGGAAAAGCAGCTTTTGTTAGGATTGCGATTTTAAAATTCAGTGGTTCTCTACTTTTAAATGGATAGAGATAGTTCAGCCTGTAGTAGAGCATACATCTTGTTCATGTACTCATGTACTTAATACTTTATATGAATAGATTTCTTTTATTTGTAATATTCATTCATTTATTTATTTGATTTAGGATTATTATTATTTTAAAATTTCAGCTTAGTTTTGTTATAAAGATTCAAATTTCAGAAAGAAATATGCAGAATTTTGTCTGAGAAATAATACAAGGACTCTTTCTCATTTATAATTTGTTCGTAAATGTAATTTTGTTTAAAAAGTCATACCGTGAAGCCAGTATCGTGAATCGTATCGCATCATGAGTTGAGTGAATCGTTTAATCCCGTTACATAAAATATTTAAAAAGCTCATTAAAAATATTTGAGGAAAACGATGACAGTATCTTAAAACTAAAATAACACTGATATTGAGCAAGCAGGCTATTTCAGGTCTTGCTGGTTCCTATTTTCATCTTATTCCCATCTCCTGGCGGGTCGTCCAAAGCTTTTCTGCTTCTGTCTGTCTGTGTGCATAAGATTGTGATTCTTAAAAGGTCTCTCTGCTCAGTCATCATCCCCTCACCTGACATTCCTCTCCCACAGGTGAATGGCCTCTTTGTTGCGTTCGTCTCAGAGCGGCGGTCGTGACGATGGCTTGTCTCAACAAAGCCCTTTTGTTAACACTGCACTCGGCTGGTTATGTGCAGACTAAGGCTTTTGCTTCATCATGTTCCATATGTTCTATACGCTCGGGGCTATTTCCCACGGACGAGACGGGGTCCTAAAATATGTGTGATTCAAGGAGAGCAGATGGAATTACAGACTGTGGTGAACAAATCAACAGAGAACTCAAGCTGCTGCCTTACACAGATCCGGTTTCATTAACGTGTTTTGTCATGTAATGTAGTTCTCCTGCTCTGTACGGCAGAAAGTCTCCACTTATCCAGTCAATCGGATCATGAGATTGGATGAAAATAGGATGAAAATGCTTTTTGCAACTGTACCTTTTTATGTGTATAACCTCAAAACCATGCACTGTCATTATCTTGTTATTTCTCCCTCTGCAGGACAGATGGGAATTGTAGTAATCATGAATATGAGTGTAATTTCTGTGCCAATTGCAAACAGCATTGCAAATAATTTGTTTTAGTATATATTTTTGAAATGCCCATTAGTCTTCATATATATTTTTCATTATTTTGTCTGGTAATGGTGCACTAACAATCTGCAAGAAAGTGTTTCATCTGTAGTTTGTCACAGACAAGGAAAACTAAACAACCTTAATGTGTGATCAGACAGCTTTGAAGAAATTCTCATTTCTCTTCAGAGACATCTGTCTGTGTAGCCCAGCATGTCATTTCACCCTCTTATTCTACCCTGTGTCACATTAAGAGGCGATCAGTTTAGCCTGTTCACCAGCCTCCCATCAGCCTCCATTGATTTACTCTTAATAGGGTTTCTGCCCTTGACCGAATGGAGGAGAGTCGTTCAGCTAATGCCTTCACATTTTGAACGTGGATGCGATTTCAAAGTGCCGGCTAAAGCTTTTGAGTGAAAAATGTATGTTTATTAAAGTCGACATGAAACCCCATTTTACTGTGTTGTACCAGGTATGTATTCTTAATTTCAGCTGTATTCATTTTCATTAAAGATCATAAAAACAACAAAAAAATGATCATGTATAGAGAAAGTAATTGTTATTATTTGACCTTAAATGCAGATGTATGGTTTAATTGTTCAAAAACACATTTTTTGAGGGAAAATTGTTAATTAATAAATTAAATGAAATTAATAAATATTATAAACAATAAAATCTCACAGTGATTAAACCTACAAACTAGGGATGTGATGGTGAGAAAATTTTCCCACCAGTTAATCGACATGTGACACGTAGTACCGGTGTCACTGTATTTATTTATTTATTTATTTATTTATTTTATATATTGCTTGTGAATGCCAATGTGGCTGTGTGCATTTTATTTTCACTTTCAAATTATCTGCAATTGCTTGAATGGTGGGTTATTATTCTTACTGAAAAACAACACAAACAAACAGTATGACAAGCTTAAACACAACGTTTATTAACAAAATGAATAAGAATACACCAGGCTAGGCCTGATATAAAATAACAAATAGGCTAAATTACACTTATAAGAAAACTGAAAATCAAATTTTGGAACTTTATTAAAAGGAGTAATTCTCTCTCTTACCTTTATTCTTTGATTAACGGCACATTAAGATCTGCCTCTGCTGCACACGACGGATCTGATCGCACAAATCTACGCTCATGTAAGACTTAATTTAACTAATATAAGACTTCTTTAATGGAGGACACTCAACAAAACTGACATTTTGGCATAATTTGTGTGTGGTATGGTTCGTTCAAGTGCGGAAGAGAATATTCGATACTGGCACGCGTTGTGTGTGTGTGTGTCACAGGCAGGACATTTCTCGTCACACTTGAACGTTTTAAAAGCATTCATATGAACAAGAGCTTGATCATATAACGCAGAAAATAGAAAAATAATTGCGTTAAATATTTTTAACATGTTAAATTGAAATAATTTGCCTCTGTACCATGATGGGCAAGTGTTGTCACTAAACACGTAACCAGTAACACCTTCGACTGTCGCAAGCCTACTTCAAACCTAATGCACCCTTTGCACATTTCCGGGGTTCTCAGAAGCAGAAGTCGTCATAATTGTGTAAACGTCTATGGTGGTGAACAGAAGACCACAAGCAAATATAATTTTTCTATTCCCATTTTCTCCAATAGCTAAAGAAAAAACTCCATTATTTCCATTACTTTCTGAAAGAGTGAAAATAAAAATATTGAGAGATTGATTACTACAGTGAGAAGAGAGAATGATGTGAAATTTGCCGTCACTCCCTCAGCCGTTGATTAGAAACACCCTCACAGTTGCGTTCATTCATTTTTGGTAATTAACTTTAATATAACTAAGTAAAGCATTATAATTGTGTACTAAATAAAAAAAAAAAAAAAAATTAAGATATGAAAAACTTTACAAGATTTTCATTAAAGTTCTCCTGAAATCAAAATGTAAGGTTTTTTTTGCTTTTAGTATGAATATATTAACCTTAAAGTTATGAATAAGCTGGTGTGATCCAAAATTCGCATTTAGGAGATATAAGCACTCAAAACTTAGTCTCTCACTTCCACTAAAATGGATCGCGGATTTTCATGACATCACCGCGGACTTCATCTTCTCATCAGATCTTCTGTCCAATTAAATGTTCTCTAGAAACTAAAGTGTCCTGCCCCCTACATTATATGTAGAGTCTGAAGCTGCGGCTGAAATTGGTTTTCTACATGGTGAATGGCACCATATGGAGATTAGGGAACGATTAAGACAGTGTAAATATGCTTTCCATTGAGGCAAATGAAGTCTGGTTTCACGTTAGTATCACATAAACCACAGCGCACACAGTCTGTTCCGGTCCAGAGACACAAGAACACAGAGCAGATCAAATGTGGAAGTCGCTGCAGACCACAAAACGTATCAGACCCATTTGAATTTTGCATATCTGCATAGAATGCTATATTTTAAAGCTCTATGGAGGAGAATCGGTTAGAGATTAGAAGGAAACAGGTTTTGCCGTTTGATATAAACAAAAAGCTTTTCGAAGTGTCCCGCCCTGTCTTCTTGTTTCAGTTAAATTACGTCAACACATTGAATAATACTCTGCATTCCAAGACACTTTAGTGGGCCTTTAAGAGCAGAAGTTTTTATTCCATTGCATTCTAACTACATCTGACAAGCACACCTTCTTGATAATTTAACAGCTGTCTGATACTGCACAAAAAACCTGCTCAATAAATCAAGCAATACATGAATAGGTAAATATGTTCTGTCTTTTTTTTCTAACTGTGTAATAAAACATGCAGGTCTATATATAGATTTTGAGTTCTGATGTCTCCTTACCAAAGTTGTTAGAGCTAAATAAATGTTAAGAAAGTCCCAGCTTTAATTTTTGAAAATAACAATAACAAAATAAATTACTGCTGTTTTTTTTTTTGTTTTTTTTAGATAGATGCAATTTTATTTGTGGATTTTACATTTGTGGCTGGAATCGTCAACACGTGACTTCAGTTGAAGGATGCCACATTTACCCTAAAAATTCTAAAATTCGTTTAGAGCTCCATGGATTCAAGTTTTTTTCATTATTTGTTTAAAAAAGATATTTAATAGATTAATAAAAATGTACTAGTGTCATATTTTGATTTGTCATGTAGGCTGTGGCGTCTGAACATTAAATCAAATTACTACTTTATTTATTCAGAAAAAGAAGTAACTTGTTATTGTGCATTATACTTTTTATTTTATTAGTCTTAACAACAGTGGCCCCCTAAATATAAATAAAACTCCATACAGGGCAGGCACTAGGACCAGGGGGGGAGGGTGCTGCTGCTGCAGAGACACTTCTTGCACTAGTGACTGTTGATGGGTATCGCCAAAGTCTCTTTCTAGCCTCCGAGCAGCTATTTCGGGCATCCAAGACCAAGTCCTATCTATTTGAATGGGGAAATCCTGAAATGCCAAAAACTGCTTGCCGAACTCACTATTAAATAGCATATTTCAAATTAGCAACAAAATCTTACATGAACTGTACCATACATGTTTTTAATGCTCAAATATCGCTAAAAAGGGATATTTTTCAGCCTAGATCAGCCAGCGCGCATGTGCAGTCCTAAGCGTTAGTCTCTGATTTCTATGGGAACCGGAACTTCTCATGGCAGCTGCAGTGACGCAATGACTTCCAATCAGCTACCAATGTTGTACCAACTACCAATCAGCGTTTGGCTCATTTATTTAGAAGGAAGGATGTATACTGCCTATTACACATTGCCGTTTCTCCAATTCACAACAGAGTTCCAACATTTGAGAGCAGTAGCACCGGTGGCACCAAGTTCTACAGATGGTGGTGCCAGCACCTGATTTGGTAGCGCTGGGGGAGTGGGGCGATTTTTAAGCAGTTTAATCATAAAATTACTATTATTTTTGCATTAATAATTGCGGTAACTAATAATATTATATGCTTATTTCTTGGAAATGCACATTTGACAGTGAAGCACTAAGCTTGAGTTGATGTGCAGATAAAATGTACTTTTATCAGTGACAAGTAAAAAAACCTCTAATTTTTATAGGGGAAAATTTAATTTTTGGTCTTTGGTCATCCTATTAAAATAACATTTAAATGGTACAATATTTTGAGCTTTTAGATTTGGTAGAAAAATTTCTACAAATTTTATTTGATTAGTGACCTAGAAATTGTGCAAAATTATAATAATATTAATATTTTTAATATTAATCAAAACTCAGTGCTATTCTTTAGTTAACTAAGGTTGTGCCTATAGTTGGACTTTTGAGGTCTGGGTCATGTTGGGCCAGTGTTCTCATGAAGTGCAGCCTTGATGTACAGCTGTATAGTGTTTACATTTCATGGATTCACTGTGAAAATCCTTAGAACTCGTGTCCTTGTGTGATCCACCTCCATAAATACTGTAGTAAGCGTGAACGCTTTGTCCTGCGTGACTAAATGAACTTCTCTCTCTTGCTGCATCGCATTACATTTAAGTTGACTGTTAGTGGATGTCATTTAATTAAAAAGCCTCCTTGTTAATCTTACAGTAATTCTTCCTGTATCGGTCGATATTTGTGAAAGCAAGTCTACTGTCTCACACGCGTGTGTCTTTTGCGGCTGGTGGATTAATAGCTCCGGTGTGTGTGTGTGTGTGTGTGTGTGTGTGTGTGTGTGTGTGTGTGTGTGTGTGTGTGTGTGTGTTCCGCGCACACGCACGTGTGTGAGTGAGGGGTTTAGTAGTAGTTGCCAGGGATGTGAACGTGCTCCACGCATGCGTGTGTTGCTTTTACTGTAAAGCACTTAACATGCATGACATGTATTCCAGAAGGCAGGCATTACCATGGCAACCCTTGTAGGTCATAAGCTGCAGGTTTGATTTGATTGGTTGAATGAAGCAAGCGCACACGGGAGAGATCAGTCAGTAGCAAGGATTGTTTATCTACAGGATGTCCTTTTGGATATACTCTACCAATCTGATTTATATCTTCAGCTATTTTAACTTCAGAAGCAATAAGAATTGCTCTGGCTCTCCATATTTAAACATTTAAACAGTTTGAGGATTGGGATTGAGTTTAATGTGTCTGAACTTCAGTACTGGATGTTGTTTTAGTTTGTGTGAAGTCAGATAAGATCATCTTCCGATTTTTCATATGTCTGCTTGTTACTTTCTGTTTTCACCTCATCACAATAAGGGTGGGCGGCATGACCAAAATGTTATATCATGGTATGATGAGTCATTTATTTCACGGTAATAGTATATCACAATATCACTGTTTGTTTATTTATTTATTTATGATAATCCAGTGAATTAAGTACAACTGAAAGGTACTTTCTTGTTATGTTTAGATTATTCATGGCATATTAAAATCACAATAAGATTTGTGGATTAAAATATCCAAAAACCACTAGAATAATGTTATATATTTTGCTCAGTTGTGTACTTAAATCGAGTATGTAAATAGAGAAATATAGCAATTTTAATCAAGGCACTATTGATGATACTGTCAATGACGTCATTCCCACATTACCCTCGATTTCCAGTTTGTTTTGTAGAAACCATGGAAACACCAAACACTTTAATATATTGTTTTATTAGACAAAAAGAAGAAAACCTTACATAGCTCAACACAGTAAGTCTTATTGTTTAAATCTCGCTTTCTTGATTTACCGCGAGTACCGTGATATACCTTGCCTAATGTCGATCTAGCTTACTGTAGTGTGCAACAGCATTTCATAGCAGCCGTTGAACGAAGGCACAGAGTAACATTATAACAACTTCCAACACACAAATGCATCTAATATGATAAAACAGCGCCGTGTTGGCCAACATATACATGACCGGAAGAAGCGGAAGCGGTGGTCTGTGGCATAATAAAAGCTCCACTGCTCTCGAGCCGTGTGTCACGCTTGTCTCTCATTAGCAATCGCTCCAGCGGCCTCGTTCTAATAATAATAATAATAATACATTTATTTTATATAGCGCCTTTAAAAGTTGCTTTCTCAAAGCGATTTACAAGCAAACATAACAGTAGAGAAAACAGCACACTTTAAATATAAAAAGATATACAACAAAAAATGAAATAAATAAGATGTATAATCAAGTAATCCTAAAATAGAATGTCTTGAGAAGAGATTTCAAAGTCACTAATGTATTTGCCGGCAGAGAATTACAGAGCTTGGGAGTATAAGAAGAAAACACTCTATCCAGCTTTGCCATCACAGGAATAAGTTGCAATTTAAAATAGATATAAAATTAGAAAGATGTTTAATATTTCACAACATTACATTAAACGTGTTTTTGATCAACAAACTGTTGCCTGGGTGAGCTGCTTTCAAAAACATTAATAGAAATCTTACTGTTTTTATTAATATATTATATATTACCAGCAGACTCTGTTGGAGATCTGATGTTGACACTGCATGCTTGTTTTTTTGCACGCAGCCCGCAAGGACAACTCAATAGAGAGACTTCACATTTAATATTTTACAACTTGGGTAAAATATGATTTCTTTTGCTGTAGATTCAGCAGTGTGTGTGACTAAATTAATACAGTCACATTTTTCATTTCACATCTTGGACTATTGAATGGGTATAAAACATCATTGCAAATAATTCATCTCTGCGTCTGAGCTAGACCTTGTGTGTATGAACACACAGAGAAATGATCTGTGGGGTTGGGTAGAAAATATTGATTTCTCAATTTTAATCGATTCTTATATTATATGAACCCATATCGATTCTGCTTCCCAAGAACTGATCTTTTAGTCTATGCTGTTTCCAGCTGATAAATGAACAGAACTTTGAAGCATGCCTCCCATCCAATCATTTGCAATAAGCTTTGTGCTTTATTACTTTTGATATGAAAAAAAGTCTCATTTGTAACACTTTACAATAAGGTTCATTAGTTAACCATAAGTTAATGTATTAACTAACATGAACTAATCATGAGCAATACATTTGTTACTGTATTTACTCATCTTTGTTAATGTTAGTTAATGAAAATACAGTTGTTCGTGTTAGTTCACAGTAATTAACTAATGCTAACAAGATTTTAATAATGTATTAGTAAATGTTGAACATTATTGTAAAGTGTTAATCTAATTTCAAATTCTGTCAATTGTATTATGAAATTCAAGCAATAAATACTGTTTTATCGCTCGTTAATACGCCTCAGATCAAGCAAAGCAGCAACATGAATGAATTCAGTATTTCATGTGTGGAAAGTCAATGTTACGTAATGTTACATTTAACTCAGGAAAGCCATTCAATGACCACAGACCATTAAATCTTTACTATAAAAATGTCCTGTGTGTAATTTGTAATCATTCACTTTAACCTTCAGTATTATGGTAATGTAGTACCAACTGACTCCTGTAGTTTTTCCCTTGAGAAAATTTGACATGATTTATAAACTAATTAATCGATATCGAATCTATTTGTAAGCTTATGAATCGAATTATGAAATTTGTGTTAATGCCCAGCCCTAATGATTGGATTTGTTTGTGTTCACAACTGTCTTTTTTTCCTCCCATCACATATACTTACACTCTCACGTGACATGCTGTGTCTCAGTCATAACGTAATCGTTTGCTCTACTGTAGTTTTCTTTGGGGCTTTAAACACAATGGAGCAGTCAGCCTCAGGAGTGAAGACGGGGCATGTGGGGAGTTGAAGCATAATGTCATTTTTTTTGTCCATCACCATCAAGATTTTAGGTTAAAATGTAAATAGGAAAGTGTAAATGTTGGGTCCTGTAACAGTCATAAATAGGTGGTTAATTGAGAACTTGTGGTGTAAATGCCTCTGTGGTGCTTTACTGGTACACTGCTGAAGTTTAAGCATGGCTTAATGCAAAGTACTCTTCACGTTATTTCAACATTCACAGATTTTTGGCTGTTATTGGGTTGGACTTCAAGTGAGTAATGTCGGATATAAAGACTTTATTATTGGATAATATTTATCGCTAATACAATATAATATAATATTTAATTAGTTGTTGTGAATAGAAAGTGGACTCAAGAGAATCAAAAACAATAATCATTTAATATAAAATATTGAAAGTATTATCTATACTACCGTTGTACAATATTTGTTTACATAGTAATTTAATGTAGGTATATGTGTTTTAATGCTGATGTTCACAGTCAAATCAGTCTTTTTCAGCTCTCAGTTATCTGAATGTGTACATATCAATTTGATGACTTAACCTGAACTCTGGCAGGGATAAATGTCCCATTTATGTCATTTTAAGTGCTGCTTGATTTTTCACATCTGGAAGTTTTCTGTTAATGAAACAAGTGTGCGGCTTGGAAAGAACAGGTATTGGAATAGCTTGTGGAAATTCAGCATCTTGAAAAAAGAGCACGTGTGTACAGCGAACAACAAACATGTTCCCACCTCCTGAAATCAGTCCATTAGGAATGCATTGGTGTTAGTGGTTATTATATAATTTTGTTATATTTATTAGCCTAATTTTCATTGTGTAATATTGTAATATAGAAAAAGATGATTTTAGTTCAATCCTGACACGTTTTAGCTGTTCTATGCCATCTGCAGGTTTGTGATTTTTTTTTGTTTTAATTTATTTTTATTATTATTATTTTTTTACATTTTTAAACAGATCCATTTCCTGGAGCCGTAATACTGTAGAGCTGTTCTTAGCTTGTGCGGCTTTATTAGAGACCAGGCCAACCCGAAACAGTTGTTTCACTCTAAACACACAGTTTTGCACTGCTTGATGTGTCTTTAGAGGCTTGTTTTGGGCCAGTGCATTTGTTACAGACCATTATGGATTAAAATGCATCCAATGGTCAATAATATTGTCTCGGCTCTGCTTGGCAGCCGTCCTGGGTTGGCAGCCGTTGACTGAAGCGCAAACAGTACACGCTGCAAAACTCTGTAAAACTCTGACATAATTTATTTGCATTCCCTTTGAGAATGTTGCACAATTTCTGCTCTGCCCTCAAACCACCAGTGTAATTTAATAATAATCTGTGTGAGTAATAAGCAATTATGATGTGCCCTGGCAAGACTTACTTAACGGTTCACATGCTTGCAGATCAAAAATAGCTCTGATGAGTGCACAAAGCTCAGCAGTTTGCCTATACAGAAATAGTTTTCATGATCAGTATTTTGTCTTGTTTTCCACTAAAACTGTCAAACATTCTTAAAAAAAACATGTATTTTAAGAAGTGCTTAATAAACTTGGGGTGTTTTCGCACTTGGTCCTTTTTAGGGGTCTGAGCGCGGCTCATGTGATTATTGGCCCATATGTGAGCACTCCACACGATCTCAGACCCCTTAAAAACCCCTGGTCATCATGGCTGCTTCTTCTCTCAGAGCTCTACAAATTTCTCGTTCGCGACGTACACTTGTTTATTGTCATTTTAACCGCTTCCAAACTCTCCCTCATTTCTCTGCCTGAGTTGTCGGTTATTACTTATGTCTAGTACATTACCGGAGGGTGATCTAAGTTTGTTTTGATTAAATACTTTTATTTTTTGAACTCGTCTTCATCTGACTTTCTTCTTTGGACTTTATTCTCGGAGAACATGACAACAGCAGCCTAAAATAAACGTTATTTACAAAGATGGATGTGTGATGTAGTGCAAGAATATGGATATAGTATTGCAGCAAAATTTATATTTTTGTGTAAAAGATAAATAACTTGGAGTTAAGCTCATTCAACAGTAATGTAATAATAGCAATTGTAGGAATTGTAATTATAATAAAAATCTTAACAAACAGGGCTAGTGAGGCACATACAATGTAAGCGAATGGGATCGTATCTATTCCTATTGAAAGGAAAAATTCCCCAAACAATGATAAATGTCAGAAAAATCAACTTTAATTCAGAATAATTTGTCTGGAATGAGATTTTTCTTAGTTAATTGATCTTGTTTATGGACATATTTTATATTTTGTCAATATTTTATTTTATTACTTTTTACCTCAGTTGAGTATTAAGCCATTAAAATATGACCAAAACGATGGGTTGTCCTGTTTTTGTGACGGGTATAATGCTTGTACTGAGACTGTGATGATGGCTTATGTTGAAAATGATACTATGTTTGTGTTTGTGTTCTACATTTGACCAACTTATCAGTCTGTTTCAAAAAGCTTGCAGCTTGAGTTTACCACTCTTCTAAACTAACAGGGTAGAAGGTTTAGAGGTTCTTTTTAAAATGTATTTTATGGTTTATTAGGTTGAGGGAGGAAGGGAAGGATTGCTTGGAAAGTCTGTGAGTGCTGTGAAACAAAGGTGATTATATCAGAGAAGACAGATCCCTTGTGTAAAAAAAACCAAAAAAAACCCCACCATTTTTCCTCACAGTAGTGCTCATTAATCATATCTCCACACCACTGGAGAATAAGAGAGCGAGAGAAACTATGTAGAAGCAAACTACATTACCTGCTAAATCCTTTTTTAGATTTTTGAAGAATCTTCACGCTTCATGCCAAAAAAAGCATTAATTCTTGAAAATCCTTCAAAAAATTGTTCCACAGAAACATTACAGTGAATGAATAAGGACATGGTGTTCATTTTTAGGTGAACTGTCGAACCTTTACGAAAGGAATTGATCGCGTAAAGTTCGTTTAGAGTTTCAGCTTTTTGTCGCTATATATTCAGCTTAATCGCGCTCTCTCTCTCTCTCTCTCTTCTCTCTCTATATATATATATATATATAAATATGTTTGTATAATATATTAATTTTTGTCCATAACTGTTCCACTCATTCATGTTCTCTTTCTCTCTTGCTCGGTTGTTCTATTTTCTGTTATTGCTTTGGCAATAGCGGGCAATTTTGTTATGCCAATAAAGCACTTGAGAAGACAGAGAGAGTGAAGGTCCGTCTCGACTGTATTAGCCCGTTTCAATTCGCCTTAGATTGATTCTGCTGAACATGACGAGCAGATGAAGGTCTGTTTACACCCACATTCTCAATGTTTTCATGCTGTAACTTTTAGCTAGTTGTTTTTTCCTTTTTCCTCATGGAGTAGGTGTATAGATTTTATTTTAACCCAAACACTCTGACTGCCTCTCATTTTTAGATGTTATTTATTAAATATATATATTTGTAGGACAGGGTGATGTATATTGACACATGTTTGAATTCAGTAACACCAAATCAATAAAATGCAGACACCGATTCACTGAATCACTTCCAGAATCAACACACACAAGCTTTCCAACATCTTTATTTAGACAAGGATCACTCATCCCTCCACGCAGTGGACTCAAACCAAAGCCACAATCTGGAAAATAGCTTATTTTTTTCTGGCTGATGCATTGCTGATGCATTCATTTGTTGTTGTTGTTGTTGTTTTTATGATCAGTGTATTATGGACAGTGTTTGTCAGCTAATACACCGTTCACACACTGAAAATTAGAGTGATTTAATTATAATGAACGACTTGCAACATGTTGATAAAAACACATGCATCTCAGTGTAAGAAATCAACTTTCTTCTGTGGAACACAGTGGTTCAGGCTTAATTTTATGAAGTGACAGGTATACTTTTCGTATAAAAGTAAAAACAAAACAAAAATAACGACTTTATTCAATAGCTTCTCTTCTGTGTCATTCTCATACGCTGTGTATGTTCAGCGCTTCCAGGTTCTGCATCACAACGCAGACTAAATTTTGTCCAGCTCCTGCATCAGCATCACACGTATGTGTCATGCTGCTCATGTGATCAGCTTTGGCCAATACTGAGCCGGCGTTCGGATGTAAACACGGACGCTTTCACTGTGCTTACTGCGGCAACTGCTTAAGCAGAACGACAGGGAAGAAAAGAGATTGTTGAATAAAGTTGTTATTTTTGTTTTGTTTTTGCGCACAAAAAGTATTCTATTCTCGTCGCTTCATAAAATTAAGGTTGAACCACTGCAGTCACGTCGACAGTTTTAACAATGTCTGTAGTACCTTTCTGGACCTTGAAAGTGTCTATGGACGAGTCATATGTCTCTCAGATTTTGTCAAAAATACCATAATTTGTGTTCTGAAGATGAACGGAGGTCTTACAAGTGTGGAATGTAATTAATCATTTTTGGGTGAACTATCCCTTTAAAATGGCATTAGAAAAGCTTAAGATATGCATGTTAATCATTGAAAGGTCGGAATCCCGATTCAAAGACCCTAAATGCGAACTTTTAAATCCGTATTGTTGCTGCCACTGACCCAGAGAGAGCAGTTGTCATGTATAGGTATGAAACCGCTTCACAAGCAGTCTTTTCAAGCCCATTATTTTCACTAATTCATGAATAATTTATCTGAGAATCGTGATCTCTAAAAAATTGTGATTCTCAGTTTATCCAAAATCGTAGCTCTAGTTTAAGAGAAGATTGTCGAAAATTTTCCTTTGCATTTTTCCCATACAGACAACAACATTTTCAAAAGGATTCCCATTCACTTAGAAAAATTCGGCATTATGCATGCCAGGCCAATAATTGGTGATGTCCCTTTGTAAAGGAAGACTACGCACCTATAGACTGAACACATACGCATGCGCATGACATTGGCGTTTTCACAAATTTGCGTTTATGTGGTTTACACAGAAATGATAACGGCATCGTTTTCAAAAGTTTGCATTTTCATTTTTAGTATAAATTAACAGCCAAAACACACAAAAAGTTGAATGTTTTTAGTTGAAAACAGTTTCGTGTAAACGGCCCCTAAAACATTGAATTCCAGGAGGCCAGGCCTTGTATTGGTCGTTCCAAACTTCCAAGAGGGGATAATTCTATCATTCTTAAAATTATATAAATATAATTCCATTAACATAATCTTAATTAAAATACAAAAAAAGCTGTACAACAGAAAAACAGATTTATTTTTATTACCACAGACAAGATAATCTCTGTTAAACCATTTAAAAAAATATCTAATGGAATTAACTTAACATTAAAATTGTAGATTTTTTTTGGTGTAGTTGTTACTGGATTATGATTATTGTTCCATGTTTTAATGTTGAGGAGAAGGAGTTGCGCAATTAATGTGTTTTCAAGATGAATCATCGATGTTCCTTTCAATTACACTGTAAATGCAATATTCCTTCACCTTTATTGGAGAGCTTGTGGTTTGTTTTGTTTTTTACAACTTTTCTGTTAAACCCATAACTAGATCCCTGTTTATTTTCAGACGCATGTGTGTTGTAGTTTTCTCAGTGGTGCGGTGTCAGCGAGGCGTAATGTGGCCGTGTGGTGGTGGTGAGCGTTTCGCGGCAATGTGACAGCAGTGGGGGAGGGGAGGTCATATTTAGAGCACTCCCGTGTGTTCACGACGCCACCGAGGACGAGGTTACAGGGTCAGATATGAACCAGACTGTTTTCCTACACTGTTTTACTTACACCTATGCTGCTTATTTCTTGTTAAAGCTGACACAATGCATGACTTTGCCTCTGTACACAAGAGTTTTTGTCCTTGTGTCCTGACAGTTTAACTTCACTGCAGACCCGCACCTGTAAAACAGTCTTCCAGGACACCTTCAGCGTACAGCCATCTAGTGGCAGTCTAAAGAGGATAACATTCACCTCATCTTTACACCACTTTACACTCACATCCCTATCCCTGTAGTGCATGTTTGTTTCATCTCATTCCATTGACTCTTCATTCACCGTATAGAGATGATCAGGATTAATAACGTTTAATTCATGCAATTACACTTCCTTTTCCATTGACATATTTCACCTTTCTTAGAGCACATATTTTGCTTGAAGTAATTGGAATGGCCTGGTTTTCTTTTTGCATCACTTTTGAGAGTTTTCTGCATTAAGGGGAGGGAGAGATAGCGAAAGAAAGCGTATTAGTATGATTGAGTGAAAGAAAGAGTTGCATGGTGTGATTCATCCTTGTGTGCATTTCCTCATCTAAGCATAAGTGAAGAACGGTTTAATGAATACTTTCTTAGCCTGCCCCCTACTGTTGCCCAAGAAGTGTTTTACATCCTCTGGAGTTCAGCATTCTGTTAGTGAGAGTAAACTCACTCTAAAAGTGTGTTTAAGATCAGTTTTGTCTCCTAGAGCCAACTGAACATTAATTTTAATTTTTATATGTTTGGAAATTCTCCAGAACCACATCTCATTATGCCATCAAAGAATCATTAAAGGTCAAGTACTTTATGGTTCATACTGCCCCTAGTGGTGATAGTTAACTTTAGTCAGAACAACATGTACATTTTCATACAGAAATGTCATCTTTTACTATTGAAGTGATATTTTAAATTTAATGCTTAATATTTTTGGCCTGTGTTGTATTAACAATAAAACAGACCCTTTTAGTCTTCTGTTGCTTTTGTGAAGTGAAAGCTTCGTGCTATACAAGTCAGTTAAATTCACCTCTGGCCAGTCAGTAACACATTCATTTTATATTTAACGCTTTTTCTTTTTTTTTTCTCTTTTTTAAAAAAAATCAAACATTTAATTTTATGAGTAGAAAAGAGATTTATCTGAACATAAAGACAAAAATACCCCGATATTTTTTTTTGTCAGTTATATTGATATAGATTTGATTTTGTCTTAAAAATGTTTTTGAAGCAGAATATGTGTGGATTTGTACGGCTCTTCCCTGATGTGACTATGTAGATTGACATCTCTGTTAATGATGTGCTACTGCAGTTCATCAAATGACCAGTTGGTGTCTCTGTTTAGCCTTTTAAACTTTACTTCATGTCCATACTACAGAATTTCAGAAGTTCTGCTAGGTTTCAGACCCTGAACATTGGGTCAAGTTCATGGATTTGACATCAATTAAAAATCTTATGTTTATGGAGCATTATTCACAGTATTTAATATTTCTATGGAACATAAATTGAAATATGCAAATTATAACTCATTTAAATTAGAAATATTGGCTTTGTATAGTCATTAATTATGTAATCTTGATCTTGTAGGTGAAATAATATTTCATAAATAAAGTTCCCAAAGACCTGCTTCTTTGTAAAACAAATGTTTTGAGGCATTTTTTCCCCTTTTGTCTCTTGCAGGCTCAGAGTTACAGTGTTAATACTGTCATCAGCACTTAAAGCACACTGAAAGAGCTGCTCTGAGCATATCACTACACAGCAGACCTGTAACCCACCAGCCGCTCCCCCATCATCATGATCACCTCAGAGCTGCCAGTGCTACAGTGAGTCCCCGCTTGATTTCCTCTCATAGAATGGAGTTCACTTCAGCTACAACTAAATGAAATGATCCCATGATTTACTCATCCTCAAGGCATTCTAGGTGTATATGACTACCTTCTTTCAGAGGAACACAATCGGAGTTATATTAAAAATATCCTGGCTCTTCCAAGCTTTATAATGGTACTGAATGGGGTGTTATATTTTGAAGTTCAAAAAAGTGCATCTGTCCATCATTTATATTAAATTTAAATAATGAATTAATTATTTATGTTACGGAACGACACTCAAGCAGAAGTTAATAAATAACAACGTTCGTTTATTCACAGCAGTGAGGCATACATGGGTAAGTTGGCTGTTCATGGATATAGCATCGACAAGGATGATGGTATTTAACAAAGTCTCTTGTCTTACAGATGATGCAGTGATCCCGGGAACCAGAAAACAGAATGCATACACCTCAGCAGACCAGGTAGGTATGATCCACAGTATAGAATGTCCAATGTACAAACAGGAAGAACAAACATGCGTGAGGAGCAGATGACACCAGGAAACATAGGAACAGAAGACTTTGCAGGTAATCCAAAGGAGCATAGAGCATACGTCCTCTTTGTATGAACGAGACCAGACAATGAGGGGAGGTGAGGTGAGGTGTGTGCTTATAAAACTGGTGGGTAATTGGTTGATGAGGTGCAGGTGAAAGCAAATAGTACTCTAGTGATGGTGTGCGTTGTGAGTCTCGTAAGTACTGGAGGTTCTTGTGATCTGCAAACACAAGAAAAGGATGTTTAGCGCGCTCCAACCAATGTCTCCATTCCTCTAATGCCATTTTGATGGCGAGAAGTTCTCGGTTGCCGATGTCATAATTCCTCTCCGCCGGGCTGAGTTTATGGGAAAAGAAGGCACATGGATATAGTCTTGTTGGTGTCCCCTACTGCTGGGATAATACTGCTCCAACTCCAGTAATTGATGTGTACACTTCAACAGTGATTAGCTTCTCAGGATCAGGATGGACGAGAAGTGTTTGCATTAGTGAATGCGTTAGTCGCTGAAAAGCTTTTTTTGCAGATGATGACCAAGATAGAGATTTGGGTTTATTTCTCAACAGGTTTGTGAGGGAACTGGAGATGGAACTATAATCTTGAATAAATCTTCGGTAGAAGTTCGCAAAACCCAGCAAGCGTTGAAGTTCCTTGACGGTAGTTGGAGTAGGCCAGTTACGGATGGCTTCCAACTTCCCCTCATCCATTTGGATGCCTTCATTACTGATGTTCTAACCCAGAAACTGTACAGAGGACTGGTGAAATGAGAATTTTTCAGCTTTGAGGTAGAGTTTGGAACTCACTCAGGCGTCTTAGAACCTCCGCCACGTGCTGGCGATGTTCAACCAAGCTCCGGGAGTAGATGAGCATGTCGTCAATATAGACGAGGACAAAACGATGAAGAAACCCCCGGAGCACCTCATGCATAAAATCTTGGAATATGGAGGGGGCGTTGACCAGCCCATACGGCATTACAAGATATTCATAGTGTCCTGTAAGGGTCACAAAAGCTGTTTTCCACTCATCCCCGGATTCTGATGAGGTTATAGGCACTGCGGAGGTCCAACTTGGTGAAGATTGAAGTACCACGGAGCTGTTCCAATGCCCCTGGTAAGAGGGGAAGTGGTTAATGGAATTTGACTATGATCTTGTTTAGAGCTCGGTAATCAATGCAAGGCCGTAAACCTCCATCCTTCTTTGCCACGAAAAAGACGCTCGAAGCAGCAGAGGACGTGGAAGGGCGAATGTAATCTTGCTGTAAAGCCTCCCCTATATACTCCTCCATGGCCTTCTGTGCGGGAAGTGACAGAGGGTAGATCTTCCCACAGGGCACTGGCTCACTTGGAAGTAGTTCGATGGCAGAGTCTCAAGGCTGATGTGGAGGCAGCTGAGCAGCTTTCTTTTGGCACCCACTTTATGACTTCTCCCGATCTCCAAGAGATGATTGGGTTATGCTGGACTAACTACAGTCATCCTAAAATCACATCAGCAGTGGATTCCTCCAGAACCAGTAGATGTAAAGTTTCTTCATGCATTTGAACCACACGAATTTGGAGAGGACCTGCACTGCATTGAACTTGTCTTCGACTTAAAGGTTTTCCCATTATCGATTGGACTTCGTAGATGGTTTCGGTTGGCTGTTCATGGATATAGCATCGACAAGGATGATGGTATTTAACAAAGTCTCTTGTCTTACAGATGATGCAGTGATCCCGGGGAACCAGAAAACAGAATGCACACACCTCAGCAGACCAGGTAGGTACGATCCACAGTATAGAATGTCCAATGTACAAACAGGAAGAACAAACATGCGTGAGGAGCAGATGACACCAGGAAACATAGGAACAGAAGACTTTGCAGGTAATCCAATGGAGCATAGAGCATACGTCCTCTTTGTATGAACGAGACCGACAATGAGGGGAGGTGAGGTGAGGTGTGTGCTTATAAAACTGGTGGGTAATTGGTTGATGAGGTGCAGGTGTAAGCAAATAGTACTCTAGTGATGGTGTGCGTTGTGATTGGTTGTTGAGTGAGCCTTGCAGATCTGTGACAATTTAAGCTTGCAAAAACACTTAATAGCAAAATTTTGTATTTAATTTACTTCATCAGATGTGAACACATACTATTTCATTTCGTGACACAGATGTTCAGAGTTCAAGAGGAGCCTATGGTGTGTTTTTCTCACAGGGACTCCGGTGAGTCGGGTCAGGACACAGTGAGTCTCAGTATGAGCATGAGTGAGCTGGACGACCCTGGAGATGGAAAGACGAAGAAGAAGAGAGGAAGGCCTGGCAGGCCGCCGGTATGCCTCACACAAAACTTTTCTTGACTTACCACAGAAAAAAATTGCTATTCATGGTTTAACTTGGCATTTTTATTCCCCCTGACTCCAGGCACCCAACAAGAAGCCTCGGAAGTCACCTTCAGAAAAAGGCTTAATGGGACCCCCGCGGGGGCGGAAGGCCAATGGATTGGCTCAGCAGAATGGAGAGGGGGATCCCGTTACTCTATTTGAAGTGGTCAAACAAGGAAAGAGCGCTATGCAGGTAAAAACCCAAATATAAAATCATAAGAGAGAACTGATCAACAGATTTGCTTAAAAGGTGCCTTATGTCTAATATAATTTCATTTGGGTGGTATTTTTATTCGGTCTACTTTGATGATAATTGCATTTCATCACTGAAAGAATGCAAATTACTTTCAAGAAATGTATACATAAATTAAGCGTAAAAAATGTCTTTACAGAGTAAAGTTAGTTTATAGAAATCACAAAATCAAATGAAACCGTTATAATGTCATATTAAATAATTTTGCTAACAGTGTTAATATAATTGTGTTAAACTTTTACACTACCTTTGAATAGTTTGGGGTTAGTAAGATATATATTTTTTTTTAAATAAATTTCTAATTTTATTCAGCAAAGCTACATTAAATTGATAAAGTTACAGTAAAGATTTTTCTTTAAGATTTATTTTTGGCAAGTGCCATTATTATGATAGAATAGTATAGAGTGGACAGGAAAGGAGATCGGAGAGAGAGAGAGAGAGAGAGAGAGAGAGAGGAGCAATGGGATCAGAAAAGGGCCAGGACACCCAGCTGAAAATTCAGCTTTGCCCATTACAGGAATAAATTTCATTGTTTAAACAGAAAACAGGCATTTGAAATTATAATTATTATTTAAATGAGTATAAGAGACTTCTTTAAAAACAAAAAAAACATTAAAGACCCCAAACTTTTGAACGGTACTGTATAATTAATTGCATACATTAATACATTCATTTAACAGCTTTAACTATAAAATATTAAACACTGTGTAGTTAAATGAAGAGTGAAATGTATAGCTGTTCTCCAAATATTTCACATCAGGAGCAGATGCTGAATGTGTAACAGATGGAGGTGTGCAGTTATTATATCCTCCATATCAGACTCACCTAATAACTCACTTAAGCCAGATTGTTCTGCTAAGGAAGCAAGTGTTGAGCAGCTCGTCTGCTGTGTTTGTGTAAATAGTTACACAGCTGTCCCTAAATCTTTCAGTCGGTCGTTGATGACTGGATCGAGTCGTACAAGCAGGACAGAGATATAGCACTTTTGGACCTCATCAACTTTTTCATCCAGTGCTCTGGCTGTAAAGGTACAAATAACTTTTATAATATATGCAATATTTTTTATTATATATATATATATATATAGAGAGAGAGAGAGAGAGAGAGATATATACACATACACATACTATATACATACATATATTGTTCATTCATAATAGTAGTGATTACTGATAATCTTTCATTTCAGGCACTGTAAGAATCGAAATGTTTCGCAACATGCAGAATGCTGAGATCATCCGCAAAATGACAGAAGAGTTTGACGAGGTACACTTTCTGCTGCATTTACAGAAACTAGTGTAGTCAAACAACATTTGAACTCCAGTCTAAGTAGGTAATTTATGGTGTTTTAATGCAGGACAGTGGCGATTACCCCTTAACCATTTCTGGCCCTTTGTGGAAGAAGTTTCGCTACAACTTCTGTGAGTTCATCTGCGTCCTGATCCGTCAGTGCCAGTACAGCATCATCTACGACGAGTACATGATGGACACGGTCATTTCTTTGCTCACGGGTCTGTCGGACTCACAGGTCCGAGCCTTCAGACACACCAGCACTCTAGCAGGTAAACCCAAATTTGTGGGGTTAAACCTGTGTTTTCTGCATAAATAAAAGTTCTATAATTTAACTTAAAAAATTAAACATTTTGACAATGCAATGAAGAATATTAGTATTTTACCTATTTTATTCATTTATTTTTATTATTATTTTACAGTTTAAGAGTATTAATACAATAGCTATATATTTCTTCATAGGATTAATATTTGTAATTTTAATCAAATAAAAATATTTGAATAATAATAAATAATGTAATTCTTGTCTAGTCATTTAATAGGCTCCATAAAAACATCTGTGTGAAAGTGGTCTGAGACAACTGAAGTAGAGAGAAATATTTTTAAATTCTGTTAAAAAATAAGTCTGCATACTTGTCCTTTATTCCGTTTCCCCAGCCATGAAGCTCATGACAGCTCTGGTGAACGTGGCTCTGAATCTGAGCATTAATCAGGACAACACACAGAGACAGTACGAAGCTGAACGCAACAAAATGGTGGGAAAGAGAGCCACTGAGAAGCTTGAACTCCTACTCCATAAGAGGAAAGAGGTATTACACACTTTAAGCACTCCTGTCTTACTTATTACTTTTTTGTAGGGTTGCCCTCGACTAAACATTTTTCTGGTCGACTATTAATTGTTCATTTTAGGCGATTAGTCGATTGTACGTTTCTTAATAAAACATATAAATCATAATAAATAGCCTTTAATTAGCAATGATTTTGAATGTGTCAGGTGGAAACAGCAAGAAGATTGCTTTCATATTTTAATAATTGATAAACTAGTGATTTCTGTATTTTTGGCTGCAATGATGAAGTTGACTATGCTGACTCGTCATCTTGTTTATGCACATTTTGTAGATATATTTGATATAATATAGATTATAATTTTCATGAGGCAAGTTTACTTCTTTTTTTCTTCCTTTTCTGGCAGAAAGTGCACCCTGTTTGCTTTCATTATTTTACAAAAGCACAGCGTTTTATCGTTATTGTGAGTGTACACAAATAAAAGTAGACTCAGATTCAAAAGATGTGTTACTCTTATCTGTATGGCCAAAATTGACAGAGTATTTTAAGTGCAAGTGATCGTAAGCCACATTTGAGGCTGATGAATGTTAGGCGACCGTGTGGATGTCCTGCCCGATGTACTGTAATTACAACATAGATGATCTGTCAGTCACAGACTTCCTGTGGATTTTTTTCCCTCTGACTAAGCAACTAATCAAATTTTGGTTGACTAAGCTTTTTCTCGTCTTTTGGCGGCAGCCCTACTTTTTGTAGACTGTTTGATTATAACCAGCTCCACATGAAATCCAACACATAGATCTTCAGAGAAAGATCTGCAGATTTCCACAACACCTGTCAACAAAGTCCTACACATATTCCATAGAATTCCCGCAAAAACACAGAACATGTGAAAAGTCAGATTGTGTCAATACTATACAGTCATTATATATCATTTACTCATATGATCAAACTTTCTCACCAGCTTCAAGAAAACCAAGATGAAATCGAAAACATGATGAACTCGATCTTCAAGGGAATCTTTGTTCATCGTTATAGGTGATCAAAGTTGTATCTTCTCACAAAAATTGCTCACACGTAGCTGTGAATGTCTAATCTCAATCTTCTGTGTGACTGCCAGAGATGCAATAGCTGAAATCAGAGCGATATGTATTGAGGAGATCGGTGTGTGGATGAAAATGTACAGTGATGCCTTCCTGAATGACAGCTACCTGAAGTACGTCGGCTGGACGTTACACGACCGGGTACGCCATATCCGAAAACATCAAGACTAATACTTTTGCCCCTGTAATACTTCTTTTTCAATGTATTAATATCAGCATTCTCCATTTCAAGCAAGGTGAAGTACGCCTAAAGTGTTTAAAAGCCTTACAAAACCTCTACACAAACCGTGAACTGTTTCCAAAGCTCGAGCTCTTCACAAACCGCTTCAAGGTAAGAACGCAGTTCAGGAGAGGTATTACAATTTTTTGAATGTCTTTATCACAATAAGATCTCTTTCTAGGATCGTATCGTGTCTATGACGCTGGATAAAGAGTATGATGTGGCTGTGGAGGCCATTAGACTAGTCACACTAATCCTTCAGTAAGTGAAGCTCAGACGCTATCAAATGCTGACCATAACTGCGGTCTGGATGCTTTCCTCCATGAAATGTTCTTCATTTGTTCAGGGGTAGTGAGGACGCTCTGTCTAATGAAGACTGTGAGAATGTTTATCATCTGGTGTACTCCGCTCACAGGCCTGTGGCAGTGGCTGCTGGGGAGTTTCTGCATCGAAAGTAAGCTAGCTTGCATACTTTCTCTATATAATAAACTTTTTATAATAGACTTTTTTGTTTTTTCTTCATTTTTTTTAATTTAATTTTTATGTATTATTTTTTAATTTAATTAAATTGTTTTGTGTCCACTTTCTGTACTGCGTCATGTGTAGGTTGTTTAGTAGACATGATCCTCAGGCGGAGGAGGCTCTGGCCAAACGCAGGGGCAGGAGCAGCCCAAATGGAAACCTCATTCGCATGCTGGTGCTCTTCTTTCTGGAGAGTGAGGTAAGGCCATAACTGATGATCTGCTGCTTACAATAAAGTATTATCGGTTAGCATAATATTTGTTTCCTGAGGTGTCACTAAAATCCAGCTAGTTTTGTTTATATTTGTCAGAATCTCTTGTGTTTGTGTCAGAGCTCACACGGTGTATGTGTGTTTGTGTTTCCAGCTGCATGAACATGCTGCCTATTTAGTGGACAGTTTGTGGGAGAGCTCTCAGGAGCTGTTGAAGGACTGGGAATGCATGACTGAACTGCTGCTGGAGGAGCCAGTGCAGGGCGAGGAGGGTACGGTCACCCTGAGAGAGAGAGGGGTTTCACTGCCACCCATCGAAGATCATTATACTTCATCTACTGAAGATCACAAGATCATCTGTAGATAAAGTGTAGTAGAGAGAGCTAGTTGTCACAAAGTGGTTTATCTCAAAAACTGTTGTGTTTTCAGACAAAAGTCTGAAACTTTTTATGTTGGTTTTAAATCTGTTTGATTATTTGTTTTATGTTCCATAATAGATTCACTGTTTAAGTTTAAACATCCTATTAATTATAGGCATAGTGTGATTATTCACACTCTGTAGTGTGAAAACATGCTATGCTACATGTGTTTCATGAACTGTATCTGTTTAACTAGGCAGTAAATGTTCTCTGCTTGGTGTTTCTGAAGCCGAAATATGATGATACACACTACCTTTCAAAAGTTGGGGTCAGTAAGACTTTATTTTTTGAAAGAAATTAATACTTTTATTTAGCAAGGACTTTGTATATATCAAAGAATCCCTAAAAAATGTATCTTGGTTTCCCAAAAATTTATAACAATTATTAATTAAATATATTAAAATGGAAAAGAGTTATTTTAAATTGTAATAGTATTTTACAATCTTACTGTTTTACTGTATTTTTTCCTTGGTGAGCATAAGAGACTTCTTTCAAAAACATTTAAAAAAAAAACAAATCGTACAGACCCCAATCATTTGAATGGTACTGTATGTTGATACAAAATATGACTTTGAAAAATAAACTCACTCACCCAGAGAAATATTCACTGGAGTAAAAGTTGCCCGTCTCCATATCATCCCCCCATCTGTGGCCCATTTTTCGTTCACATATCTACCCTTATATTCTCCTAAATGGTCAAATATATGCATATGCTCTCTCTCTGATTCTCTGTTTTCCTTCAGTGTTGTCAGACAGGCAGGAGAGTTCTCTGATCGAGCTGACTGTCTGTACTATTCGTCAAGCTGCTGAGGCCCACCCTCCTGTGGGGAGAGGGACTGGGAAAAGGGTAAAACCTTTACCTGTCAAGCATTTTATTATAAAACCATCTTTTCCATCAGTATTTAATTGAATCTGTCTTGTTGCGTAGGTCTTGACTGCAAAGGAAAGGAAGACGCAGATCGATGACAAAAACAAATTAACAGAGCACTTCATCATGGCTCTTCCCATGTTGCTCTCAAAAGTAAGATGAAAAGTCTTCTTTTTTCATGCTCTCGTACATCATAAATGGCTCATTCATATTCTGATAAACCCATTTTCCACTCACAGTACCAGACCGATGCAGAGAAAGTAGCCAACCTCCTACAGATCCCACAGTTCTTTGACCTGGATGTTTACAGTGCTGGGAGAATGGAGAAGGTAAGCTGTTTCTCCCGCTGGATCTCAATGCATGCTTGAATTTCATTCACCATTAGCTGATAGTCTAAATTTGTACGTTCCAGCACTTGGATGCATTGCTCAAGCAGATCAAGTTGGTGGTGGAGAAACACACAGACACGGAGGTGCTGGAGGCCTGCAGTAAGACCTACAGCATCCTGTGCAGTGAGGAGTACACCATCATGAACCGCGTTGACATCGGCCGTAGTCAGCTCATCGATGAACTGACCGACCGCTTCAACCACTCGGTGGAGGAGCTGCTACAGGCGGTGAGGGCTCTGTGGAGGTGACGGACAGACTTAGAGAGATTGTTAAAGTATAACATCCACTACAAAAGATATTCAGAAAAATTACAAATCCATAGTTATTTAATCAGTCTCATGTCACTCCAAACTTTTATGTTGTTATTTTTTTAACATTGCTGCTCTTTTCCACAGCAGTGGTTCATAGTGTTCAAAGTAGTGATGATGGCTGAAAAGTGCATCAAAAGTGTGTCATAAGCATATGGTAGCTTTGTTTGACGAACAGACTGATTTTTTGTGATTATTCACTGCAACCAAATGAGTGAATCATTAAGTTGAACTCGACAGAGAATGAATCTTTTTTTTTTTTTAACTGATTCTTTTCAGTCAGCTGATTGATCCAGTTCACAAATTGGACTAAATGCATCTTTTGCCAAACTCGAATTTCACCATGTAAGGCTTCAGAAAACTTGGTGAAAAAAAGCATGTATCATATATAGACTATTTTTATGGGGCTTTTTTGATATTTTTTGTGCCATTTTTGGTGCACAGTTTTGTTTTTGTTTGAAACCTCCCTTGAACATTTCAGTGCTTAGACATCTCATCATGCTTAGAGTTTTATTCATCGTTCCCTCTTTTAAAAACTGAGCTTGTTATAGTTTTGGGGAAAGTAACTTTTAAAAGTAATGCATTACTTTACTAGTTACTTGAAGAAGTAATCTGATTACATAACTCAAGTTACTTGTAATGAGTTACCCCCAACAATGGTTATTAGCTAACTAG
Organism: Opsariichthys bidens; assembly: GCA_037194245.1. NCBI lineage: Eukaryota > Metazoa > Chordata > Actinopteri > Cypriniformes > Xenocyprididae > Opsariichthys > Opsariichthys bidens. The sequence goes on from CM074295.1 coordinate 9,346,978, forward strand.
AGTCTATAAGTAGAGTTAGTGATCGACCATGTATGATTCTTATATTTATGTCAGGTTCTCTGATCAAATATTTATTAATGTCTGCCTCATTTACAGGGGGAAGAAGCGGATGATGACGACATCTACAATGTTCTCTCCACTCTTAAGAGACTCACTGCCTTTCACAAGTACGCTGCTATCTTGTTAAATTACTGTGCAAAAGCAAATTACGTCTGACCACTTGGATTCATTGAGTGCTAATGAACAAGCAATGTGTCTTGTTTCTCCTCTCCATCAGTGCTCATGACTTGACCAGATGGGATTTGTTTGGGAACTGCTACAGGTTGCTAAGAACGGGAATAGAGCAGGGCTCTATGCCAGAGCAGGTGCGGCTGTTTCAGATATGAGATGGGGGAATCTCATGAAGCCTGTCAAGAACATGTCACATTTCAACCCAGTTAATTGCATTATGACATTATTTTCATGACCGTTCTCAGTACTGTAATAAAAATTATCTATACATCACGTTTAGTATTTATACGTTGTGGAAGTTTTTGTTGCCTGTAAACAAGTTTTACAAAACAATATTAAAAATTGATAACTTTCTTTTGTTTTATTAGAGTACTGAGAGTTGCACATGAAATATTGGTTTATTTCATTAGAGAGAAAAAGGAAAAAATTTTGTATCATTATGCGATTGTTTTTTTTTTTCTCTCCGTGAGATTCGCTCAGTTATTGAAGATTTTCAGGTGACTAATGCAGATTTCATGTAGATCATGTTCTGAAGCTGAGTGTGTTTCATTGTGTGGTTTGTAGATAGCAGTGCAGGCTCTTCAGTGTTCTCATTACTCTATACTGTGGCAGCTGGTGAAAATCACAGACGGATCTCCATCCAAGGTCTGTAAGGCATCTATTTAATGCCTTATTATTTAGCAGGTGGTTGTGAATACACTGCAACCTTTTCATTAGCAGCACTGAACCATTCATCCATTGTTTTTATATCCAGAATTGCTCTCATCTTTTATTGAATATGACCAGGCCGAACAACCAATAGAGGTGCGTTTATTAAACAATTATTGCAACTTTCAACCAAAAGACAATTTTTCTGTTTGATTTCAGGATGATCTTCTGGCACTACGGAGGGTTGTCAAATCTTTTCTAGCTGTGTGCCAGCAGTGTTTATCAAACGTTAACACGCCGGTTAAAGAGCAAGTAAGCTAAAGACGTTCATCCTTTTATTCAGGAGCGACGTGCCTGTGCAAGAGTCGTTCATGCTAAGATTGCGCCACCTTCCCGTTTCTTCCTCCAGGCGTTCATGCTGCTATGTGACCTGCTGATGATCTTTAGTCACCAGCTCACCACAGGGGCCAGAGAGGGTCTGCAACCTCTGGTCTTCAATCCAGACAGCACCCTACAAAACGAGCTCCTCAACTTCATCCTAGACCATGTGTTTATTGACCAGGATGATGAGAATCAAAGCATAGGTGAGCAAACACAGACACACACACACACACACACACTCACACACGTCACACTTGTCATGATGTGCGTCAGATCCACGTCATGTTCAGCAGCGGCAGGTCTTAAAGTCACAGCAGCCTAATAAACTAGTTGCGGTGATGTCTGTTATTAATGTTAATAAAAAAACAAAGATAACAGAGAAAATTGTAGCTTTAATAAGCATTAATGTATATATAATTTATAGTTTATGCAGTGAAGACTTTAAAGTGTTTGACAGTTTTGACAAAAACAAAAATTTTCTTCAGATTTCCTACCTGTTAGACAGTTAGGTAGGCCACAGGTAAATGACATATGATGTTTTCATGTTTTTTTACATAGAGGGTGATGAGGAGGATGAAGCTAACAAGATTGAGGCCTTACACAAGAGGAGGAACCTTCTAGCTGCCTTCAGCAAGCTCATCATTTATGATATAGTAGACATGCCAGCTGCTGCAGATATCTTCAAACACTACATGAAGGTAAGACAGCCAGTCATCACCTTACCTGACATGTCCACTGGAGTGGAAGAAATCTTGTGCGGTTGGCTTTTAATTTCTGAATCGCCATAGTACACTTGTCCAACCACAAGGAAAACGTTCAAAATCTGAATTAAACTGATTATAGCGTTTTGCTGCTGTCTAGTCTTTAAGTTGATCATAACTCAACTTTTTTGATGCACTCATCACTTGCTCTGCTTAACTGTTTATAAAAACCCTCCCACCGTTCAGCTGTTCTCTGCTCCTGTTGGCAGATATATTACTAAAACTGTTACACCAACAAACATTTGTATTCACAACTTGTAAACTTCTTGCAGTACTACAACGATTATGGAGACATCATCAAAGAGACTCTAAGTAAGACCAGACAGACGGACAAAATACTTTGTGCCAAGACACTCATCCTGAGCTTACAACAGGTGAGGTGACAGCCTCCATTTTGAGGGATATTCTGGCTTAAGATCAACATGATATTCGCATTATCATTTGAATCGTATAATTATTGTTATAATTTGTGTTCTTCAGCTCTTCAATGAGCTTATCCAGGATCAGGGGCCTAATTTAGACAGGACCTCATCTCATGTGAGCGGGATTAAGGAATTGGCTCGTCGCTTTGCCCTTACATTTGGCTTGGACCAGATCAAAACCAGAGAAGCTGTGGCCACATTGCACAAGTAAGCACAAGTTTCATGTTTGAATTATTACTCATCGAACACCAAATGGAACTCTTCTTTATTTTTCCTCTCACAAATATTTTTGCTGTATTCAGAGATGGCATTGAGTTCGCCTTTAAGTATCAGAATCCTAAAGGCCCGGAGTATCCCCCTCCCAATCTGGCCTTCCTAGAGGTTCTCTGTGAATTTTCCTCGAAACTACTCCGCCAAGACAAGAAAACAGTGTAAGTTGGTCTAAAGAACACTTTGTTTAAAGGGTTTTTTTTATACTCATGTGCTTGAGCTTGATTTAGTAATTGAGACTTTGTGCATTAGAACGTCATATAATCAAAAATTTCTTTTCATCGGATGGAACCTTTGACAACCTGAGCAGAAACATTGTATTATAATCTATAGAAAAAGGAAAAACTTTTACTATATAAAATAAATAATGGGCGAAAAAAATATTTTAATTATAGAATGTTATATATTATGTTAGTACCTTTTTGCTCTATGTAAGTAGAGAGTAAATAATATGGGAGAAAAAAAATAAATAAAGGATATTTTATTATATTACTATTTATATTATATATGTCAGTGTATATATATATATATATATATATATATATATATATATATATATATATATATATATTTCTCTTTGACTCTACAGGCACTCATATCTTGAAAAGTTCATGACAGAGCAGATGATGGAGAGGAGGGAGGACATCTGGCTCCCCCTCATCTCCTACAGGAACTCTCTATTGACAGGCGGAGATGAAGATCGCATGTCCATCACCAGCGGCAGCAGCAGCAGCAAAGCTGGGTCCATACGAAGCAAGAAGGGCCGTCCATCCCTGCACAAGAAACGCATTGAGGGTGAGGATGCCAGTAGATGTAATCATACATACCTCATACATACTATAATCATGAGACAGGAGGACTGTGGGTTGGTTCAGTTGACTAAGATACCTAAAAGTAAGCAGTCATGGGCTGTTTTGTGTGTGTTGTCATGGTTCTGCAGAGGAGAGTATGGAGGGCTCTTGGATGATGAGGAATGACACCCTACAGACTCCTGGAGCCCTGCAGACACCCCAGCTCACCTCCACCGTGCTCCGAGAGAACCCGCGGCAAGCTACTGAGCACCTCCCTGACCAGGACTCTGAGCCCGGGTCTGAATCCGACTATGTTCATAAGTACGTGACCAATCTTAAACACTATACACTACATGGTCAAAAGAACGCAGACACTTAAGCAACGCATCCATTTCATTTCAAAACCACGGGCATATAATTATTATTATTATTATTTATATACTATTATAGTATTTATTATATTTTGATTAGCTTTTATTTTTATATTTTCATTTTCAAAAAATTTTACATTTTAGTGGAAGTTTGAGTCATTCTGTTACATGCTTTTGTCATTTTTATTATTTTATTAATATTTCTATTTAACTTTATTATATTCCAGTTTCCAGTCATTTTAGTTCTTCAACTTAAACTTCTAAAAATCTTATTCAGTTATCTGCCAAAGCAATATTTCTCTCTTTTTTTTGTTTGTTTTTCATCTAATATGTAATATTTATATTTTATTTCACTAAACAAAAAAAATTGTTTACAAGTCTTACTTTTAACTAGTCTTTATTTTAGTTAACCTGTTGGTTTATGTCAACTACTCTTAGTTTTAGTTATCAGTTACAACACTGGTTGGTTTATGTCAACTAGTATGTGCACAGTATATTAAGTGGTTTTGCTCTCGATCAGTCCTCAGATACAGATGTCCTGGCTTGGCCAGCAGAAGATGGATGAGGTGAACAGGAAAGAACGCACAGCCATGAACTACATGAAGGCCCGTAGTGGAGGAGTACGACAGACTGTGTACGTGGAGAAACACGTGTGGGATGTTTCACAAATGAGGAAAGTGCCGTAGTTAATCTTACTTTGATTTCTCTAAACTAGACGTGGTCTCATGGAGGACGACGCAGAGCCCATCTTTGAGGATGTAATGATGTCGTCTCGAGGACAGCTGGAAGACATGAGTGAGGAATTTGAGGACACCATGGTCATTGATCTGGTAAGATCCAAGCTGATGACAACACAATGGTACCCACAACCCCCAAACCCTTAACAAGGGACTATCCTGGGGGAAACATTTATGTCGGCTTCACACTTTTAAGAGCCCTCCAAAACATAAGGGAATGGCAATACATCATCTTTACTATGAGATATTAGCAATTTGTATGTTGCTTATTAATGGCCATCAGTGGAGAAACTCTTTTTCCACCATAGTGAAACATTTACAACATTGCCGAGCAATTTATCAGATTATACTACTAAATGTAAGTTTCTCAGAATACTTATGTAATTAAATATAGAAAAAATTCTGAATCACATTATTTCCACTTAAATTCTTTGCAGCCTCCATCCAGGAACAGGCGGGAGAGAGCAGAGCTCAGACCAGACTTCTTTGACTCTGCAGCCATGATTGAGGATGAGTCGGTAAGAATAAGTCGATTTAATTAAAGGCACAATATGTAATTTTCACCGCTTGAGGTCGCTTATTCAAAACAAAGGCGTAGTTTGATGACACCTTGATTTAGTGGAATCCTGGGAATCATGCTGTCTTCACCTCACAGGCGATGGAAAAGAATCCTACAGGATTTATTAACATGACTGTAGTATGAAGCAGGGTGTGACTGAAAGCTGTTGGAGCAGAACAAGGCCGCTGGAGCAATTCCTAATGAGAGATAAGCGTGACACATGGCTCAAAAGCAGTGCTTTTATTATACCGCAGACGAGCACTTCCGCTTCTTCTGGTCATGCGTATGTAGGGTAACGCAGCCTTGTTTTATCATATTAGATACATTTGTACGTTGAAAGTTGTAATAGTACTACTCTGGTGATCGCTCGGCTAAGCTAGATCGATATTAGGCAAGATTTAAACAGAAGACTTGCTGTGTTGAGCTATATAACAATGATTAGTTTTCTGTCGATGTATCCAAACAGTTTTTCAACTGTCAAAAAAAAACCCCATAATATATTAGTGTATTTGGTGTTTCATGGTTTCTACAAAATGAAACGGAAATCGAGGGTAAGGCAGGTATGATGTCATTGATAGGTGACGCATGGACATGGTCCGTATCCTGCTTATTTCTCTGGATTAAAACATTCTGGTAACACTTTATTTTACAGTGACATCGTTACATATGTTACATGTATTTACTGTAGTAATAACTTGAAGTTATGCAGAATTACATGCAATTAAACCTAAACCAAACCCTCATCCTAAACCTAACCCTATAGTACATACATGTAGTTAATTGTCAGTACTTAAATGTATAATTACACTGTATTACTGACAACTTAAAATAAAGTGTAACCAACATTCTTTAAAACATTTGGGATAATGCAAAAATACACAAGTCAACAAAAGTCTAGTGTTTTATTTATATATATATATATATATATAATTTAAGTTAAAAAATCTTACATATTGTGTCTTTAAATTAATGTTATGTTTTGTATGTTATGTAAATGTTTTTTTTTTACACACAAGCAGCTCATGATCTGAAGTTTTCAGTGTCTAGGAGTGACTAAACGTTCAGAGTAAATGCTGCTCCTGCAAGCGCCATGAGTTTGGGTCACAGTAAAGAGCATTTGAAAATGCAGTGGTTCAACCATTTTCCCAAATTTGTAATGAGAATCATTTTTTAAAAATCTGTTGTCAGCAAAAGAAAAGCTTTCAAGTTTTACAAGATGTAATAAGTCTCTGGTGTCCCCAAAATGTGTCTGTGAAGTTTCAGCTCAAAATACCCCATGGAGTTTTTTTTTTAAACTTTTTTTTTAATCATGTTTTAAGTTAATGTTGATTCTCAATGAGTTTGTTAGTGTGCTGCACGGCTAACGTGGCTAAAGCTTGACACTGTTGGAGAGACTCGATAAGAATGGAGATGTGTTTATGAATTATACAGACTGGAAGTGCTTTGGGTTAAAAATGAAAATAACGACATGGCTATTTAGTGTGGCTATAACATAGTCATACTGATGAATAATCACAAATTTTTTGCCAAATCGTGCAGCCCTTATCAATAAATTGTCACCTGAATTTTTTTTTTTTTTTGCAGGGTTTTACAATGCCCATGTTCTGAGGTGCCACAACAGCTGGGAAAAAAAAAGCTTCTGAACTGATTAAAGCAAGGGCTGAAGAGACATTCACAAAGGAGCAGAAGCACTGGTGTTGAGTTTGAGTGATTCTGGACTGAACTCTCCACAAACCCTCTTTTATCAGATGCCACAGAGGAGCTTTTATTTATCCAGAGATTATTTTAACAGTCCAATCATGTCTTTGTTCTGTCAAACAGGTTCTTTATCGGCTCATCTGAGTTGCACTGGATGGGATTTACATCATGGTACAGATTTATCATGTAAGAATGTACGGTCCCATATGTTCAAGATGTACATATTTGTGTTTATCCATCCTACTATGTAGATGCCCTGTACAGTTAGATAAAGTTGCTTTTAATATCAGGTCAACAAACAGATTCTTCCACCCAAAACAAGCAGTATTATAAGTTGGTCAAACTTCAATCAGTCTAAATTTACATATAAAATAACACTTAAGAGTTTAAGTCAGAATTATGGTAAATGACAAAGGAAGATGGGAAACGTTTGGTCAGTGTTAAAAATGCAGTTAATACTGTCAGAGAGCCAAAAATCTGTGTGAAACAGTTGTCCTGAAGGGGGCATTACATGTTGTGTATTTTGGCTTGCTGAAACATTTGAATGGTCAGTATTTTATTTCCAGTAGATTTAGGTGAGGTTTATTTGTGTGAAATGTCTATACGGCAGGGTTTTCATCAGTTACTCTTGTCCGGATCAAACAGCGGAGGCTGTAGTGCCGTGTGTTAAGTGAGGCCCATTCAAGTATCGCCTCCGTTTAAGTGCTCTATGGTCCTGTGCTCTCATCAAGTGAAACGGTATATTGTCAACAACACGAGTTTCCCATGATCGTCATTACTCCCCATCCTCAGCCCCGGTTAGTTTTGCTAGTGTACCTGTAAATTGTACATTTTCAATATAAAATGGTTTTCTTTTGTACAACCTAGAAATGACGTACCACTTTCCCTTTTAATGGAAAATTGTTCTAAAACTTTTCTTCAGTGAACTTATGGAAAACTCACTTTTTCAGAAAAAAATAAATATGTAATCATGAACTGTGGGAGTGTTTTATTGATTCGAGAATGTTTAAATAACGACATAAGGCACACTGAACCATGTGTAAAAACATGATATTCTCTCCAGTCTAACCACAGATATTGTTGCGAAATGCTATAAAATTAGTGTTGAGAACAGATTTATAAGGGAATGTTGGCATGTTTTTTCCAGGGGTTGGTCTGTTTCTTGCTGGCGAGCACCTCCAGGTCTCTACAGATCCTCTTGCGTGTAGTTGAGGGCTGAATGATATCATCTACGAAGCCTGTGAAACACATTAAATGTTATCTGGCAATAGCGCACATAAGTAGCAGCAGAGCCAAGCACATCTGTAAGGCAGTGAAGAGCTGTGATGGCAAGCCTAACTGGCGTGAAGATGAATGTGATTTGAGTCTGTTGATGATATAAATGTCGTGTGCACCTCTGACAGCAGCGGGGAAGGGATTGGCAAACTTCAACACATATTCAGCTTCAGCCTCGGCTTGATTCTCCTTTCCTCTGAAGATGATTTGAACAGCACCCTTGAAAATGAAATTATTATGTAGCACATTTCGTAAATATTATAGGGTTTCACACTTTCTGATCAATAATTTATTTATGATTTGTCTCGTTATTGTGAACTTTTTAAAAATGAATATTTAAATCATGGAGAAAAATGAAAGAAAAACAATTTACACTGATTGCTTGGGATTTTACTTATTTTTTGTCATTTCCATAACTAAAATCACTTCCAAAATTCTCTTCTATTAAACAAAAAGTTAAATCGTTAACGTTTTTTTTTTTTTTTTTTAATTAAATGATCTTTTATGCTCACCAAGGCTGCATTCAATAAAAATATGATTAAAAAATGCAGTAAAAACATAAATTTAATTTTCTATTGTAATATTTCAAAATGCAATTTATTCAAAGCTGAATTTGTCAGCTTCACATAATCCTTCAGAAATCATTCTAAATGTTCTGATTTGGTGCTCAAGAAACATTTTTTTTTATCAATGTTACAAACAGTTGTGCTGCTTAATGTTGTGGATTTTTTGATGAATAAGAAGTTACTCAATTTATTTGAAATAGAAATATTTTATAACATAAACATCTTTACTGTCACTGATCAGTTTAATGCATCCTTGCTGAAATAATCATAAAAAAATCAATTCATACTTGCAGCTAACTAACTAAATTTAATTTTATATATATATATATATATATGAGCATCATTGTTGGTTTAGCGTCACTAATGGACACCCAGCAGAAATATTTATAGTTTGTACTTTAAACAGTCAACATGTGATATGATCTGTGCTATCCAAACTCTGAGTCAGCAGCACCTGTTACTCAATTTGCAGCTTGAGCCTCCAGAATAAAAATGAAAGGAGTTGAAGAGACATTCACAAGCAGTTTAATCACTGAAGAGAGCCAAGCATAGTGATCATTGCAGCTGTAAGTGTATATCAGCAGCAGTACTGGGAAGCTCTCATGTTTATCTTCTATCTTCTACTCCTATGCACTGGTTATAGAATTTAGTAAATCTTTTATTACGGACTTCTAGGACACATTTAGTTATATGGGGCCAATTTAAATTATATGATATTATTATACATTTAGCCATCCTGAGATGCGGCTTTATTATGGGGATTTAAGCTCATAAATGCCCTAGAAAGCCTCATAATTGGCCCACAATACATATTATTGAAGTGTATTGGCCATGTCACTTGTTTCAGCCTTCACTTTTACCTTTGCACCCATCACTGCAACCTCAGCGGATGGCCAAGCATAGTTGACGTCGCCTCTCAAATGTTTGGAACTCATCACATCATAAGCCCCTCCATATGCCTGAAGAGAGGACAAACAGGACTCAGCAGACAAGCTCGTCAGAACGATCCACGTACACTTATCATTCGGCCTCCTACCTTCCTAGTGATGACAGTGATTTTTGGAACTGTGGCCTCGGCAAAAGCATACAACAGTTTGGCTCCGTGTCTGATGATGCCTCCGTACTCTTGAGCTGTGCCTGTGGAAACACGGAACATTCTGTCAGCATTTTATTTAAAAAGGAAAATCCATGTTGGCAATTTAGGCTCAAATGATTTAGAAAAATGGTTAGGATAGTTAGGTCTCCAGTCACCTGGCAGGAATCCAGGCACATCCACAAATGTGATGATGGGAATGTTGAAGGCGTCACAGAAACGAACAAAACGAGCCCCTTTAACAGATGAATTTATGTCCAAACAGCCTAAAATATACAAGAGAAAAGGTCATAAAAGATATGTGACATGTATAATAAATTTGTTACACGAATATTTTCATATAATAATATCCGCTACTGTTTAAAAGTTGAGTGTTTTTTTTTTAAATGTTTTTGAAAGAAGTCTCTTATGCTCACCGAGGCTTCATTTATTTCATCGAAAATGTAGTAAAACAGTAATATTGTGAAATATTATTAAAATTTAAAATAACTGCTTTATCTTTTAATTTTTTTTAATATAATGTATTTAAGTAATATAATTCACCCACCAGATGCCACTTTTGGCTGGTTTCCCACTATGCCTACAGTCCGACCATTCATCCTGGCAAATCCCACCACAATATTTTTGGCGTAGTTGGGCATAATCTCAAAGAATTCTCTCTCATCTACTATCTGGAAGAGAGAAGTGATAATCATAAGCACTCCCTGATGAGTTTATGCATGACTATTTGAATTGTTTGTTCACTAAAGATGCACATACACCATGAACGATGTCCAGCATGTCATAGGCTTTTGTGCTTTCAAAAGGAACGACGGTGTCCAAACCAGGAACCAGCCGGTCACTGAGGAAAATAAATTGACATGATAATAGCGGAATCCATGTGACTGAAATCACTGGTCAAGATAAGTTGACTGAAAAAGGAAAAATAAGTACAAAAACAGTTTCTCACTGAGGATCGTGGCACTCAATGACTGGAGCTGGATCTTTGTTGCTCAGTGGGAGAAAGTTGAAAAAGTCTCGCAAGTTCAGAAGGGCATCGACATCATTCTCAAAGGCCCGATGAGCAACACCTGAAAGAAAACAATAAGAACTTTAAAGTACAAGTAAGACAAGATAAAATTTAGTCACATTATAGAACAAAAACTTTAAAAAACTTTTCAGACGTACCTGACACAGCAGTGTGGGTTTTTGCTCCACCCAGCTCCTCCTGGGTAACATCCTCATTAGTTACAGATTTTACCACATCTGGGCCTGTGATAAAAAGGTAGGAGGTGTCCTGCAAAGACAGGTTAAAGATGACGTCTTATAACATTTCATGAAAAATGGGTACTCCAGCAGGGACCTGATTCTAAAATGAAAACATACACAAGAAACCTGATTTCAAATACAATATGCATTTATACTCTTAACTTCTCATTTCTTACCTTTACCATGAAGGTAAAATCTGTCAGAGCAGGAGAGTAGACGGCACCACCTGCACACGGGCCCATGATGAGAGAGATCTGAGGAACTACACCCGAGGCCATCACGTTCCGCTGAAGAGCAAATACGATTGTCCAGAATTAGTATGTATGCTACCATTCAAAAAGAAATTAATATTTTTATTCAGCAAGGATGCATTAAATTGATCAAAAGTGACAGTCAAGACATTTGTTACAAAAATGTTCTTTTGAACTTTCTATTCATCAAAGAAACCTGAAAAAAGAAATCATGGTTTCCACAGAAATATTAAAATATTAAATATTGTTTTTGACACTAATCATAATAGGAAATGTTTCCTAAGCAGCAAATCAGCATATTAGAATGATTTCTGAAGCATGTGACACTGAAGATTGGAGTAATGATGCTGAAAATTTAGATGGAAAATTCCATCACAAGACTAAACTACTGTTTATACTGTATTTTTGAGCAAATATATACAGCCTTGGTGAGCATAAGAGAACATAAAAAAAAAATATTATCAACCCCAAACTTTTGATTGGTAGTGTATATATCAAATATACAGCCGTGTTAAGCTATTTATCTTACCAAGAATATATCAGCATATCCTGCGAGGGACTCGACGCCTTCCTGAATGCGGGCTCCACCAGAGTCATTGAGACCGATTACTGGAGCTCCAACCATCATTGCCTGGTCCATGATCTAAGAATTAAATTGCAGTGATTTTACTGTTTTAATACTTTAGTCAGGTCAAAACATGCTCAGCAACCAGTCTCACCTTGCAGATCTTCTGAGCATGAGCTCCTGATAAGCTACCTCCGAACACGGTGAAGTCCTGAGGACAGAGGAGCATTTCACTCATGACAAGAGAATGGAAATATCAATATAAAATATTTCGATATTGCAAACCTATGTTAGATGGTATATGTTTGAGTATCATACCTGGCTGAAAACATAGACCAGTCTGCCATTGATCCTTCCCTGTCCGGTCACTACACTGTCTCCTGGGTACTGAACACACAGATAGGATAAGAAAATCATGTGCTTTTAGATCATCTACAAGTGTTAAAAATAGCTGAGTGATGCTAACATTTAACGTATTGTTATAGACATCAAATCATAACTAAAAATTCAATGTCCACTTAACTGTACTTTCTTACTTCAAGAAAATTGAACTTTTCAAATCTCTTCTACTCGATTGACCAGTTTGATTGACATCTGACCAATCATAACCCTGAATCTGCCATTTTGTCCAACAAAGCAGAGTTAGTAGATTAACATCGGTGAACTTGAAAAATTGTGTACTCACGTCGTTCTGCAGTTGACAACATTCCTTCTGATGTCCATTCATGTTTATTTGATACTATAAATGAACTAGTATGAAGAGATGGTTGGTTCACGAGCCGCTTGAACGGACGAGCTACAGAGCCACTATACATTATTGTTTAAAACTTCTTTAAAAAATTACAATATTTTAAGTATGAAACCGTTTCATAGTATATAGTCTTCACGATCTTGTCTGTCAACGCGTTGTCAGTTTCCTCTTTGCTCCGTGATGCATTTTATACTTTGCGAAAACATGATGTGTGGCGTGAGAGCAACATGCCGGTCTTTGCGAAGGGTCAATAGACCCGCCCCCTTTAGTTACTGTTGCTATGTCCGTCAAGCCATGCGCTCTCACGCCACACATCATGTTCTCACACAGTGAAAAATACATCTCGGAGCAAAGAGAAAACTGACAACGCGTCGACAGACAAGACAGAGGAGACCTATATACTATGAAACGGTTTCATACCTAAAATATTGTAATTTTTTAAAGAAGCTTAAACAAATAGTGTATAGTGGCTCTTTAATGTGTCGTGACAGATCGCTGTAGCTCCTTCAAGCGGCTCGTGAACCGATCATCTCTTCATACTAGTTCATTTATAGCATCAAATAAATATGAATGAACATCAGAAGGAATGTTCAAGCGCGGAAACACGTGAGTACACACAAAGTTCTAAGTTCACCAACGTTAATCTATTAACTGCCCTGACTGCTTTGTCAGGGAAAAAATGGCAGATTCTGGATTATGACTGGTCAGATCGCCTGTCAATCAAACTGTCAGCAAAGGGAAGGAAGAAGAAAATGTGCTAACCTTCCGTTTTTATTATAAGTATATATTTTTTAAATGTATTAACACTTTTTTGTGCAATACAATAATAAAAAACCCGTCATTTCTCAGCTAATATGTACCACTGGTACTTTAGTACTATAAATAAAATAGTTTACAGTCATACATTTTTTTTTTGTGTTTTTATTTTAGCATTTAAATTTTTGAGTAATATTGTAATTAAAGTTATTTAGCATTAAGACTTGTTGGGGGACCCCTAGTTGAGAACCACTAACTTAAAACATTATTTACAGGGTTTAAAGAGAAAATATTTGTCAAACTGTCCGTTTCATAGAATGACCTAAAACTGCAAGACACAATGTTGCATCTGCACTAACGCTGCTATTTCAAAACGCATGCAAAATGGGAATATTTCTACATTCATTGCGTAGTTTCTTTGGCCTGGGAGATGGAGGTGACATACCTTATTATGATCTGCCTCCATGCCAAAGTCAGAGCAGCGATGCTCCACAAACATGTCATACTCCACGAACGAGTCCGTGTCCAGCAGGAGCTCCACTCTCTCGCGCGCGGTCAGTTTACCCTGCGCACAGGCATTTCGCAGCTCTTCTCGGATTGTTGTGCTTTCACTTATGTCAACTGCATTGATTCTGCTGTAAGTTTTCATGACTTACCCTTTTGTGCTGTGCAGCTATCCTCAGCTGTCCTCCTCCTGTAAGCGCAGCCTGTCGTTTCTTCTCAATTCTTTCCTGTACAGACAGATGGCTGACAGAATAGCATCTTGCATTTTGCAGTACTTTCGACTGGCTAGTTGCGCTGTACGGAATCTGACCTACACTTTTAAAAGGACATTTTAGGCCATTGAATAGTCCCAGGGTACTTCGCATTAACTTGTAGGTCGCCATCGTGAAGCTGAGGACACAGATGATGTAGGAAACCTTCGTCGTTATCTTCAGCCAATCACCAACAAGTGTCTATTTTTTCACATCCAATCACTACTCGGTTAGCTGGAGGGCGTGAGTGAGTAAACCAATCACTGTGGGTTTTTAGGCGAACTTGATAGATGTAGTCCATAGTAATGTCAACAGTGATAAACTACAATTCCCACTGTTATGAGAATCGCGTTTGAACAAATGTAACTCTAGATTTCTAAATATATTTGGGAAAAAAATAATGTAAGGTTTACTGAATTTTAAAAGTGAAAGGTAATGGACACCTTTCTCCCTAAAAGTCACAATAATACTATAAAGAAGTGAGAGGCGTACAGGCAGAATTAGCAAACAACAAATACTAATATCGTTAGGAAGATATATTTATTGATTATAACTTAAATGTAATGGCGTTTAAAAGAAAGTAGTTCATTATCTCGGTGTGTAACCGCCCGGTCCGCCCAGCCTCTGCTCACAGTAGCGTGTGATTTATACAGTCTCACACTAGGGGGCAGTAAGCACTGGAGGTCGTGAATAATTCCAGGCGCTCTTTTACTCTTGTTTGGTGTTGTTCCTCTCAGTCTCAGGATGCAAAAGTTAACAGAGGAATAATAAGCAACGAAACTGGCTCTTAGCAAAGGCTTATGTATGTGAATATTTTGCATGGTGGGGAATTCAGTTGAATGCTATATAAACATATCGCTCAAACGGGAGGCTATCGCATACGTTAATGAGAGAAAAGCTCTCATGTTCAACAACACGAAGAAAAGTGCAGACAATATTAGCTAGCTAGCGGACTAGCAACCAAGCGAACTGTGCGTTCAGTTAAACTGTAAATAACCCCTGTCGTTGTAGTCATTTCAAGGATTATACTTTTTGTGCAACGGATTTGTTCTCTCTGTTTTTTCGTTTGTTATTTGTGGACGGATTATACGCGGAGCTCGTGCCGCCGACAGTACGCCTCGGGCCTGTTGTGCCTCTCCAAAATGCTGTTTATCGCCCAGTCCTTCATCTCTGTGTGCTTTATCACGAAAGTGCAGCGCTCTTCAGATTGAGCTTATCGGGACCCGATACTCATGGAAGTCAGACTATAGTCTGTTCTATACATCGCTTACAACAGCTTATTTTCACCGAGCCGAGGGGACCTTCTGAACACTGACATGTTTACAAGCAGACGACTCAAAGCCGCTCATCTGCTTGCGAGTCATGTCAAATTACACTCTTTGTTTGAGGCGTTGGGTCAAGCCTGGTTAATTGTGTTCTCACAGTTATTCTGCATTGGGAGTCTGATCAACAATCTCTCTCAGTAGCTGATCAGCCCGCTCCTCTTGTCCTGCTATTGACTGAAGCCGCTGAGATGAACCCGGTAAACGCCACCGCGCTGTACGTGTCGGCGTGTCGCTCTCTTCTGCAGTGCGACCCGAAGGACCCGGACACATACGGAGGGCTATTTAACGTCCTGCCTTTCTTTAGAGACTCCCTATCCTGCCTGGTGTGTGGTGAGTACCTCTAAAACTAAGCTATGTTTCGAATACAGTCACGACTAGGTAAACGGCTTTGCGAGGCATCACGCGCAGCGAAATAGACGTTAATGTGTTCACAAATATACAAAACAGATTCGAGTGTTGTTGCTTTTATCAAACGGTGACTACATAATAAAGTATTTACAACAACTTTCATTCTGACGTTATATTATTAAACAAATTGAGTCGCGTTCTTCCACTGCAACGTGTCCGTGGCATAACCAGGTTAACGCAAAAATAATGATCTTATGTGGGTTCTACAGTGTTGTGATGGAACGCTGCATCAACCAATCAGCATCCAGGAACGGAACTCTCTGTTACAATAGTGTCCGCCTACTTTTTCAACAGCCGCCTTTGCAGAGCCATAGCCTCCAGCTTCTCCCTCTCTTGACATACAATGGGCATGATGGGTGGAGCTGTATCGCCCAACCACACCCATCCCTACCCATAACCCTATCTCTCCACCCATCAAACAGGTTAAGCTCCACCTATGAGCTCTGGAGAACTCTGCAGCGAGCACTACTTGCCTTGAGAGGCTGCAGAGTCATGGGTAGAGCTTGGGTAGGGTCTCTAGATGTAACTTGGGGGTACTGGTTGGAGCTAGAAAGTCTAACCACACCTAATCCATGTCATGGGTGGAGCTTGACCTAGGCCAGCCCCACCTCTGTGGATCTAATGGGTGGAGGGATAGAGTTATGGGTAATATCTCTATCCCTCCACCCATTAGATCCACAGAGGTGGGGCTGGACTAGGTCAAGCTCCACCCATGACTTCCAGTAAGGGGGAGCTGGACTTCATTTGGCTCTGCTCTAAAGTTCTTGGTTTATTATTTAAATGTCCCATTTATTTTCCCATAGGGATTTTTAAAGGTATTTTAAAGAGTTATAGCTCATGAACAAACAACCAGCTGAGAGGTGAATCCCATGATTAGAAACTTTTATTTAAAGCAAAAAATGTTCAAGAATGTATACCTTTTTAATGAAGGATAGAACTACATTCCCTTGAATCACTGCAAATCGAATTAAAAGCAATGGAGGAATATGAAACTATTCTATTAAAGATGTTATTATATATTCGTGGTGCTTCATTTGAGTTGGAGGGTGCTAATGCATTCTTTTGAAACAATTTGCTTGTTTTGATTCTCTGATTGGTGGAGATTTCTTAGCAGAATCATGGGTGAGGTAGTTTTCACAATGAATTCCAACTGTTAAACATCTCTTTAAAAATAAGTTGAAATAATGTGGTCTAATGGCTTCATCAAAAGCATATACCTTTGATTCACAACTTTGTCGCTCACAGTAGGTCTGTCTTTAAGTCATCATTAACAGTATTTTAATTAATTGGATTTTTTTTTTTACTTTCACAACTCATCTGTTGCACTCTATAGAAGAGAATTTACATATTGCTATGGAATATTATTTTGTTATGCTTAATTGTTTTAAATTAATCTATTGTTTGCTTTCATCTAGGAAATTTGCTTCAGGAGCCGTTTGCTCCAAAAAATTCCTCCTGCCAGCACTGTGTTTGCAAGGGTTGTAAAGGCAAGAAAATGTTATTGAAGCCATCCTGCAGCTGGTGTAAAGACTATGAGCAATTTGAGGAGAATAATCAGCTCCAGATTCTGATCGACTGCTACAGGAGTCTTTGCGAGTGCGTCTCAATGTGCGTCATGACAGAGCAGAGTGCCTTGGGGGTCAAAGGTTACCCTGAGGTCAAGAAGATGCTGGAAGAGGTGTTGGGGGTGAATCAGGAACAAGAAGAGATCAGTTCTGACAAAGACACTTTCATAGACATTTTAGATCTCAAAACGGAGACGGACTCCTCGGAAAACTCTGCTGATGTCAATCCGACTGACCTGGACAAACCCTCCGAGCAGATCCCAGCAGACCTAGACACTCCCAAGCCTGTCAGTGCCGACGAACCTCTGAGATCTAACTCAGAACTACACATGGGTACTGCTAACACTGCAAAGTGCAAAGTTAGCTCCGAATCTGTGCACTTTAGTGCGGAGAACGCAAGTATCCTAGAGGACCTTAAATCTGAACTTACGAACAACGAGGTGTCATGTGAACAGATTAAATCAACAGCAGAGCTATGTCAGCACTCATTACAGTCCCAAACCAGCGGTGCTCTTGCACCAGGACACCTACCGCAGCCTCAGACTGGCCTGACGTGCCTCGCCGCAGCCCACAGAAAAGCACGCCTGAGCCGAAAGCGCTCTCGCTCTGAGAGTGACAGCGAGATGCTCCAACCTCTGCCCATCACCAGCCTCATCCAGGGGCCATCGGTAGCGGCCACAGCTCCACCGAAAACCGCATTTGAGCCCAAAGCTCCCTCCCCGTCTGCTGTTGTGGTCACTAACGGAGGCGTTTTGAAAGTCAACAGGGCCGTGCTTGATTCAACTAAAAATATCCAGATAAACACCGACCCGGCTAATAAGAAAGTTCAGGCCAAATCTAAAGTGGCTGTCCCGAAGGCGAAGGGCAAGGCGAAGGACAGGCTGCTCTCGGCTAGCGTGTTACCAGGCCAGACTCCTAAAGTCGTGTACAAAAAGACGCAAGAGAAAAAAGGCTGCAAGTGTGGGCGGGCCACCCAGAATCCAAGTGTTCTTACCTGCAGGGGTCAAAGGTGCCCCTGCTACTCCAACCGCAAGGCCTGCCTAGACTGCATCTGCAGGGGCTGCCAGAACTCGTACATGGCTAACGGGGAGAAGAAGCTGGAGGCTTTCGCCGTGCCTGAAAAAGCCCTGGAGCAGACAAGGCTCACTCTCGGCATCAACCTCACCAGTATTTCGGTCAGAAACGCTGGCACGAATGCTGCTGGGGTCCTCAGCCTCTCCGCCGGCTCGCCTATGGCCTCTTTCCTCTCATCCAGCGCAGACGAGGACCAGAGTTTTGAAGATGCTCTCGAGATGCATTTTGACTGTTGATAGCTGTCCTGCTACTGACATCTCTCTTAACCGTGGCCGACTCGAACAGAAATTGTTTGCCAAAACTCTTGTTTGTTGTTTTTCATGTTCAACCTCTACCGTCAGATACACACACACACACACACTGCTGTAATAGAAAGTTACTGTGAAGCTGAGAGTTATGGCAATTATTTTTATTTTTTTTTGAAGGAACTGTTTGCTTCTGCATGACTTTTATAGTCACAGTGAACTAAGGATCTGATAAACATCTATTTTTTTTTTAATGTTCAATGACCCAAACCTTAAAATGTCACCGGTATTTGTGATACATTCGTCTACTAACACGTATGGCACATTATAAACTGTCCCAAAGCTATTCAATGATTAACGTTTGTTTACAATCTGTGGTGACTTTCTTTTTTTTGGTCAAATTTATCTTTAAATATAAATGAGTATATTGCTTCTAAACATTCATTGAAGGTAAAATTATTCACAGCTATCTATTGTCTGTTTAATGTCAGATAAAATCATTTTCTTATGGTGGAAAATGTAGCACTTAGTCTCAATAGTGTTAATGGGTTTAGACACCTGGTTGCTGTAGTGATCAGTTCCTGTGTCATCCCCGGCTCTTATTTTTAGGACTGGGGTGTTCCTTTAGGATATTGAATTTTTTTGTTGGTTTGTTCGTTCAGTAGATGGTTCCTTATTTTTCTGAACTGAAAGTAGTGCTGTCACTTTTTTATTCATCATGCTCAACTTTTGAAAGAAAGATGTTCAAATTCCACATTTGTCAGCGGTTTTATAAGGATGATGAAGCACAAATGGCATCACCGCTGTTTCTCCAACTTCGAGAGTTGCTGATTCATTTTATCCTCACTATCGTTCATTGTTCGTTCAGACTGAGCTGGCTGTGTCATCAGTAGAATATCTACAAAGATTTCTGAAACAAGTGAATGTAAGAGTGTTCAATGTGTTACCTGAGAATGTATTCATGGCAGTGATATTTTTTAAAGCAATATGAGAATCAAAATGATATCTTTTTTTTTTTTTTTTTTTTTGAACCCTTTCCCTACACAAAGGCATCATATTTGTTTTGATGCAAACTGTAAACGAGTATTTCAAAATGTTATGTTCTTTAAATGTATGCCTGAGCACCTTTTAGCACCCATTGATGCCTCTTTACTCTAATCCTGATTAGTTGTGTTTGTCTTGCGGTTGTGTTGTGATTCCTGTTTTAGGGACCAAAACTAGAAATGTGTGTTGAGAAAGGTCAGTGAACATATCTTTACTGTTACACTGCGCCGTTTCATGTCTTATATAATGAAGCAGGGTAGGCAGTGCTTCATCTGTGTACTTAAATATGCTTGAAAACACTATCAGTAGGGCTTTGACCAAATATTGAAAGTCTTCTTAGTTAAGTCTTGGATCTTAGTGGGATATTGTGTTGTATTTTCAAACTTTATAGTTTGGTAGCGTTGTTTTATTCCTCCCTTTGCTTTTCAATGGTCATTACTTGAACTCAGATTTTAGTTTCTCGTTTTTTTTTTTTTTAATTACTGGAGAACCTCTTATTATTGCTGGTTTATTCACTGCCACAATGAAATAATGAAAATTGCAGAAAGCAACAAAAATAAATTATAGTTTTTTATTTCTTGTTTTTTAAAAAACAAAAAACCGTGTGTTGTCATGTGTTAAATGTGTTTTTTTTTCTAATGCATCACAAATGATTTTCAGCTTTATGACTTAAGGTTACCTTTAATTTTGGTACGTCACCATCTGAGCCGCTAGAGGGCGACATTGTTACTATAAGTAGCATTTCAATGTAATATTTAAAGGGATAGTTCACCCAAAAACTTCCAAACCTCTATGAACTTCTTTGTTCTTCTGAACACAAAGTTATTTGAAAGAATGTCAGTAACCAAACGACCCCCCCCCCCCCCCCCCCCCCCCCCCCCCCTTAATAGGAAAAATAAATACTATAATAGTCAATGTGGGGCTTTCTTTCAGATCTCTTCCTTTGTGTTCAGCAGAACAAAGAAATATATACAGGTTTGGAACTGCTTGAGGGTGAGTTAATGATGACACAATTTTCATTTTTTAATTCTTTAAATTATGAAATTATCCTTATACCCAACATATTTTTTGCTCTAAATTGAGGTAGAAGGACCTTGATTGGCACAATCCAAAAGGTATAGAACTACAACATGTATACGTACTTCCAACGTCTGTTTCTAAAAGGAACACAGTAAACTTAAAGGCAGTTTTTATTTTCGTCGTTATTCAAGAATGTAAGAGTATTTGAAACACCAATGTTATGTTTTCTTGAATAACCATAAAATTTTAAATCCAACTCGGCAGAGTATTTTTATTATTTTATTTTAATTGCAGCTTCAATACAAGTTCCTACTTCATTCACAGTGTTTCACAGTAGAAATATGATCAAATTAGCCGCAGGTCATTGAAGTGCAAGTCTAGCACAAATGTTATGAAATGCATGGTGATATAGACTTCTGTGGCAGTAAAGACAAACAAAAATGTAAGCATCATTTGAATTGATAAGAATCTTACAAATGTAACTGCTGAAAATAAAACATGTGCACATACTATTTATATAAATGATATTAGTATTTATATATATTCAAGAGAAATTCCTTTGTCATTTGTTTCTTTAAAAACATGACCCCCGGATTCACAGACAATGCTTTAGCTAGTCCCAGACTAAAATGAATGTTTGAGCTGTTTTAACTGACAGCCACTTGTACTGCTATATCTTAAACTATGTCAGAAACGTTGTTTTGTCTCAACATGCACACAAAAATAATATTTTTTTCTAGGGTATGTTCATCAAATCTACTTAAATACTGAAAATTGAAATAAGGCCTAACCCTGGTTTAGCCTAAACCCTGTTTGTGAAACCAGGCCCAAATGTGTTAGTCATTATTTGAAAGACGATACAGTTCCTTGATTTACAGTATGAATCCTCTGATATGCTGCATCACAATGTAGAAATCCCTAATAGACGCATTTTAAAGCATATGTGTCGTCTTGTATATGTACCAATGCACATTTAAGTCAAAAAACTACAAATGTTCGTCAAGCCAAGCAATGTAATTCTGCACTGCCCTTATTCCCACAGAGAAGTAGCAGGGCCAGAAAGCAAAGCTCACACAGCCATGGAAACCATCTTCGTAATGGTCATTAGTGACAGAGACCCCTGCCAGCTCCAGCCTGCGGGCATACATCATCCCATCATCCCTCAAAACATCATGCTCACCGGTCAAAATGTAAGCACGTGGCGCCATACGCAAAACCTCGTCCTCTGCCAGTAACGGAGAGGCTCTGGCATCCAATAATGCAGGTATATCCTTTAAGATACTAGGAGAGCCAGTCAGCGGAAAAATAGGCTTGTAATGTTTTATCACTCGTTTGGAGAGGAGATTGGTCCAGTTCAGCTTTGAATGATTCAAGGACATCAGGCTTTGGTCTTGAGCGGTGTGTTTGTTCTTTATAATGGAGGGTACGAGGTCAAGGTCGGCGTCTAAGTACTCCAACCAGAAACGGGCCATTAGCCTGCGATACAGGATGGGAACATTCTGATTCTGCTGATAGGAAGCTGTGTTGAAGTCTAGTGCCTGGAGCACTGGGTAAATCAAGACCTGCAGTTTGAATTTCACTGAAGTACTGTTGTCTATTCCAATCTAGTGAGAGAAAACAAAAATGCACGTTGATTACCGCAACCACATCTTAAGGTTAAGGTTTCAACAGATCGTCAACATATCATAATTCACACTTCGCAAACAGTTTGATTGACAGGCGATCTAACCAATCAGAACCATTTTTTCCCTGACAAAGCAGTCAGGGGAGTTAGTAGATTAACGTTGGTGAACTTGAACTTTGTGTGTACTCGCGTCTTTCCACACTTCTGATGTCCATTCATGTTTATTTGATGCTATAAATGAACTAGTACGAAGAGATGATCAGTTCATGAGCCGCTTGAAGGAGCTACATCGATCTGTCACGACACATTAAAGAGCCACTATACACTATTTGTTGTTTAAACTTCTTTAAAAAAATGACAATATATTAAATATGAAAATGTTTCATATGTCTGTCGACGTGTTGTCAGTGTCCTCTTTTCTCCGGGATGTATTTTTCACCTCGTGAGAACATGATGTGTGGCGTGAGAGCGCATGGCTTGTCGGACATAGCAACAGTAACTAAAGGGGGCGGGTCTTTTTGCGAAGGGTCTATTACGAGTTCTACGAGGACATGAATGTTTTTAACTGAATTTCGTAATATTCTAAAATATTTCTTCTGAAGTCCCCCATATGTAGGCCTTTTCCACCACACATGAACAAATAAAAAATTGAATTTGAAATTATGGGATAGTAATATATCATAAAATGTCATAATCAAGTATCAATTATGAGATAGTTAAGATACTGTCATCACATCAAAATAATGCAGTGTCGAAATTATTTTATAAAATTTCTTGCCATAATTTTAACATGCTTATGGCAAAATTGTCATATTTTATGACTAAATATCTTTTAGGGTAAAAGTCTGAATGAATAGTTCTTTTGATTCGGACCTTTTCAATAGATATCTTCATTGAAATTATTTCAGTGCTTAACAAATTAGATCGTTTTCTTATGCAAAGATATCGTATGTCTTTGGACATCGCGATATAAAGCGCAAAACCATTATGGACCACAGTTTTGATTCCTGTGATGTTTTTGTCAATTTTTCGTCGAAGCTTAAAGCTCCAGTCCCTCATTGTATTTGTACACAAAGAGTTATTTACATTTCCACTGTGTTCCACAAAAGAACCCTTACAAAAAAGAACTGCAGCATATTGAAGTAGAACCAAGTACCAAGTAGTTTAACTGCAGTTTAATTAAGCACAACCATAGATTTGCAGTATAATGAAGTAGAGTCGCAGTACAACTGCAGTAAAACTGTAGTATAAGTACAGCTGCAGTAAAATGAAGTACAACTGAAAGTTGCATGAAGTATAAAAACAGTAGAACTGCAGTTTTATTTTACTAGTACTTTAGATGTATTGCAGTATAGTTGTACTCCAGTAAAACTACAGACATTTTAGGTTATACTGCAATACTGCAGTTTTTTCGTGTCCAAAAAACTGCACTTTTCTATATGTAACAAAAACTGTAGTATTACTTCTAAAAAACTGCAGTAATCTTTTGTAAGGGAAAGCATACAGGTTTGGAACAACATGAGGGTGAGAAATAGTGACCCAGTTTTAATGTCTGTATAAACTATACCTTTAACAGACAACATGACCTTAAAAGACTTAAAAGTGATGAAATGACATTGAGTCACAGTCATTGGAAAATAAAAGTGCGAGCGTACTCGCTGAGCCACTGCAGCAGCCAGGTTCCCTCCAGCACTGTCCCCAGACACTGCCACTCGCTCTGGATCGACAGAGTACTGCGCCAGGACCTCTGGCCTCAGGAAGTGCTTAGCGGCCTGCACACACTCCTCATACTGCACTGGGAAGTGCACATCAGGAGCCATGTGATAACTGGACAAAATGAACACTCAGTGTGACTGATCAAAACCATAAATAATTTTTCACTTGCGAGTATGTACTCACTCCACCGTCACAACCACAGCGTCCAGATCAGCTGCCATCTGTCTGCAGAGACTGTCATATGACCCCAACTCTGATGGCAGATAAAGCAGTCACATGAATACACAACTCATACATAAACCCATGAATGTCAAAGCAGGACAGAGCGATTCCTGCAGCCTGATTCATCTAGAAACATCTAATGGTTAATAAGGAAAAACTCGGACATACTTGGAGCACCCAAGGCCCATCCACCACCATGGATGAACATAACCGCTCTCCTCAGCTTTTCTTTCCGTCCAGAAGGGTGGTATACGCGCACATGGACCCCGTCGAACAGGATATCTTCAGCCTGGATCTCTTGGTTAGTGACTGGCACCAAACTCTCAAAATTGATTATGGCGGAGTTGATAAAATGGACACGATGGCTCAAACCCAGTGAGTGAGCAACATCTCCCTACAAAACAACAAGGTCAGAAAACAGTGAACTGAACTAACCGTTCCCCTCATTATGGTTTTGAAATGCAGTCTGCATGGTATTTTGGGGGCATTGAAAAAGAGAGAAAAGTTCATGAAGACAGAGAACAGGGAACATTTCATGCCCTTGGGTATAACCTATTGTTGTGCCAAGTTGGTCAAAGTTAATCACAACAGGCAGATCAAGGTCATTCTTTATCATGTCTATTCAGAAACAGAAACAGATGGTCCTCTGTTAAAAGCAAATACTGGAAGTTTTATGCTAATTATTATGTCTTATAGCCATGATTAGATGTGAATACGTTAAGTTTAAAAACACATCAAATATAAACTTTTATTACTGTTATTATTTCGATTCTGTTAAAAAGACATGACATGCTATTTTAGTTCAGAATGGAATTTTAAACCTCTTTCCAGCCAATCAAAATGTTCCTTTCCTCAATTCACCTGGTGGACTGTTTAAAATGTGATAGGCTACTCACCATACTTACAACTCCTCTGAATGTGGCATCCAACACCATCAGTTTCCATGGCTCTGAAATTGCTCTAGGCAAAGGGATGTAGATGTAATAGGCAACAGCAACTGCTACTAACAAGGTAATACCGCAAAGCAACTTCATCATGGAGTGATGTCTCTCTTCCCTTCTCTCTGGAGCTATCAGGAGGTTAGACAATATGACATTGTGCAATTCTACAAAGATTTTTTTGAAGTTACTGTTACTTCCTGTGGATAATCTTATAGCATTCTGGGAAATGTAGTCTTAACATCATTATTGCACATTGTGCTTACAAAGTCACTACCCTAAGGCTGTGTTTCCCAGAGAGTGCTTAGATTGAGCCAGGATTAGGCATTGGTTCAATTAGGACATTTAAGTAGCTTTTATAAACATGTCTTAGAAAAACTGGTGTGCATGCTGGAAAAAACAATGGGACTAACATAAGATAACATATTTTAAGATATGGCAGTGCAAGTTACTTTCAGTTAAAACAGCTCAAACATGCATTTTAGTCCGGGACTAGGTTTATTTCTAGTCTGTGAATCCGGGGGTAAGCATAATACCTTATTTAGTGCATATTTATTTTTATATTCAGAAATGAGCTCTTTGAGGGAGGAATTTAGCCAAAATTTATAGCATTTTCTTTTCATCTTTGTTTTTGAGATCAGAAGTATGGTTATGAGAAGTATGGTTAGTAATTAGAAGTATGGTTAGAATTATATTTTTGTAAATGTTTAAGCTGATAATGTTTAGTGGCATTATGTGATTAGTTTTACCCCTTGAACTCAGCAGTCATGTCAAAAGTCAACCACTAGAGGACACTGTTGTAATGAAAAAAAAATCCTCATATGACCACTTACATGTGATGATTATGAAGATGATTTATATATTTTAATAAGAACAAAAATATTAATAACTTATACATAAAAATATAAAAAAATCTAATATAAAATATGTATATACATACACTCACGCAGACAGCTTATATTTGATGTGTGTGTGTGTGTGTGTGTGTGTGTGATTGAATCTATTATCAAGCCAATTCATTTTGATACTTTTACAACATAATTTTGAGTTTCCAAGTGAAGATATTTTACAAAGCACTGACCAACGTAAAAGCATTATTGTTGATTATTTACCATGTTTTATCATGGTAAATAAATATCTTCATTGACAGCATAACTTTCATTCTTAGTCAATAGTAGAATAACAGTGTAAAGTAGTAAAGTACTTAGTAAAGTAGTAACAGTGTCCTGGTAAGAAAAGTGCTCTCGCAAATTTATCTTATGTTGCATTTCATTCCAGCTGACGAAATGGATTGTGTCACAAAAATTACATATTTAGCATTTACCAAGTAAGTATGGTTTGTGTTGAGTAGAAAACCAGACAGGTCCTAATGGTAGGTTTGACGTCTACCATAATCTCTGCTCACCACAGTCCATGCATGCAGTGCATGTGCACTGAGCTCTTCTGTCCAAACCATCGCTAGCCATTCAGGATTTTTGTTACTTCTGTGCAGTGATTACTGTAATTGGAAAAAGACTGCGGCTAGCTCAGCGAGGACTGCCAAGTCAGGGGGAAAAAGCAGCAAGGGTTTCTGTCATACATTTGGCTCTTTGGTCTTCATAACTGTTTTTTCTACATTATCTATCATCCCTCCTCTCTTATTATGAGACAATTGAGGCTTGCAACTGTTTGCTTTTGCTGAATGACTTCGGTCAGAGTAGCATTGGAAACATCTACTGAAGAGACGTCAAGGATGGAGTGGTGTTGAACTGAAGAAGCTGTTATTTACCAAATTTGGTAAAACCAGAAGAATTCTCAGTGATATACATTCAAATAGCATTGCTATAACTCTGTGAGATCATTTATGAAACCAGTTTCATAAGTTAGCATATGGCTAGCACTGAATGTAGATTACTGTTAGGCTGTGGCTCAAATATCTATAGGAAATCAGAAAGAAATGAAACATTACTAAATGAAACCATCTGTTGTGTGATATTATGATACCGATAGTTTCATGACTACAGGCTTACAGGAGGTTTTAAAGCACAAAAAAGCAGAATGATGCTAAATACATGCTCAATTGGTTTCACCATTTGCTTACTAGCAAAACAAACACTGCTGTCTTTCTTTATCAGAGACATTACGTCATTCTTTGTGATCACTCCTAGCTCTAAAAATTGATTTTAAAAAAATGTTTGGTTTAACACTCAAAAGATCAGTTGTCTGCACTTGTGTTGACATTTACGCATGAAAATGGGAATTTTCAAACATCAACTCTGACAAAAGAAGACTTTGTTCTTACCTCTAACCTCTCAAACACAGAATGTCAAGTGAAAATTCAGCTGTTACACCCGGGCTTATTTATTGTTGTCTGAGGTCGTTTCACCGCTCATCTTCGCTTGTAAGATGACATTTAAGTCACGTCATGTCCCCCACAAATTATCATGGGACTCACCTCTCTGAAGGTGTGAACACATACTTGGGACTAAGGGTTAAGGTGCTCAGGCTGGTTTTTGAACATGGAAACTGGTTATAAACCATGTGTTCCTGGTCCACCAGGTTAAGCTTGTTTAGACCTTGGTTATACCAGCTAGTGACAAGCTGGAAACCACACTGTGTGAAAATGTGCAGTTGTTATCTTGAGAACTATTTCTACCTGACCCAACCCTAAAAAAAAACTTGTTTTGTCTGAGACCACATAAAATATCTGTTAAACATGGAAATGAAGGATTTTGTTTAAAACAGAATCATTGGTGTAAAATGCCTAAGAAGTGATGACTAGTCTAAGACTTTTGGACATATTTTTAACTTCAGGATAAGCACATATATTTATATGTGTTAATATTTTTAGGTTACCTGAAATTTTTGTTTTTCTATGGATTAAGATGAATAGGCTAAGATGTTTTTACATTCTTCTCTTAAAAGGTATTCTGTTCATAATAGTAATTCTATTGTTCTCAGACACGTCAGTGAAAACTGGCAATGGCGTTATTTCATTGTTTAGACATACTGTATATAGTATGTGGTGAGTCAGGGAGCAAAATAGATGTTATTTATTTATTACTAAATCTCCACAAGTATGCAGTATTATGGAGCTTTTGGGTGGACCTGAGGCTCCTCTGTTTAAGCACCAGCTATCACCACTGAAACCAGAGGTAATGCTGGATGTCTGGAGGTTTCATATCCCCATTGCCATTCCTGTCCTGTCCTCGGACAGGGTTGCATGGTCCTCGGCAGTGAAAGGTACTGCAAGGGGACGGTGACCCTTTCAGGCTGTTCTTTGGGTCCAAAATATGCTCAGCGTTGACAGATTGACTGATCTAAATCTTGTGGTAGAGAGACAGCAGATTTTGAGAGCTTAGTGTCATAGACTGAAATGAGGAGATATGGTATCTTGATAGACATCTTAAAATGAAACTTGCAGTGAATTTTATTTTTTAAAATTGCTGATATAAGAATCAATTTAATGAATAATGTCCTACAAATTAAATCACATGTAAAGGTTTGAAAATCATCTTGAATATCTCAAAAGCTTGGCAACATGACTTTCATGAAAATGTATCTATTTTATTTTGTACAAAATGCTGGGTTAAAAACAACCCACATTGGGTTTAAAATGGACAAACCGGCAGATGGGTAAAATGTTTACCCAACCTGCTGTGTAGTTTTATATAACTCAACTATTGTTTAAACTATAGTTTATTACTGTATTGCTTGCTTAAAATGAACCCCAAATATGCTGGAAATGAACATTTATTAATGTTTAATAAATTAACATTTATTAATAAGTTTAATTATTCATAGTTCATAGCAATAAACATTTCATTCATTAATAAAAGAGAATAAATGTATTAAAATGGCTTATTAATAAATGTTCACCTTTTGATTATTATTATTATTGCGTCTAGAAACTATGTGCCTGATTTTTAATTTCCAACCTATTTTGGGTTCATTTTAAGTGACTGGCAAGTAATTAAGTAAATTAAGTAATTTTTAAATAACTACAATAGCCCAACAATAGTTGGGTTAAACAAAACTGCCCAGTGTAACGTTAATTGTCCAAGGAGACACGAAAATCAAGTCTTTATATTTTTTAGTGATGCAAGGGAATCACAAGACAGAAAGGCTTGAACACGCAAACAAAAACGAGGTCGGACAAAGACTACAGAAAAACACAGGGATTATATACAGGTGACACAAGAGGTAATTAGCAGGAAACAAGTGGCAGGAACAAAACCAAAACCAAGAACATGTGTGGAGCACTGAAGACAGGAAACAAGCAGTCCAGAAACAGGTATACATATAACACCCAGCACGTTGGGCAAAAACAAACCTAAATTGCTGTGTTAGTCCATTTTCAACCAAACACTATATATATTAGTAGCCGTGCATGCGATATGGCCGTAGGTAATCACAGCGTGCTGAGTGTGATATTGCGTTTATACAACAGCTCGACTTCACGAGTGTGTAAATTAGGGCTGTGCGATATATACCGTGCGATAATATCATAATTGATGTTTTAACGATATGCCTAATCATATTATCAAGTATTTCACTCGTTTTTAGAAACCAATCTAATGAAGTGTTCTCGAATTGACAGCGTGATATGGCTAAGTATACACTAAGTACTATTGCGTGCATATATTCAGAATGTGGTGTTTGACAGAAGATAAAATGAGTAAAGAAACTGTGAAGACGCTTGTCAATGAAGTACGGCTCCAAATGCTAATCCATCTGAAAACACTGCGATTTTGAGTTGCTTATAAAGTACATTTGAAAAAGCAGCGCGCGTCAAACATGAGAAGCATTTATTAACATCTTGTCCAACAAAAGACAGCATTTGATAACATGTTTTACTCCAAAATCTCTTCATTTCATCTGTGAGATGATGTGATTTCTCACACTGAATAAGGCAGTCGTGTGTTTATTATTCATGTTTAATCAGTCAAAGTGTTTCGATCTTCTGTTTATTCAGCTACAGCGATATGAAGCATGCTATCATCTTCTGCTGCAGGGCATATTTTGAGTTTCTGCGCAAGAGCGCCCTCTGGCTTTCAGATGAAGCATTTACCACTGATCACAGAGCCGTACAGCTCTGACAAGCTGCGCATTAAATAATCACTGCCTTTGCCAAATCGTGTGCGATTTAAACGCTAATATGAGGATTATGAAAAGCTTCAGGAGTCAGCTGAACATGGCAAGTCTGCAGAAGACAAGCTAAATCTAAAACACACATGCAACAAACATGGCCGAATCATTTAGCAAGAAAGTTCCTTCCGACAGAAAAAGCGACAGATGGAAAGATATAACAAACGCTGCCAAATAATTTTTTTTTTGAATGATTCAAAATATCGTCTGATTATCGTTATCTGAAACGTATTAGAAAATATTGAGGATATAATGTTTTGTAAATATCACACACTCCTAGTGTAAATAAGAAATAATGGTTGTCCTTAAAAACCCTCTTGCGAGGAACTATTTCCTTCCGCCGCGGAATCAAGTCTCAAGTTGACAGTTAAACAGTTCTGCCCAAGCCGTCGTTAATAATTCTAAAACATTACTTTAGATCTCGTAACGAAGGAACGTTGAGTTGCTTGACTGAAACTCATTGAAATATGTAGTATTATGAGAGACAGAGAAATCGCCTGAGCGAGTGGATTACCTCCATCTAGCTGATATTCTTATATTAATAATCACAAAATCAGTTTGAATGTTCACTGAGGAATTTGTCAGTTGCGTCTCGTTGGAAGTTGTTACTCGTTTTAGTCAATATAAAAGTCTTTGCGAATGACTCACTCATAGTCTTTGTCGCCTTCTCGTGGCACATTCATGTAATTTTCACTGAAGTTGAAATCACTAACGTACTCTCTCGTTTATATAAAATATTTATTTATCAATAATATTTAAATGAACAACAACAGCCATTATAACTGCATAATAAATAAAATAGGAAATAAACAAGCGAACAGTTCAGTCAGCTCTAGTTAGTAGCCTACAGGAATTAATTTCAATGAAAATTAATATAGCAATCCAGCCAAATCTATTAGCTCTGTAATAATAGATTAATAAGACCAATGATTGCCCATTTGATATACCCAAAACGTTTAAACACTACATAAGACCAGCGGCAAATTCCCGAAGGACTAACTCTCCGAAAGCGTCTAAAAAATGTTTTATATATAAATCGCATATCTGGGGTCTAAACAACTATATTCTTGATTAAAAAAAAATCTCTTAAAACAACATTCTGTTACAAAATAACACGTAATCACGCCGTGAGATACTGGAAGAATATTGCATGGCTGGAAAGACCTCCCAGCCAATCAGATTTGAGAACCAGAAAGAACTGTTATGTGAATAGATAGTTGCTGCAAAATAACCACATAATTGCTGCATCACAATAAAAAGTAAAAGGGTTGTTACACCCTTTCAGAGAGCAACACCTTCGCTTTATATAACATCAACAGAAGAAACAACAGTAAAAAGACTTGTTTTTATTAAGCTTTGATAATTGCTATTGGCAAATTCATGGAAGACAAATCCAGGGAAACACCCATGAGAAGAGATGTGAGACAACTAGTGAAAAAAGTGTTACTTCACATGGTGTTACTTGGATCAGAAACACTCTGCCCTCTGAACAGCTTGTTGAAAAAAACAGGAGGCTTATTTCTCCATATGGGGCATCTTTTATACGCCCAAAACGAGAGACTAAGATTGTTTTACTCACAATGACATCATCTCTCATCATGTTCCTCTGGGCTGGAGTTGCACTGCTGGCCCCAATCAACACAGAAACATCGGCCAACCTTCATTTACTGCTGCTCCAACTGAGAAAAAAGAGAGGACAGATGAAGTCAGAGAAAGTCCTTAAAAGTCAAAAGACTCCTTTGTCAAGGCCCTTACTGTGCTAATCCAAAGCAGAGAGACTTTAATTAGTTTTTGAGATTAGAGTTCTTTGATACCCCTATCAACTGCTTTGACGGAGAGTCACCAAGCTCTCGTGTCTCAAGAGGAATAAAATTTACGATCTGAGCTCCACACAGAGGACTATTTCTTTAGGCCCAATCACTGTTTAAATGAATGGTTGCCCTCCCAAATTAAAATCACTCCATGTTATTGCAAATCTGTTTGACTTTCTGTCCCATGTGAAATTCCAAAGGAAATGTTGAGTGGCTTTTTGAACTCCAAAAAGGCCACCATAGAAGTGTCACAAAAACTAATCCATGTCTAAGACTGAAATCTGAGATTCGAATCTTGCTCACAAGGTCACCATTTACTGTCACTGAATGAAAATAAGCAAGTGGGACATTCTGCCATAATTATTTTCTTTTGTGTTCCACATAAGAAAGAAAGTCGCCAGACAAATGATGACAGAATTTTCTTTCTTTTGTTTTTTTTTTGGGGGGCCAAAACATTTGTTTTAGGAGCTTGAATGCATTTAACCGCACACAGCACTGTTTGTATCCAGATAGACAGTTGTTTGGTCACTGTACATGCATGCAGACGGCTAGTTTCCATAGCACCAGAGCATACTGGATTCTAGTAATAATGTGCAGAAATGAAGGGATCATGGACTGTTTGACTGAAAATGAATTAGACCTGTAAATTAGTTCTGAAAATGAGCTGCAAATCTTTAAAAAAAAAAACACATTCGGTCATGGTTATGGATATTTAGCTCATTAAGAATGTACAAAATGTACCTGCAACCTTCATGTAGCAGCTCAATTACAAAATTCTAAAAATATAAACATATAAAGGAAGGAACAGAGCTGAGAGGATCAGCTCAGAGAAATCCGAGCATGACACGGTCTTATACAATCTAAAAACATGTAGAAATAACCCTCAGGCATCACAAACCAAGCCACGCTAACCTGCACCTGTCTGATTCATGTCATAACGAACTTGTACAAACAGGCACTTCATATTTGCATCCAGATGTAGAGTTTATATATCCCATTCCAAAATCTCAGCAAAAAGCCTTAAATATGGCTAAACATTTTGCAAAGTGTTCATATTTTTCTTAAATGTGTTTTATAGATATTATGTTGTGCACACACATGTGTCTGGCATGGTGAATTAAAAGGATAGTTTACCACCCTCAGATGAAAATTCATTAATTTCTCACCTTCATTTGGAAGCCCATTTCCTTTGGTAAATAAAAAAAATCATAATGACATAAAAAGTCACAATTATAACATTTGTCATAATTGACATTTTATTTCATAATTTCACCTTTTTATGTCATAATTTTGAGTTTAATTTTGATGACTTACCATATCAATTTCTACTTTTTATGTCATTACTTTTTATGACATACTATTTTGTCATTATTATGACTCTAATGTTGGTCCAATGTTGTTTTGGACCCTGTTGGCTTTCGTTATATAGACAAAAGCATTTTTTCAAAAGAAACATTCTTTAAAATAAAGTTGAATTAGTCAAAAGATACTAAATCATAATTAAGAGATAAAAAGTTGAAATTATTGAGATACTTAAGGTGATGATTACGATGTTGCTTGGGCACTTTCCCATTGAGAATGAGCAAAAAATTTAAATCTAAAGTATCCAGATAGAATTTTTTTGCCCCATTCTCAATGGGAAAATGCCCAAGCAACATCGTTCGGCAACATTGCTCAAAAAGTTGCCCTGTGTCATTTGTTTTGGAACCTTCTAGAAAACTTTATCTCGATTGACTTCGCTCACTCGACTTCGAATAGGTGTAGCTCAGTTATTTTTTGTCGGATGCCAACATACATCATTTTGAATGTTTTTTTTTGTGAGAATAACAACTCATTTTAGAAAAATTGCTCATCACGACTCATTTTGCCAGCACGGGTCACATATGTTGTGTTGCACGAAAGAAAGAAATCATACTGGTTTGGGATGACATAAAAGAGTTTTTTTTAGTTTTTTTTTTTGTGAAAATATCAATTTCTTTAAACAGCAGTCAGCGAATTCAAATAAACGACTTTCCTAAAATGTCATTGTGAGCTTTGCTTTTGTTTTCTACCTTATGTTTTTACTTTCTTCTTATGTAATGCCAAAGAAAAATCACATAATAGAAGCTCCCCTGTGCACATCTGCTTTCATTTTACCAGAGAAGGTGCTCCACCATCCCTACTACATCCGCTGTAGGCAGAGAACACACACACACGGTTTGATTTTGTTTTTCATCTCCGGCAAATAAAGAGGTGTGCAGTCTGACATTCCTGTCTCTGAAATCAACACGAGAAGAGTTACAACTTGCAGCTGTCATCTTACATACCCACACACGTGTATACAAGTTGAATGTTTACATTAATTACAGTGTCCATTTTTTTTATTTCTTTGTATGCCTATTTAATGGGACTTGTATTAGACTTTATGTGTATGTTAGCAAGGTAAGCTATTAAAAACATCTCATTTCTGACACGTCAAAGTCAGCGAGGGTTAACTGACAGGAGAAAGAACGTATAGGGCACACAATGCCCTCTTTTGCACTTGGGCCTGTGCCAGGCGGTGCCACAGTTGGAAGAGTTGTGCACAAAGGATTGTTTCATGGAAGTGAAGGTACGCTTGTACAGTCATCCAGATCAGATTCCTGCAAATTCCACACTGACACTCCCCTCGGCATGCTGCCCTTATTCCGCTCCAGATCTCCATGTTATCAAAGGGCTGATGGAAGAAGATACAGTATACTACAGAGAAGATCTTTTACTTCAAAGCTGTTTTTGATGTCTTCTTGTTAAACATGACATATTGATGAAACGCTCCATCCAAATATGAACTATATGGGGTTAGACATTTCCCGATCGACACACAGTGACTGATTTGCATTAGAATTATGTGCCTGTTATCGCTATTAGAAACATCTTGACAGTCGTGTTGTGTATAAATGACCGGCTGTCGCCGGTTCCGACAGGATTGGAGCAGTTCTTTCTCTGCTATTGTTGTTATCTCCAAAGCGGGATCAGAGCGATAGAGGCGAGAGATAAGAGTGATATTAAAGGGAGAGGACAGTGATAGTGGAAGTTGATGGTAATGATAGTGTGGGCTGATAAAAATCAGACAGGGATTGTAAGAGAAATGGACCACCAGCTGGGAGCGGTTATGGTTTTGTTCTCCACTATTGATGCTTCAAAAGTCAGGTACTGTGATCCCTTAAGACACCTCATTTCCAGTTTGCCCCTAGGATCATAATAGTAGCGCTAGCCCTCACTTTGAACCTCCTGTGAGACATGCATGACAATAATTCCATTGTACCAGGGCCTCACTCTTCTGGAGGGGAGAGGAGTGATGCAAGGAGAGGGAAGAGTGTAGTCACATGCCGCGTTTTCTAGGCAGAATGGTGGCGCTGGTGGTGACTGAGGATTGAAAAGGCAGCCTGCATAGTATTTATGGGTGCTGGAGCAAGAAGCAGCCTGGCTCAGAGCCTCGCACACATCACTGCAGACATTCATCAACAGCCGAGAGAACGTTGCACCAATCCTTCAGCTGACAACCTTTAGCACTGCTAGATTTCAGCATCTCACTTTCCCTTTTATTGCTTCTGCTTTATCAGTCCAGGGCCACTCTCACTCGGTTTTCTTTAAATCTCACATTCTTTAGATTTTCCTCCATGGTTTTAATGGAATGTTTCAAAGACACTTAGTACTATCGATTTGACTGCACTGACAGTATTGGATGAGAACAAAACTTGAACTGAATTGAGCTGGATGATGAAACCACTGTATTCTGCAGAACTGCCTTATAGCTGATTGAACTTAGTTTCATAATTGACAAAGTTTGCAACATTGACACTGGTATTGAACTCAGTTGAATCAACACTGAACAACAACACTATTGTCTTGTGTTTTGCTTATAGATGAATTAAATTCATTTCATAATTGATTCATGAATTAACTTTACATAGTAAAGAACTGAACTGAATAATGACACTATTGTCTTATGTTTTGCTGCTTCACAGCAGAATTAGATTTGGTCTCATATTTGATGAAGATTACAATTTTCACACCTTTTTAGGCCCTGTTTAGTGCGTTTTCGTTTTAAGAAACATAAGTTTTGCTACAGCTATGGCTGTTGTTTACGCTACACCGGCGTTTTTGACCCTTGAAAAAAAGAGACTTTCAAAAACGCTGCAGACTTTAGTTTGAAAATGTGGGGGTTATGTTTCGGTATAAACGGACCAAAACAGAGACTTTTTTAAAACGACGGCGATACACATCGCTCTGTGTTTCCTTGACGACCGTGTAAAAAATAACATTTTTTAGTCATTTTTAGCAGCCATTATATATTTACGTATATAGATAGTCGTGGCCTAATGGTGAGGGAGTTCGGCTTGTAACCTGAAGGTTGCTGGTTCGATTCCCACGCCAGCAGGAACTGAAGGTGGGGATTGTGAATAAACAGCACTCTCCAGCTTTGATACCATGACTAAGGTGCCCTTGAGCAAGACACCTAACCCCTAATTGCTCCCCACCAAGGGCAACTTCTCATTTGTAAGTTGCTTTGGATAAAAGCATCTGCCAACTGAATAAAAATGTAAATATATATATAGTGATAAAGTGTGACCATTTTCCATACTGAAATCGTACCAAACCGTTTCCCCAAAACATGTAATGAACCATGACTGCACCTAGTAATTACATATTAGTAAGTTGAAGCCTGTTCACACCAAGAACAATAACTATAATAACTATTTTCATCCACACCAATTGGAGCTATAACTGTAGCTTGCGAAAGTCCTCTGTGTTTTCTGAAATTTTTGCCGTCACTTTTTTCTCTTGAGAGTCTTAGCATTGGTATTTCCATGCTTTATTGACTGTCTCATGGGATTTATTTGGTGCGCAGCTTATTTAATGGCTCGCAGAAATACAAGAAGATGTGATTCATCAGTTGTAAATGATCCTTTTGAGGTTTGTTGGCTGAAGTGTTGTCTGAGTCGCCAGCCCTCCTCTTTAGAGCAGCAGCCCGAAACCATGAGATTTATGTGTTTGCACTCTAGTCTATAGTTCGGTCGCAGTGCACTTTATTTCAAAGAAGTATTTTAAAGACTCACATAGAAAGGAGGTTTGCATGTCTGTCTGTGGTCATTAGTTTCTGAACATAATAGCAGCCCGTGGCTATTTTAGGTAAACCAAAAGGAGTCATGCTGGTATGTCACGTAACCTACTTCCTGAAACAAGGCTCCTTTAGTTTATTTATGAAAAAACAAAAACAAAAACAAAACACCTCATAAGCTTACGCAGAAAAGCCATCAGTCAAACCAGGCAAAGGTGTGAAACTGACAGAGTCTAGTGTTGATATGTGCTTTAGCTGTTGATGCTATTTTTGAACATATTATTATAGGACCCTTACATTTGAAAATTGTTATTTTCGGCTCATGATTCCGTATATAGTTCTCAAAGTGCCAGAGCAATTATGTATTGCATAAATGCCATTTCAAAAAGGTCAAATAATAAAAACTGTAGCTACAGAAGGAATGTCTGTGCTCAGCTAAGGGGCCTTTTACACCAAAACTGGCACTGCATCAGCATGACAGATTGAACACATCACCCTGTGCCATTTCGCGTCCAGCTGCATCGGTGCCATTAGTCTCGACAGTAGCGCATTCTATTTCAGCTGCATGTTAACACTTCGGATCATCAGCTTTTTATACTTGGGATTTGCAGACAGTTCTGAAGCATGTTGTGCAAGAATAGGCTGCTGTGACCCTCTACCCTCCTCACTTTCCAGTGCACCAAGACTGATTCAGTCATGCCAGAGGTTGGGAAAAATGTATGAATTTATGTCAATGTTTTATTAATGATATTCAAAGCCAGACTGTGGTAATGCAAGAGGGAGTTACTGAGATTCAAACACTGGTACTTCAATCAACATCAGTTTTCATATGGAAAAAAATGTGTGTGTGTCTTAGTTTTTGGTTTGTCTACCAGGGATCAATGTGGCTGTGGCTTGCAGGGCCACCAAGGCATTGGACCAAGAGCCTTTGATTAGGATTGTAGTTTCTGGACTCAGAAGCTGGAAATACAGGCCGCTGTCATCCTGCAGACAACTAAAGCAGACACTTAATAAGTTATTCTGAATCCAGCAGGCTTGAGTCACTGTTATTCTTGGCTCAGATAGAATGAGGTGTGCCATAGACCATCTATCTATCTATCTATCTATCTATCTATCTATCTATCTATCTATCTATCTATCTATCTATCTATCTATCTATCTATCTATCTATCTATCTATCTATCTATCTATCTATCTATCTATCTATCTATCTACTATCTATCTATCTATCTATCTATCTATCTATCTATCTATCTATCTATCTATGTATCTGTCTATGTATCTATCTGTGTATCTATCTATGAATCTATGTATCTATGTATGTATGTATGTATGTATGTACGTATGTATGTATCTATCTATCTGTTTGTGTCTGTCTGTCTGTCTATAAAATGCTGTTGTTTTAAACCAGTGGTTGGGTTAAATGTTTGCCTAAACTGCTGGGTAGGTTTATGTAACTCAACCATTGTTGTTTTTGTTGTTGGAATTAACATTTATTAATGTTTAATAAATGAACATTTATCAACATGTTTAATGAATAATAATTAAACAATAAATATTTATTAAATTGCTTATTAATAAATGTAAATGTTTAAAATATTAGTTGGGTTAAATAAAACTACCCAGAACGTTGGGCAATCTATCTATCTCCTGAAGTTATCTCTCCTGAGTTTCAAGAGGTGAGAAGAGGATGCAAATGTGTTTTACATACTAAACATTATGAAATTCAAAGTGTAATTCTGGAAAAACACACCTTGTATTGCAACCCTTCATTAAGATAAGGTGTCTGCAACACCTAGTAGAGACACCTCTACAAGATGTTAACTGGGTTTAATAAAATACATGCATTTTCAATATTCACTGCTGTGGCTATGAGGATGGAGTGAATGCCACATGTAAAGCTGTCATTCTGAGTGTGAAGTTTGCTCTGGCTCCGGAGAGTTTGACAGACTTGCAGTAAACACAAATTATAACATGCTTTCTGACAACTATAAACACAGTTTAAACAAGCAGCATTTTCTCCTGGCTCCCCTCTGCCCTGCCATTCCACTGCACCAACTCAGTTTATCTTCTTTGGTTGTTTTCATTCATTATTTAGACTTGATAGAGTGGAACAACCATAACAACTGCCTTAATTGTGCTTCTCCGGGGCATGAATTTAAAATCCTCCCTCACCTGATTTCTAGTGACCAGAGAAGTTCTGTTTTACACCATTATAGGAATACAAGGCGAAGAGTGTAACCACAAATCCGTGCTCATTAACAAGCCATGAGAAGAAAGATCATGTTCATTAGAGTCTCTCTGAATGGATCGCAGCACATTTTACTCATACAGCTTTGAGGCTGAGCAGCGAGGTCATCTTTCATGGCCGGGGTCCAGCTCTCTGATGTGGAGGCCTTCATGCCTCAGTGCTGACCCCTGACATGGAAGCACAATGATTACTGTGTTCCATTGCCAGTAGGCAACAGCAGCCCAGTGGCCTGACTTTGACTATCTCCCATAGTGAACAATGAAGAACGGGCAGTGCACCAGATTCTTGACATTTAGTCCTCTTCCTGAGTGAAAGAGCTCTTTACTTCCTTTCCGTCTCAGCAGCTGACTCCTCTGTCTTTCTCCACTCTCTTTCCCACCGGTCCCTCTGGGATTTAATTGAATCCTGATGGTGGTTTTGCTCCTCTCTGTGGCCTGGCCAACTCTATATTCCCCTCCCCTTGTTGATGTTCCGTTCCAGCTGTAGGCTGACTGTAGATGCAAAGCACAGACAGCTGTGACTAAAGAGGAGGGGCCAGTGTAATTCAGTGAGCAGATCTGGGACAGCAGGACAGTCCCAGGAAAGCAAACCTAGTCAATGAGAAAGTTCCCTGCTGAAAAATCCAGCATAAACCAGCATGAATTCCATGTTGGTCCAAGCCAATTTATGCTTGCTAGAGCTGGTATGGTACTGTTCTAGCTGGTAGAGCATAGTCATGCTGTTCTCAAGCAAAAGTACTCCAGGAACATGGTTGGGAACTGCCTTATGTTGTTTACCATGCAAATCCATGCAGTTTTTAAGCCAATCTGAGTACGACCACATAAATGCTACTCTATGATATTATCTTTTCAGCAGAAACTGCTGCAGTGGTTAAAGTATATGTGGGACTGTGATTGGTATTTCAGCAATGGAAAACTGAATATTTCATAACATACATCTAACATCACTTTGGTAATATCCATTCATGCTGTTTCATAATTAAAACTCCTAACTTTCACCCGAAGAAACCCATCGCTATCTCAACAAAAATGTGCTCTTCAAACTAGCCTGTTGCACATGAAATAATTAGCTTCTGCTTGTGCTATTCTCATTTAGATAAAAGCAGCACCTACTAAACAAACAAATGCAATCCAAAATTTCCTATTAGTGTCATTCGAAAGAGGGTCTCAGAACCAAAAGGCTCCAGGATTCTCGTGTCCCTTGCTACAAATGTTGATTTTGGGTGAGGGGCTGACCTTATGGCTCGACTTACTGCTTTCATACTGAGAGGAAACCATTTCCAATGAGCTCAGCTTTTCTTTAAACATTCTGTTATTTCATTTGCTTGCCATATGGATTTGAGTGAAATATATGACCTGTTTTTATAGTGTGATATATATTACAAACATTCTATATCTGATTTGGTTCAGAGGAACTCCAAGTATGATTTGTATGAATGTTATTACCGAAAGTCTGTCTTGGGGAATATTTTCTGAATATATAATGTAATATATCAAATCTTAAAACATTGAATTTAATATATTGGCATAGCACAGTGTATGCAATCAAATCCAGTAGTGTGCATTGGACTCAATTCTTAAATGGCTATAAACATTGCGTCTGTGGTTTGACATATAACAGGAAACCTAATGTATTTTTGGTTGGGGTTCAAGACGTTAGAATACCTTTTAGGATATTGTTTACTAGTTATGTAGAAAGAGCCAAGAAAATATACATAAAATCAGTATATTGCGTTTCAGAAATGTTTATAGAAAGGGAGAAGGTTTAGAAATGGCTCTCCTCTGGAACAGACTGTGCAACGAAGTTTTGGAGGCAGACAGTGATGTGAAAGGTGTGAAATATCTAGCATACAGCAACAATTATACTGTTGCACTTTATAGCTAAAGATTGTCTTTGTCCTGTAATACAACAAAAATGGTCTTGACCCACAACGAATAGGAGTGCACAATTCATATGCTTCTTATCCTTTCACTGGAGTCATAAAACATCGCAGTTTTAGATGTATTTTCCCAAATTACACTTCAAAATGTGTTTTCCCCTATATTGATTCTTTCATTTATCTTCTAGGTTGCATCTGTATAAGTTGCCGTAAGATAGCAGTTGTATTGAAGACTATAGAGCGCTTTGGACTTTAAAAGGTAATCTCTTTGCGGTGACCTGTTTTTGGGGTGTATCATTGTTCATCTGAGTGTTTCCAAAATAGACACACTGGATTCCTGCCCCACTCATTCCTTAAGACAAATTAGTCCCTGTCTAGCTGGCTCTGAGGGTCATGACATTGCCACACTTAGTCTATGACATGTAGTGAAGCTGTATATTGGAGAAGCTCTTGCCTGGAGGTAGTTTTTAGGTTAGTGTGGGCCTGAGGTGAGAAATACGGCTGGTGGTGACTATCTGTGACAGTTGAATACTGAGAAGGGAAGAGGTGCAGAGAGATGAGGGGTCTTCATCAAGACCATGGACAATAGAATTTCAGGCATGACTGGGGAAAAAAACCCTTCTCTCGTCACAAATATCCACTCGGGTAACTGATGCCTGAAGGCTAGCAGACTCAGCTGAACTTAACAGGTCCATTAGCTTTAAATAGACTTGCACACCTTGTCAGGTGCCTGTATATACTCTTTGTCATCTGTCTGGGGAGACGAGAAAAGACAGCCAGGGGACATAGAGATAACCATAAGTGTAAGGGTAGTTGCGTAAGTGTGTCTTCCTCAGTGTGGTTTAATCTTCTGTGCTTCATTAAAACTTCACAGCTAAGGAGCTAATCTGAGCTTTGATACTCTTCAATGGATTGAATTCATACTTTATGGGAAAACGGTCAAATAATCTACTGCAAGCGGTCAAAGAGTTTGTGATGAATTACAGGCAAACTCTATAATATATTCTACCTACATGCAATATGATTGGTGAGTCACGGCAGTGACAGTTTTAGCAATTATTTCTCACCTCTGCACTGATAACTGTCTATATATAACTCTATATTTATCTGTATCTTCGGTTTTCATTCTGTCTTCGGAATTCATCGGTAGGATATGAAATGCTATAGGTCTCCGATAGACAACAATGTGAGTGTAAAAACACCTCTGAGAGGTCCCTTCCCTTCATGCAACTTATTTATGCAACA
Organism: Opsariichthys bidens; assembly: GCA_037194245.1. Lineage (NCBI taxonomy): Eukaryota > Metazoa > Chordata > Actinopteri > Cypriniformes > Xenocyprididae > Opsariichthys > Opsariichthys bidens. Next base: position 9,389,681 of record CM074295.1, read on the forward strand.
CACAGAATGAGTTTCTGGTTACAAGGAATGGGCATTTTTCTTTTGAGATATGTGAATCCTCATAAGTACTTCCTCCAGCATGTGTTCATCACCCTAACAGCTCCTCTGACACAAAGGTCAAGAGATTCCCACATTTTATATGACACATTTCTTTTCATTTGGAACTTATTTTACCATGCATTATATTAGATATTAAATTGCATATCAGATGCATTACATTTGATGTACTGGCACATTTAAACATTTTATAACATTGTATAAGCTTTACAAGAAATGTACATATAACCTGGCTTCTTGCTCGCAGACGTGTTTTATTTATTTTCAAAATGCTTCACAGAATTTGGAAATCTATTCAAGATCAAGACAGTTAATCTCCCCTGACTTCTGCAAATAATCTATGTTAGAAATGATAATACATACATTGCATTATGTATTCAGAAAATTAACTATTATTTAATTTTTTAACATTTGAAATCAGAAAATTCTAAAGAGAGAGAGAGAGAGAGAGAGAGAGAAAGCACGTCATTCATGGGTAAGACCATGAAATAGAAAAATTATGGGTCAAACATTTATTATCAATATTGATAAATCTATGACATTTCGTTCTATCGTTTTACCTATCGTTCTGTCGTTCTGTCCGTGTAGCGTCCTATCTGGTTCCTAGGTAACCTGTTTTTGGTAAGCGTTTATAGTGTCACCGTTTATATATTCCCGCCCCAGTGTGTCTGTGAGGAACTGCCCTGTCCGCGCGCGCTGTAGCTCTGCTCATTCTGCACTGGCTGTTGTCAGCACGGTAAGGCGGAACGGTGTTACTCCACAAAACCGTGTTGACACGCTAGTCATGAAACTATCCCTTTGGATATCGGACTGTCCTAAAACCCCAGATGACAAGCCTTAACCCGGAGCGAAACGGTAGGTGTTTGTTGATATATTGAGCGTTTACCGCTCGCGACACTTACCCTGCACATTTCAGTAGAAGTTACAGTACGCGTGGTTGTCAAATAAAATGTCTCCGTGACTTCAAAGGAAGGACTGAAGTTCAATTACACTTTATTGTCGAAGTTGGGCGTTGAGGAAAGTCACGGTAGGTTGTTTTCGAGATGATATCGCACAGTGTTTTGAGTTTCATACATGTGTTGTGATTGTGGAGTGATTTTACCGCATCGACTGTGTATCAAACTCACGCGCGCAGAAAACTGACTGCTGTACACGCCTGTTTTTGTTTGTATTCAACAGACACATTATATTAGTTGTTTGTTGCATTATGCAATGTCTGTCAATTTCACTTAACTAATGTGTTAATATTTTACCAGAAAGAAAGAACATTTATCCTTTCATTTCTGAGAAGATGTTGAACTGTAAGCTGAAAATGTTTCATTTGTTTCTCCCTCAAGCTACATTAACTGAATACAGTTTATGCACAGTTTCATAGTTTGCTGTTGCTTGGTGGATAAGCTTTTGTTTTAGCTTTCAAACTGTTCTGACTTAAATGATTATTTAGGCAGATGTGCTGTTTAACTGTTTCTTCAGCAGTAGGAACTGGCCCAGTGCTTATGTTGTGTGCATCTTGGAAAGATCAGATCTCTGTCATGCTGTCTTTATAAATATCCCGGTGGGGTCTCTCTGCTGTGGGTGTAATTGGGCATCCCGCCTGCACTAAATGCATGCCTGTCCTGCTCGAGTGCAACCTTGAGCTGTGCTCTGTTCTTTGTCACTAGCCTGATAACTTGACAGATACTGAGACGGCTGGGCAGTCTCAGGATCGTTTCCTTTCTAATTAGCCCGAAATAGCTTTGGATCACAGCTATGTGCTCCCTTGCATTAATCACTTCCTAAGTGCCGGAATTGATTGTCCTGGGTCAATCACAGCCTGTTGTCCTAACACAATATTTTTTCCTCACTCACGTGAGGAAGAAGTTATTCAGCAGCACAATATGGAGAAAATATGCTTCCTTACTGGCATCCTGAGAGTGAAGTCATTTGGCACCTGATTCTATTCCTCTCCACACATCCAGCTGCTCTGAGACTGCACTGGCCCAGTTGGCTGCCAACGAGCCACAGTGAAGTGCAATGGTGAGGTTTTGGTCAGCTGTGGTTTGCTGCTCTTCCCATTGTACCCCATCCCGCCTCTGCTCGCTATATTGACTGAAGCTCATTAAACTCCACATGAAGGCCACAGCTGAACCACTGACCTCCACAATGAGGCTTTTTTTGGGCACCTCCTACAGTACATGTGTGTGGTCTTGCATCTTGCACAGAGGTCTGTCCTCAAGCCCACAAGGCTGCTCGTATAGACAAATGCAATTTAAATTGTGTGTGTATGTGGATATATATCAGTGGTCTTTCGCTGTGCATGCAGGGCATGCATGCAGAATTGCACTCACAAAGGCTTGCACATAGCAATTTTCGAGGCATGCAATTATGTTGCTTGCATAGTCCGTCTACTTCCTCTCTTTCTTGTTTTTAGTAAAGCAAAGCCTCATTATTTTTAGAAACATTTGCTGTGCCGTACAGTCTATTTCTGGGTTTACTACTTGCATTTATGCACTTTAAGAGCTAAATTAGACAACATTTTTAAGTAGAGGGAGGTCAGGACTGTTACATCTGTGAAGGTCTTTTTATATGTCAACAGCTTTGGTCACAGTGCACCTTGGAAGTAAACAGTCACTGAAGGAGAGCTCAACTACACACTTGCTTGCTGTAGATTTAACTGGTTGTCATGCAACACTGGAAATGACAGCTGGACTTAAGTGACTTTCATGGAGGCCACACCTGGAAGATCATCAGGATGAGCAGACTGAACATCCCGTGAACCCCTCAAACTTAAAGGGATAGTTCACCCAAAAATGATGTACTTGCCCTCAAGCCAGCCTAGGTGTTTATGACTATCTTCTTTCACACATACACAATCAGAGATATATTTAAAAGTATTCTGGCTCTTCTAAGCTTTATAGTGGTAGCGAATGGGGGGGCATGATTTTGAAAATGCATCCATCCATCATAAAAATAATCCAGGGGTTTAATAAAGGCCTTCTAAAGTGAAGCGATGGGTTTTTGTAAAAAAAAAAAACAAAATCCATATTTAAAACTTAATTAACTATTATAACTAGATACCAGAAGACGGCTCTACGCATCGATTTGCGACGGAAGAGTAACCCCTGCCCTGACCCGACGCATGACGCAATGCTGAATGTGGAAGTGCAGAGGATATGCCAAAACAACACATTTGTCACGAATTAAAGTCTAAAACGAAATTTTAAAGAGAAATGTTGGAGGATTTTGATATACGAGAAGAGGAGCTTTTGTTTGTTGCCCAGCCCTATTTTTTTAAACCCCAAGAGGCGTCTACACTTATGCTACTCCTACTTTCCATGTCATACGTTGGTCGTCAGCCGGAAGCTAGTTATTTTAGTTAATAAAGTTTAGAATTTGGATATTTTTCTTACAAAAACCCATCTCTTCGGTCTAGAAGGCCTTTATTAAACCCCTGGAGCCCTATGGATTATTTTAATGATGTATGCATTTTTTTGGGCTTCAAAATCGTGCCCCCCTTCACTACCATCATAAAGCTTGGAAGAGGCAGGATATTTTTAAATACATCTCCGATTGTGAACTTCTGAAAGAAGATAGTCACATACACCTAGGATGGCTTGAGTATGTGTAAATCATGGGATAATTTTAATTTTTGGGTGAACTATCCCTTTAACAGCTTTTTCCAGCAGGGCCATAGTCTGTTTGCTCTTACCACATAAGGAGAGTATCAAAGATACAGCAGCGACTGAAATAATTGTATGTTGATTGCATGTTGTTTTTGACGGTTATTATCTGAACTTTTTCACTTTTTTGCTTCTCCAAACAATGGCAATATTTCAATGAGATAATATTTAGATGCACAGTTATTTTTCCAACATTAACAGGTGACATGTATTGCTCATTCATTATTTTTTCCTTACGCTCTCTTAAACCATTCTGAGTATGACATCTGTAATGACATGTTAGGATTACACAGCTTGTTTATAAACCAAACTGGCTTGGTAAGCAGCATGTTTGCGTCAATGAAAGACGCCGTGTCAGGTTCGTCCCTTCTGTGAGCTTCTCTCAGCATAAATCCCTCATCGTATGTGCATTGTCTTTGCTGATTAAAATAGATCATCTGTGGTCTAGAAGGTTTACATCCATACTGGCCGCAATCTCAAGTGCAGCATTAAAAAAACCCTTCAGGCAAGTAGTCAAGTCTCTATCAAGACTCCACTTTTGCCCCCTTCACCTGTTTACTTCCATTCAAAGCACAAGATTTTCCATGCCACAGCCATTAGAGATATTATTCAGGAAACGAGTGTTCCTTCGGGGGACAGCTTCCCAAGAAGGCTTCTGATTCTGAATATAGTTCAATTTAGATGCAAAAAAAGCTCTAGCTGTGTGAGGCCCTGCTCCTTTTGCTGTTATTTCCATACAGCACAGACAAAACACTGCTGTCTGTGCCCTGAATAAAACTAGGGGCTCGCGGCTCGAGTGTGTGCGCGGCACAAACTCTCTGCTATTTGAGATCTGAGACTTGCGGAATAAGATGTGACAGCTTTCTGGTGATGCCCGGTGGAATTGTGGGGTTATGATCAAAATCTTTCGGAAACCATAACAACAGATCTTTGAAAAGCTCTAACATTATTGCAGTTTCTGTTAAGATCTGGCAATTTGTAGTGTGGAATGTAGGTAGAACGTGGCAGACGGGGATTTGGGAATTTATTCCCTGGTGTAGAGGGAGTGCTTCTGAGGGTCAAGGTCCTTTTCCCACAGTTCTTTATAGACATGTCTTTTCACAGATGCATGTGGCGCCATGCAGAAGAGAGAAAAATGCTGGTTAAGTTTGTGTACTGGTTGGTCAGAGGGCAGAGTGTTTAGATTGGAGTTTTTCCATCATTTCAGCCTCTGCAAGGGAGGCTGAAAGGCCTGCTTGAGAAAATGCACAGTTCAGTGTGATCGTCAATGAATCATGCATTACACACATTGTGTGATAACCGTGAAGGAACCCCTGATAGTAACCACAGAATACAGAAGTAAACTCAACATTTCATAGAAGTCCATTTAGTGTTTTTTTGCCTGGATTCTTGCTATGGTATTACCCAAGTGTCAAGCTGTGTTACAACAATGTGATCCATTAATTAATTATGACACTTTTTTATGTGGAGTGTACTCACTTAAGATTTTTGGCAGACAAGCATTCCTCAGCTGCTTTTGCAGGATGTGGAAACTCCTGCTCATAACTCGTATCAGGCCTTATCTCTTCAATCAGATGTGGTTTGGAAAGTGTGAGTGCAGAGTTTCACTGTAAGCATTCGGATTGCATGGCAGGTGAGGGAAAAATCTTTAAACTGCTCCGTGCAACTTATTTAAAACTCTGGCATTGCCATAGTAACTGCTTATCTATTCTAACCCATCGAACATCTATAAGTGGAGAGCGGTTTTCCTGTGATTCACATGATCCTTTTGAGGTAATGCAGGATGCTCATAAGGCATGAGGAACCTGAAATGCGAAAGCATGTGCCTCAGGTTTAAATGCAGCTAATGAGGAGGTGAGTCTGTCATACTGAGAGAAGGCTTTCATGTAATAGATATAATCTGAGCTGGTGACTGATGGACATCTATTTGGTGCTGCAGAATTTTATGGCTAATGACAGTCTGTCTAGATTACTAGCTTGATTACTGTTATGTACAAATCAGTACAAGGCTAAGCTCCTGTCTCTTGGGAACCTTTTGGCTGGTTTAGTAAGTTACTGACATATCTAATTATTTTAGCTCCACTGGAAAACCGAGGCATCATGGACGCACACCTGACGCAAAGGCTGTGCCAAAATTAGGCCTCCTACAATAACTTTTGACCAAATTTTAAGGCAGCATTGCATGTATCCTTCATTAAGATAATGGCAATTTCAGAATGCACCGAGGCAAGCTGAGCAAAAAATGAATAAATTGCATACTTCCCTACTAAAGCCGCATTTCCACCAAAATTACTTGGAACAATTTGTTCCAGGAACTTTTCCCCCCAGACCTCCTGCTGTCTGCCTTTCCATTGCGGTCTAAAGTACTGTGAAGGTTAAGCAAATTAGTCTGGTGACGTAGGACTGTGCGCAACTTTCCAGTTCCTACTGGATTTTGTCCCTAGCATAAGCTTAATAAAGCCTGAACCTCGTCATCGATCCATCGGCCGTATTTTTTATCGATTCAAATAACAAACAACTCTTACGGCATGCACCGCAAAAGACTTTTAAAAATGGTGGTTGAAATAAAAGCCTGCGTGGGGTCAACCAATCAAAATGCTGTGTGAACTCAACCAATCAACCAACTCAACCGGATCGAAGTCTCTAATCATTTCAATTAAGAAAATTCAACAGAAGTTTGAGCTCTATTTATTCATTTTACACATCTAAGCTAAGCTTTTAAAAACTCATGTTATGTACACTACAGTCTTCAGACTCACTGGGTCCCAGACACCAATAGTTTAATGATTAATAAAAGATGAATAACTGTCTGTTAGTTGAGATTTCAGTATAGAGATAAAGGTTAGATCATTATTTTTTTGGAGGTGTTAAAGCACACCAAGAATATATATTGGCACCGAATGTTGTTTGCTTTTGGTGTCTGAAAGAATGTTGGACCTGGAAACGTGTGACATCAGACTTAAAGGGATAGTTCACCCAAAAAAGGAAAATTCTGTTGTCATTTACTTGCCCTCAAGCTGCAAACATATATTAATTTATTTTTTGTGCTGAACACAAAAGTTATTTTGAAGAAACAAACAGTTTATGGACCCCATTGAATTCTATAGTAATTTTTTTCATACTTTGGAAGTCAATGGGTTGCATCAACTGTTTGTTGGTTAGTTGGTTAACCAATTTTTCAAAATATCATCTTTTGTGTTCAACCAAAGAAAGAAATTCATACTGGTTTGCAACAGCTTGAGGGTGAGTAAATGATGACAGAATCTTCATTTTTGGGTGAACTATCCCTTTAACTAGTGAATAGATACTTGTACATTGTGTTTATGTGGAATACAGAGTTGCTGCCCTTTAAGAGTGCTCTAAACTGGTCACTTATGAGGTTCCATCTCCAATAGGACATTGGTCAAAGACGGCTCACCACACATGTTTGTTAGCTCAGAAATCTCTGTCAGAATAAATTTTTATGACAGAACGGTATCAGTATCTTATCCTGTGAGATGGTACAGATTTACTCGATCAACAATCAGACAGTAGAGATCACTTTTTGTCAGTGTAGTTTCAGGGCTGAATTATCCCTCATGCTGCAATCAAGATGCGCAGTGTGGTGGGTGGCCACTTCCACAAGGCCATGCCACTAACTCGTGTTTAATGCAAATGACAACTATCCTTTGAAACTCAGAAATTTGTATTCCTTTCAATGACTTCCACAGTAATCTAATCCTCAGCCTGGTGTAGTTCTAAAACAATACCAAACAAGGGCTTGTGGCGTGTTTGCCGGGTTCCCAGCGACAGGTCTTTCTCATAAACGCTACATTATGCACATTTCTGGAGCGGAGCCCATCGCCTGAGCTCCTTCACACTCGCAGCGAGATGTGTTTCCTCGGGGCGGCTCTGGTGTCATTGCACAGGCCTGTAGCGTGTGGAATGCAGCGGGATGAGTAAATGTCCATGTGTCGGCTGGCCAATCGCTGTCCGCCACTCCTAACACTGCGCCCTTTTGTGTGCTCCACTCGGCCATGGAGGCAAAGACATTCTTCCAGTGCCAGGAGCGCTGCCAAGAGTTCCACAGGAAAATTAGAAAGGAAGGAGGGCAAATGGAAAGAGAAAGAGAACAAAGCTATTGTGTGGCTTTAGTAACATGCTTCTCTTATTGCTCTACTTGAATGGCAAAGAACCTTGCAGTTTTTTATTCATAAGGCTGTGTTAAATGTTTTATTGAAGGCGTTGCCTCTAACAGTGGGAATCATTCTCCCCTGGCACGATCTTGTTGTGGTTCGGAGGCTAAATTGGGATTTCTGAACTTTACGGTGACTTTGAAAACTGATAGAGTGCCATTTAAATGTTTCTTTCTTTTTGTATTCTGGAAAAACCTGCACTGTGGTGAGGCCATGTGAACAGCGAGCATATGGAATAGTAATATCAGAGGGTTGTCGGTGCCGCCCCACTTCCCTGTTTATTTTCTTTCTAAGCGTCACCACCACAATAAAACACAATGACCGGTGGATACTGAGCTGTTTTGCACATGCTGGAGATTGCAGGGTTACTTATTATATTTAACTAAAACATTTTATTTACGTGAAATAAAAGAAACATACAAAAACTGAAGCTTATTTCAGTTTGTTGCCAAGGGAACATTTCTCTTATTCATTTAGTCAATTAAAATAAAAAAATTATAAAAACTATATCAGCATTAAAATGGTTAGTAATACAATGATACTAAAATAACACTAGGAGATTGTTTATTCCTGCAAAATATGACATTTTCTATCACCTGACAACAATACTTTATAATCATACTTGGGCTGGAAAGTAGAAAATCATAGGATTCCCAAATCATTTGGATTTTTTTTTTCTGTTCATCCCCATACAGTGTGATTGGCCCACCTGGAAAGAGGTGAAGACATGTGAAAGTGTTGTTGTTTAGAGCCTTCCAGCAGCTGTGGAATGGACAGGGGTCGTAACGGTCACCCCTCCTCATCATGTCAGTGGGAAAGTGCTCTTCATGCATTCGTTTGCTCTTTCTCCACCCTAATGGCTCCATCGCTCTGTGGGGGGAAACAGAGATCATAAATCAGATCTGTCCCTCGGGGAAAGTGAGAGGACAGAAACCAGCATGAAAACTTTAATCATGTTCAATAAATGCGGGCCGTGTTGGCGGCTGATGTTGTTTATGAACGCTATACCTCCCTTAGACACTGATGGGTCTGATACCATGATGGCTTCTAGTCAGTTGTGGTTTATTGATTGCTGAATAAGTGTGGATGTTAGCTCTCAGACTGAGGCCGTGTTGAGGTGGTCCGTGGGCGTCGATATGGAGCTCAGGGTTGCTGTTATCTGTTCTGCCTTGCAGGCTGGTACACACAATTCCATTGCATGTACAAGCAGTAATGACAACCATGTGGACTGTATAGGAGAGCGACATATGGAGACAGGTGAAATGAGGAAAATAATAAGTTCTTGTTACCTAGCTCTGCCATTCCAGGTTTCAGAAGCTGGACTGTAATGGAAAAGTAATAAAATGTAGGGCCCTATGATTTCCCCGACACAAAAAAACCTCAAATGTCTTGGTGGCAACCCGTCAAAGTAAAAGTTCAGTTTAACTTGAAGAAATTCTGACAGAAATGTATTACTGTTGTACAGTAGAATTTAGCTACATCTCAGTGTAATAAAAATAATACTAAAATGAGTGATAATAATAATAGTAATAATAATAATAATAATAATAGGTTTGACAAAAAAACTTTGTTTAATAGGATTGAATTTAGGATTTCATTTCATAGAATATTTTTTTTAAATGGATCAGTTTTGTTGTTTTTATGAATTCAATTAATTAGACATGCCTTTTGATTATTAAAATTTAATTAAATCATTAAAATTGAATCCATAAAACTTAAACAGAAAAAAATTGGTAAAAATAAAACAGAATTTGAGAAAAAAATAAAAATAAAATGCATTTCATAGCACCCTGAAAAATTTAATTTTTGTTACACAATTTAACAACACTTGATTTCAAATAAAAAAAATGATTTCAATAAATTAGACATGCTTTTTGATTACTAAAATTTAATTTAACCATTAAAAGGAGTTAAAAAAAACTTAAAATGGAAAAAAAAAAGGAATCCTGAAAAATTAAAACAGGAAAAATTGGACTTTTGGAAAAAATAAAATGGATTTTATAGGGCCCTACAAATGTCTTGTGAATGCCCATTTGGCCGCTGGATTTTTTAGACTTGCATATTTATATATTTTGCTTATTTAGTTTTACATTTAGGATGAAAGACTTTATGCTTAAGGCCTCGTGGCTACTTTTCCAAATGCATATATAGCTTTATTTGGAAGAGAAGTTCACATTTTTGCCCAGCTATTTATAAAATTCATCAGGGATCAGCTATACCCTGAGGACTGCTGTCGAATGCTGATGCGTTTCCTGTGAAAGTCAATGCCGTATTTTCTTGAAATGTAAATGTAATGTAAACTTTATCACTATAGACTATTGCGCAGAAAGCTGACGTTTGTTTGTCTGCACGGCAATAAACTGTGTGCTCATGATTCTTTTTTGAAAAGATCTTGAACAAATGATTGTTCCTGGAAAACACCCTGATTATGGGTGGGGTCCCGGGTAAGGGAGGTTGCAACATGTCAACATGACTTTAATATCAATGCTGGGCTGCTGATGATGGGAAAGTACCATGCAAAACATGCCAGATTTAATATATTTTTGTTATCTTATGTCTTGTGCTATTAAAGCCTAGAGCTTTTGTGCAAATGACTGTGCATTATTCAAAAGACCTTTGGGCTACATGTGGCCAAACCTGATTAGTATTTTGCTCCTTGTGTTCTTATTTTCACCCTATTTATTCTGGTGCATTACTAAAACACAATGACACACTTCCTTCAGGCTGCGTTTAAGTAGTTTCCATGGCTACAAACGCTCTTGCAGCTGGATGGGCAAAACAAGCATAGAGCATGGACGGCAATGTACTTCCAAACACCCCTCCTTTACTTTACTCTGCTCTCTCCCTAAAGGTCTTGTTTTGGCACAGTAGGGAGGGATTTTTTGGGAGGCTTATGTTGTAGTTAAGACTAGAGGATGTTTGATTGCACAGATGTTGCACCCCATCACAGGTGTGGACTAACTGGAGCAGAATGGAGGAGCTGAGTTGAACAGATGAATAGATAGAAATACATCTATAGGGGCGTATGGAGCAATTGAGAGCCAGGTAGAGATGTTGGGTTACTGGCAAGATCTAAGTTGGGAGATTCCCAGATGAAGCTTTGGTCAGAAAGCCTTTGGTAAGTACATGAAGGGCCTGTCACAATAATTTGACATTTCAATCTACATTTCATCTTTCACCAAAGAATCAACATGAAACAACAGAAACATTCTTTTGGCAGAACATTTGAGGATGAGATTTGGATGTGAGGAAGAATGTGAGAAGAAAAAAGCAACGGTGGAGAGCTTGAATTCAGTGTGGTTTGAAATGTGAAGCTTGACGTGTGTAAGACTGACCTATTGTATCATTTTAGTAGACTTTTTAAAATAAATTAAAGATTTTTCATAGTTTTCCTTTGTCTTTCTAAACCATTTATTATTCTTATGCGAGACATAAAAGGAGATTTGAAAAACCTCTGCTTTTTGAAAAATAAAAAATCCGAGAATTGTTTTTAATTAAATTCTTAAATAGAATTACATTTTTTTTTTTTTCTCCAGGCCTGAAAAGTGTGGCAAAAAATGTAAAATTGTAAAGTCATGTAAATGTCTGCTCTTGTTCGGTTTGTAAACTACAAAATGTCATCATTTTAAATGTTAATTCAAAAGACTAGTGTCTCACATACAAATAGAAAATAGCCCAGGCCAATAAAAGATCTCTAAAATCAAAAATCCTTATCCAGTAATCACAAACGATTGGAAAGCTCATGGAAAACAATCATTGAAACATCATGGGTCAAATTTATTGGTCAAAAAGAGTGGGGCAAACTCTGCAGACAAACTTAAAAAAGGACAAATTTGCAATATATAAAAATAGTCCATATGACTCATTCTGTCTTTGCTGCTGCAATACCCAATGGCCTTATTTCATTTCAGACATCTAAATATGCAGAGTTTGTTGTGGATTCACACCCAGTCTTTAAAATGAATGATACAGTCAGTTCTCATACGGTTCCTCCCTAGGTGGGTCACTAATGGCTGTAAATTGTAATTGTTTTGTAACCTTTCTTTCAGGACATTAGAGGAGCTTTCCTGTAAGAGCTTGTTTTAATGGGTGTGAAAAGGATTGGGACTTATGATCTTTTTTTTTTTTCGTTATTGAACATGGCAAGTGATTGAGTCTCTAAATGTTATGATATCCTTGACCTGTGTGTGAGTCATCTCTGGCATTGGAAAAAAATACCTCTGCATTTGCTTCAGCATTTTCTTTTCTTTATTGTTTTGATTTGTCAAACTAGGTCCTATCACACAGTGTGTAAATTGGGAAGGGGTTATATTTGCATCTTTACCTTGAGGTCAGGTCAACACTGAGCTCAACTGAAGGTTTCCAAAAATACAGACCTGAAATAGCCCCAACCTCTCTGAGGTTACAAGTTCAGTAGCTGCTCAGATAGATTGTTTATCGCAAGCATTTAGTAAACATTTTGGTGAATCTTAATCAGAATTTTAATTAGAGCTTAAAAATTGACCATAGTGTTGACATTATTTTTTTTTATTATTATTGAAGCACATTCAAACCCACCCAGTTCTCATGTCTTTAATGTGAAAAAATGAAAACTGTTTAATTCATAATTGAATTTCTTTTACACCCATAATTTAGGTGTATTTAAATGAATACTGTATTATCTTGTTGTTTTTGTTTTTACTTTTTACTGGACATATTAATGAGAAATTGTGGTGAAATTTGTTTAATTGTAATGAAAGTAATGCCACAATGCGAAAATATTTTCCCTTAGTTGATTTCCTTTTGTTAAACATTTAGGGAAGGATGTAAGTCAGATGACAGAGTATACGCAAACATCTAAATATATCAGTGTGGTGTAAGCAAGTGCTTATATGTCACTCTGTTGAATTCTGGAGTATGCAATGAGAATACTGCTTTTTAGTCTATTTTTATAAGCATTTCCACATCGTCTGGGTGCACAGAAAGAATGAATCAGCAATTGCGATTTCATGTGACGTGTCGTAATGATGTGATGAATCATTTTGTGAAGTGATTTATCCCTCAGTGTTACATTGAGTGAAGGTCTGTAATGATGGAATTGGTCACGGCAAAACCGTAGTTGAACCAATCCAACATTGCTCAACGTTTTCGGCTCCTTGACAGATAGCATCTGAAATTGATTTTTAATTAGGCTACATAGCCGTTTGGAATCTCCTTATTTGCTGACTGGGAAAGGATGGCAGATTGAAAGATTTAAAGGGGACGCTAACACAGGAACACGTTTAAACCTTTTTTCCATGATGTTCGAAAATTCCTGGCTTAAGTAGGCCGCTAGTCCAGTGATTACATTGGAAACTGGTTCCAGTGATTCACTTAAGACAAGACTTTAATGCAATAGAGTGGTTTGTGCTCCGCTGTTTCATGGTGTCATGTAGCACTGTATTGTGGGTTGAATTAGTCATTTTCAAGGGAAAAGTAGTCTTCACACAGTCTTAAATGGACCATTTGATTATTCTTCCAAAATGGAGCAGACAGTCAGGGGAGGGGAAAGTGGCCCACAGTATGTCTGTCACTTATTTAAACTACAAGAATTTTTTCTTTATCTTGTGAAAATGTCAATGTTAGGTTGAACATTAACAAAACTTTTTGAACTTATTTAGTTTTGTGCTCTTTATTTCACAGGTAGGAGTATGAATCCTCTCTGGACTGCGAGTGCTGTGCTAGAGCTGGACTCAAAATAAACAGGTAATGAATCCAAGTAGCAGGTAGCTAAAACTAAACCCATGTGATTGCTGACAGATGGCGCTTGTTTGTTTTCCTGCCTAATGTAACTCAGAAGTATGTGTTTTTTTGGGGTTTTTTTTACAAACATAATACCTGGAGAAAGTGTAGCTATTACCTCAGCACCACTGAGCCCCGAAGGCACTATACCAACCACCTGTGTGTCTGCTCGGACCGAGTATTCTTTTTTTCTGTTTTATAAGTTGGTGAGTATAATATTTCTGACAAGGGGCCTTTTACATGCCATTGAGTAAACTGAAACATGGCAGAAATGATACAGCCTATTGCTCTCGCTCCAGGAAGCGTGTTCCAGTCAGATGAAAAGAGAAATTCTCCGAAGACGTTGAATTGTAGCCATAACCTGTAAATTAAGGCAGCTTTGTAGAAACCTCTGTGTGGTTCACTTTAGTGTAGACCATTGCTCAGAAACATACATGAGTCACACTTACTGCGGCGGTATAATAACCTCACAATCTGGCCTCGGTCTCATGGGACATTCTTAAGGAGTGAGGTAAGACTGACCCAGGAAACCTCCCAGCATTTTATTCTTTGGATTATTTCTCTTTATGAGAAAATACTGTCACCACTCCCTCTTAGTGTCATTCCCTTTAAAATAAAAGATCCAGACAAAGAACTAAATCAAATTCAGACTGATGTTTGTGCACACAACCTCTGAATGAAAATATGAATGAATATAATATATGAATTAGAGATAGAATGTATAGGCAGACTGTGTTGTCATTTTTGTAACGAACCGAAAGACCTCAAATATATATTTCAAAATGTGTGATTCAAAGTGGAAATGTCTTTCCTCAGCATTTTTTTGCATGAGTCAGTCGACGTGTGGAATCTTCATTATGTGGTCAGCAAGTGTTTAAGCGGAGGGATCCTCTTACTGGCTTTCTTATCCTGCAATATCAGGCAGAGTCTGCTTTAACAGACTTATAAGTGAATGCTTTAATTTTTTATGATTTATCACACACATTTAGTTTCCTCTGCTCTTGTCTACGAAAGCCTGATCCTGAACCTTTTATCCTTAGAGTATAAAAGCACTGTTGCATCTCACAATGTGACTATTTTAAATCTCATCTCTCTATTACTGTTTTTATTTTTGCTCTGTGGAAGTCCATAATCATCAGTTGTTATTGCCTGGTCAGATTAGTCTCCTCAAAAGACGGTGAATGTCAGATAATGACAGAATTATCAGGCTAAGAAATGTCTTAATGGCTGGTGGCTTTGATAAACCACATGTGGAGTTGTATTCATCACACTGCTTTAAACTTTGAACACTTTTTTTATGTTGGGTAGGGACACTTTTGTTGATTGGAATATGGATCTGGGACCATGTGAAAACGGTGTCAGCTAAAAGACCAAACTTCTCTGAAAGACTTCACTGATATTTCACATGTCTCTGACTTGCAGCCATTAGAGCCATTTCTTAGAATAAAAAATCCAGGTGTTTTCACTCAGACCTGTCTAGACCTCAAACCATGTTTTTTAACAAACTAAGTCCCGAGGTCTCTGCTCTGTGTAATATATTGTGCAATCATGCATGATGGGAGTAAACCCAATGTAAGGATTGTGAAGCTTGAGTGAAAACACAAGCATGTGGTTGGAGACTATGGCTATGTCTGTCATTTCTGATTGAATCGAGTACAAGCATCCTGCAGTGATGTGCCTAAGACACATCTCCGTGTGCCCTGTGGGTTTTGTGGGATAGCAATGGTAATATTTTTCCCTGAAACATAGTTGGCGGACTACATTGTTTTTGCATTTAATGGTTTTATGTAACCATTGCTAAGGCCAATTAGCATCATTTTTGTTGCATCGAAAATGACACATGACACAAGCGCATTTATTTGTCTGACTATTTTTCCTTTACCTCCATTATTGCATTTATAACCGCTTTTTTTAATTAATCAAGAGCATGCATGTAACAGAGGTGTTGGGGGTGATTGGGGGGCGTCAGACTAATAAATCGCAGTTTGCAGAGAGTGTGCACGTCATGCTCTGCCTCATTTCCCCTCTCCCTAAATCAACTCCAGAACAAAAATATAGTTCTCTGAGCGACTCCAACTCCAGATGCTCTCAGCCAGATAGTGTAGACTGACCCCCCTCCTCCAGCTTTGACTGCCCCTTACTATTTTTGAGTCTTCCTCACTGTTGGGAAATTACTAACTAAAAGTAGCGACATTAGTAGCTTGACCACATTTTTAGTTCCATGACAGTAGCTCAGCTGTTTTCAAAACAAAATAGCTTTTGCATTAGTAAGCTTTGTTTCCAACAAGTAGCAATGTTCATTGCAGTGATTTTAGATGTATTATGTAAATTCATTCATTTGAATTGGTTATTTTTTTGTGCATGCTTATTCAGTTAAATGTTGCTATTCATGTCTTTTGACTTGGAATATTTTTTTATTTCATTGGTTGTGTTTAGTGTAAATATGTTAATTCTGTTTAATACTTCCACTTGATGGATAGATAGAAAGATAGCTGTTGGTTTGTTTTTCACTTGACTTGATATCTGTTTCTGCAGTGTGAATTGGCCTTTATTTGTGTTTAAATCTGTGACACACCATGTCGATTGTCGGGCTCTTGTCGGGGGCACTTTTCCCAATTCGACATGCTGAATCTGCGTCGTTGAGAGTGAGAACTCTACTCTAAATGGATGCTCAATTTAGCAATGAGAACTGAAGTGAAAGTGATGAAAAAGACCAAGCAAGTCAAGACGGCACTGACAGAAGGCTGGTCTAATGTTCTGTTTTCCTACCCTAGTATTCAAAAACGCAAATATTTTCATAACAACATGGTCTCCTTAAAATGAACAAAGTTATCAACATAACTGATATTCAAAATGGTAAGCAAGCTCTGCTTTGTTTATGTTTAGTTTATCTCATATATCCTTGTTTCGGTTTCTCCTTTTGAATGACTATAGACTATTGATACATGCTGATATGGACAGTTAATTCCTTACACACAGATGCAGAATGCCCAAGCTAGTTTGCATTTGGATGTACAGTCGTGGCCAAAAGTTTTGAGAATTACATAAATATTGGAAATTGGATAAGTTTTTATAATAGCAATTTGCATATACTCCAGAATGTTATGAAGAGTGATCAGATGAATTGCATAGTCCTTCTTTGCCATGAAAATGAACTTAATCCCCAAAAAAACCTTTCCACTGCATTTCATTGCTGTCATTAAAGGACCTGCTGAGATCATTTCAGTAATCGTCTTGTTAACTCAGGTGAGAATGTTGACGAGCACAAGGCTGGAGATCATTATGTCAGGCTGATTGGGTTAGAATGGCAGACTTGACATGTTAAAAGGAGGGTGATGCTTGAAATCATTGTTCTTCCATTGTTAATCATGGTGACCTGCAAAGAAACGCGTGCAGCCATCATTGCGTTGCATAAAAATGGCTTCACAGGCAAGGTTATTGTGGTTACTAAGATTGCACCTAAATCAACAATTTATAGGATCATCAGCAACTTCAAGGAAAGAGGTTCAATTCTTGTAAAGAAGGCTTCAAGGCGTCCAAGAAAGTCCAGCAAGTGCCAGGATCGTCTCCTAAAGAGGATTCAGCTGCGGGATCGGAGTGCCACCAGTGCAGAGCTTGCTGAGGAATGGTAGCAGGCAGGTGTGAGCGCATCTGCACGCACAGTGAGGCGAAGACTTTTGGAAGATGGCCTGGTGTCAAGAAGGGCAGCAAAGAAGCCACTTTTCTCCAAAAAAAAAAACATCAGGGACAGATTGATCTTCTGCAGAAAGTATCGTGAATGGACTGCTGAGGACTGGGGCAAAGTCATATTCTCCGATGAAGCCCCTTTCCGATTGTTTGGGGCATCTGGAAAAAGGCTTGTCAGGAGAAGAAAAGGTGAGCGCTACCATCAGTCCTGTGTCATCCTGAGACCATTCATGTGTGGGGTTGCTTCTCATCCAAGGGAGTGGGCTCACTCACAGTTCTGCCCAAAAACACAGCCATGAATAAAGAATGGTACAAAAAACACCCTCCAACAGCAACTTCTTCCAACAATCCAACAACAGTTTGGTGAAAAACAATGCATTTTCCAGCACGATGGAGCACCGTGCCATAAGGCAAAAGTGATGACTAAGTGGCTCGGGGATCAGAATGTTGAAATTTTGGGTCCATGGCCTGGAAACTCCCCACATCTTAATCCCATTGAGAACTTGTGGTCAATCCTCAAGAGGCGGGTGGACAAACAAAAACCCACTAATTCTGACAAACTCCAAGAAGTAGTTATGAAAGAATGGGTTGCTATCAGTCAGGATTTGGCTCAGAAGTTGATTGAGAGCATGCCCAGTCGAATTGCAGAGGTCCTGAAAAAGAACGGCCAACACTGCAAATACTGACTCTTTGCATAAAAGTCATGTAATTGTCGATAAAAGCCTTTGAAACGTATGAAGTGCTTGTAATTATATATCAGTACATCACAGAAACAACTGAAACAAAGCTCTAAAAGCAGTTTAGCAGCAAACATTGTGAAAACTAATATTTATGGAATTCTCAAAACTTTTGAGAATTGAGTCTGTGCTGTGTGTTCAAGCACAGCTTTTTGGTCCAGATGCAGCCGACGCGAGGCGACAACCCCATCGGTTTTCGAAGCCGCTAGCTCTTTGAAGTCGGCTTGGTGTGTCCCAGGCTTTCAGTTGTTTCTTTTAATGTGATGGGATTGAAAAAATAAAGCAGAAAGTGCTTGAAGATTATTCAAAGTTGCTTTTCCAACAACGATCAAGTGAGGCGGCTCTATCTAACCATGCAACATTGTAACAACACTAACTGAAGCTCTGCCAATTCTTCTTTTGACTTTGAGGTTTGAGCAGTGGCAGCGCTTGGATTTACTGAAGGCAAACCACACTTCTCTGTTACAAAGTGCACTTTAAAACTGAGCTGTCTTCTCCAAGAGTGGCTTGTGACTTTAGGCAAGTGGAGCCACCCTGTCTCTGTCAGACAGCTGAGGATGGATGTGTGAAGCCTGTTTGCTCTCTCCTTCGTGGCATGACCTCGGCTCTCCAGACCTGATCTGAGGATCACATGCACCAAGACAAAACTAAGAATAGATTACAAATATTTCGCCTTTCATTAAGTAGTTTCATTAAGGGTAGAGCTAGTGGACCAAATTGCTCTGCCAGTGGTTAGTATTCCCTGGCTCTCTTTCTGTTCTGGCCCACGGTATAAATAATTAACCAAGACAGCACACCATATTCTCAAGCAAGTGGGAATTGGCTGCCAGTAGTACCTTGAGCACTTAAGTCTCAAATGGACACGTTTTGCAGCATGTGTGATGATGCTGAACTGCCCCATGGTGCTATACCTGCTATAAGGTTGCTGTCTTAAGTGAAATTAAGGAGCTTTAAAGGGATAGTTCACCCAAAAATGAAAATTATTTTATACTCACCCTCATGTCATTCCAAACCTCTATGTGGAACACAAAAGTCAATATTTAGGAAAATGCTTTAGTTTTTCCAGCGTTGTTTTGGACTCCACAGACTTTCATTATGATGAGAAAAAAAAACATTAAAATGTTAAAAATATCATTTTTGTAATGCTCCAAATATGAAGAAACTCGTAACGATTTAGAAGACATAAGGGTAAGTAAATGATGGCAGGTAAAATATCCCTTTAACCCAAGTTCCCTGCAATTACTGTAGAGTGAATGGCTTTGGAGAAGAACTATATTTAAAATACTAAGTAGACTATTAGCATATAAATTTGTTTTTGAAACACCAATAAAAAGGTTATAAACACAGACCTGACGAGCCGGTATTAACAAAGAAACTGTATATACCAGCATTTTCAGATTTGACTTTTGGTTGTTCCACATGCAGACAAGCTTGTAAAAAGAAGCTCCGCCCAATATCGTCAGCTTTAGAGAGCTGTTGGGCACACATTCCAGCAGTGTCGAGTCTCATAATAAAACATAACACCGGCTCCACATCGCAGCCCCTGTGTGAGAGTGCTGTGGCCCACATATGTTGCCATTTATATGATTGTTTTCCTCACTTCATTAGGACCCTCAGCACACAGCAACCTAGGGAAACCCACCCAAGCCCATTTTTAAAATCAAAATACAGAACAACCATACATTATTTTTTTTTGTTTTATCACAACTTCGGTTCTGGTCAGTCTGAGAATGAGGACACAACTTTCTTTAAAAGAGTAACAACCTGATTAAATATACTTACTGTATATTTGATAATGGCTAATGTTTTAGATGATGATATATGCTCATTAGGTGAAAGGAGCTTTACACAGAGACTTGACAGTAATGAGTCCTGTGATGAAGACATATGTCTCTCATAAAATCAGGGAAGTGCTTTCCAGGAATAGAACGGTTTATAGCTCCATCAGAATTAAAGTATCAGTGAATACTTAGGCACCCGAGATCTCCTCGGAGAACCCCAGAAGAAAATTTATTATCAGCCAGCTGCCTTCAACAGGCATGGGGCTTTTACTCTTTTACAGTCAGTCTGTGAGACTGTCACACAATTATGCCTGGATTAAAATACGAATAATATGATTGATTTCTCCTTAGTGCACTCACATGACATTTCACACACTGTAGGCTTAAATCTGCTCACATCATAGATTCAATTCAACAGGGCTGACAAAATTGCTGAGTGTAGACCATATTAAGCTTTTTTTTTTTTACTTATTGTATTGTCATATACAAGTCGAGTCATTTGTATAGCACTTTTCACATTCAGTTTTAATTCAGAACTGTAGTCCCTATTGAATGGTTAATCAAAACCTACTTTGAAAGTCATCCCATAATGCATTATTGTAAACAAATGCAACTGTGGGAGTAGAGGGACCAGTTTTTCTGTCTACACAAAGTGAAAAATCTCACTGTTAGTTAGATGCAACACACTCTTATGGCAATTCATAACTGTTTTAGATTTAGGCAAATTGGTGGTGAAATTGAATGAATTATATGAAATCACCAAGTTGAAAGATATAAAAATGTAGCTAAAATAAATGAAAATTAAAAAAAACTTTAAAAACGGGAAAAAATTAAAAAAATTAAATGTTGCTTTTGGCAAATAACTGCAATACAAAAAGCTGAAGTACTAAAGTAAAATAAAATAAAATAAATTCTAATTCAAAGTATTTATAAAAACTGTATTAGCATTCAAATAATAATAAAATAACACTGAGATCGGATTGGTTTGCCATGTTACTGTTTGATTAAACTGTTTATAGATGTACTTCAGTAGTTGTACCCATGATTTTATCAGCGTCATCCCGCTTATTATTTTAGCACAGCTATTATCATCACAGCCCTTCTTCTGTCACCATTCCTGGTTTGGTTTTCAGTGATAATTAGAGGTGCTAATGAAAGAAGTGCTTTAATCATAAGTGCAGCACATGGAATTATGACGTTATCTCTATCTGACGTTAACTCATTAAATGGCCAGCCTCTCAGCAGAGAATACCAGAATATATCCCATCCATAACAGCTCGTTGAAAATACAGCTGGGGCTGTTGGATCTCTGACGCTCAGATGTTTTATTCATTTTTAGGTTGCACCATGGCCCTTAATGGAGCATCTTAGTACAGGACATCCTGTTCAGCATCTTTGTTTACACTGTATGTCTGGCCCATTCCAGATGTAGACTGAACTAAAGACCCCACATTCTAGAACAATTTTCAACTGGATTATTTTGTTTGCTGTATGCAAGTATGTGTTTTTGATACATTAACATAGATGCTGGGCCAATTTATGGCCAGTCTTGTCTTATGTCACCCCAGCTGTAGCACGAAAGAGACGCTGGGGCTCCATCTCAGGAGTCAGATGATCTGTAGCAAATGCAGCTGTCACGCACACCCAGCCTGGTCTCACACTCTCCCTTCCTCACAGTCCTCTCATCTCGACCACAAGAGACGATTATCTGCTAATTACACCTACCAGCTTCTCAGTCATTGCATTACAGGCAGATTAGATTAAGGTGATCGCCATAAAGATGTCGTCCTCCTGAAAGTCAGCCTGAAGTCTCATGATGTTTTGAGTTGCACCTGTGTTTTTGTGAAGGTTTATGAAGCATGAGCAGGGCTAATCATATTGCTGAGGTTAGCAAAACAGATGCCTTCTTTAACTGAACCTCAGCTGCAAGACATATGAGAGAACCGTGTCTCATTACTCACATTTGTAGCATCTGGACTAAGCGTTCCTGGTTAGTGCAATAATATTTGGATTATGCAGTACGCCCATGGCATATTTTTCAGATGGCAGAAGTAAGGTAATGACTGCTCAGTCTACAGAAGATGAATGACTTGCAGACATGACATCTGTGGAAATGTGCTAATTCACTGTTTGCAGAGATCCTCCAAGACCAGCGAAAGAAAATAAAGCAGATGTATGGGATGTCATGGCTGACCCATCAGCGTGTTTTAGAGCAGGTGTTTCCTGGTTTCTAGCAGCCCCTCCTTCCTTCTGGAGCAGCACATGGACAAAATACTTCTGTGTTTTGCATATAATGGAAACTCATTGCTCCTACCTAGGGTTAGTGGCTTGTTAAGAATTTTTTAGCCTAGCTGGCAATGAAACGGGTGAAAAAGCTCTTAAATTTATGTTGAAGGAGGAAATGGAGCCATATCTTGGGACCAGCGCATTTTCCTATAAATCATTAGAAAAGTCTAAAGTTTTATTATAAAATATGAAATTATTACGATAAAAATCTGTGACTGTTATTTATTAATTTTTGTCAGTAAATTGCATCCCTGAGATTACACTTCTCTACACTGGAGAAAAACTTTTGGATTTGCATATGTTTATAACATTCTTTAGAGAAAAGTATTATTTTTCCTATTTTTACCCAAAATAGGTTGTTCTGAGCATTAGTGAGTACACGCATTTAATGTCTCACAAGTGTGAACTCACTAATGCTCAGAGGAGAGTTTCATTCATACTCGCAGACGGAGGGCTCCCTCATGAAGAAATTCCATAAATGAAATTCATAGAAGTCATAAATCTTGATGTTCTACGAAATCCCTTTATATCAACAAAGGCATCAGGCTATCGCTGTAGCAGAATAAAACACACACAGAGATGCACTGACTGATGAAAACAATAATATATGGCTTATATATGATATATGACTTATCTGTGTTCTTCTAAACATCACTGCTATATTCATAAGAATAAAGTGTATTTATAATGCAATGCTAATTGACCTTTATCACTGTAAGGAATACTATAAAGTATAATTTCTACTCAAAAAAGGAAGTTATTTCATTGACGTTATGAAGTGAGTTTGGAGTAAAAACATGTCATTAAATTTAACTTTTGTTGGATAACATGTTGCTTTTTTCAAATGCATGATATAAGTGACTTAAACTCACAGGGCTTTCAGACATTGAGCAGCATTTACGACAAACAACTGGGGCGCTCTGATCGCAGTGCTGCATTTCACCATGTAGAAACTCTCTGCACATACTAACATTGATAATAATAAGAGAGATTTATTGAACATCAAAAATCAAGTGGTGCGATTTGATCAGATAAATGCAGTCTTGGTAATCATAAGAGAGTTGTTTCAAAAAAAAAGGCATAATTATTCCAAACTTTTGACTGTGTGTGTGCGTGCGTGTGTGTGTGCGTGCGTGTATGTGTGTGCGTGGTATTTATTTCAGACGTGGAAAATTAATGTTTGACTAAAATCAGTCAGATGAATGTTAGGATGTATTACTTATCTTCATCTCTCTATTGCTGTCATGATATTTTCAGATAAGTTAAAGCTAGGGTGGAGTCTCCTGGTGTGAAAACAGTTTGTTTTTTGGTTGCAGGATGACCTCAATTAATAAACTGATAACAGGCCAGGGAAAACACTGGAAAGTGTTGACTCTTTTATATAACTTTTTAATATTAACTTTTATAAAGTTTGATTCTTTTATATAGATGGTGTTTAAATGCCAGTGCATGTCGTTGAGAGCAATTGGGCAGTGTGATAAGCCTTATCAGAGTAAGTTAGCAGGAAACTGGTGTTTCATGTGTATTTTTATAGTTCTGATTCTACTCTCAATACTACTCTCATGCTGTTAAGATCTGTCAGGAAATGGTCCCAGCTCCCAGAGCAATCCATTTTGGATAATGGCCGTCCAGCTTTTCCCAGAATTCCTGGGGCTGTGGCGATAATTGATCTCTAATAGCTCACACACTTATGTTGCCATAAATAAAGCAGCATCTATGAGACATTTTTAGAACGTTGTCTCTGCTCTTCCAGTAAATTTGCCCATTTCCCTCAAGATCTAGTGTTAGAGAATCTTTGATTTTATCAACATCACTCAAAAGCATCCAGTTTCTTCAAAAATGGTTAATTAGGTGGTGAAATACCACTAATTGCCATTTAAGGACAGATCTTCACCCTGATGTCCACATCACCCTGCCTTTTATGTTCAGTAATCCCTTATTTGATTTTGCACTAAGAGGTAGGTTTTAGAAAGTGGCATCAATATTTCACAAATGCATGAACATCATGCAAGTGAATTACAACAGTATGAGCACAGTGACAAAGCTTGCATGTAAAATGTCACCCTGCAGAAATCGCAAATCCCAAACTCAAGCACAAAAAAATATGATTGCACACAAATCAATATGTTGTTAGGAGTAATAACAAAACCGTGAGTCCTGACAGGTCTCGTGTGCAGAACTGACCATAAGCACGAGTTCTATTCTGCACACACTCAAATCTGAACACGCACACGCAAGCTGAAATCTTCACACAGTTTTGACAGGCGGTGTCCAAACCTATGTGTTAAAAAATGCTATTTGCTGCTATTTTCATTGGCTGCTTGTATTAGGTTAACAATGTCCTGCTGTTATGATTGGCTATGATTGGCTAGCCTGCTCCAAATGAAGACCGTAAAAATGGGTAGAATAGAACTCTAACTTGTGGTCAGTTCTGCGCACGTGAGACCTGTTAAGAGTGTCCGTTTTGTTATTTCTCACAACATGTTGATTTTTTTTGGGGCTTTGCAATTTTATGCAAGTAAATTTTACGTGCTAAATTTGACAAGCTTTGTCACTTTGCTTAGACTGCTGTAATCCCCTTGCCAGCTATGTTTATGCACTTACTGTTTTGTTCATCATTTAACACCATATGCTGCATTTTATACTAGCGTGAATTTTGTGTTGTTCTTGTAACCTGTAGCATGGAAAGGTAAATCTGACAGTGAATGGAGCCATCTTGAATGGCCATCTCTCCAGATGAGGAGATGAGAGGCGACCATGTAGATGCCTGCTTCTCATGTGACCCTGTGGAACTAGTATCACGGCCCTAATGATAGACTGAAACAGCCGGTTTTGGTATACACTTGCTCAAAAATGATCATTTTTGCTGAACAACATTGAGTGCACTGTGTGTGTTGAATGTATTATTTATTCAGTTTATTTATTTTTTATTATAAGAGGCATGGTCAGGTTAGCCCCTGCTGGTACATGTCGGCATATTTTTCTAACAAACTTTGGTGTGATTGCTCTGTTAGTGCGGTTCATTTAAATACAGTACTGTGCAAAAGTTTTAGGCAGGTGTGAAAAAATGCTGTAAAGTAAGAATGCTTTCAAAAATAATCTTGGTAATAGATTATATTTATCAATTATCAAAAAATGCAAAGTGAGTGAACAGAAGAAAAATCTAAATCAAATCCATATTTGGTGTGACCACCCTTTACCTTCAAAACAGCATCAATTCTTCAAGGTACACTTGCACAAAGTCAGGGATTTTGTAGGCATATAGTTAGGTGTATGATTAAACAATTATACCAAACAGGTGCTAATGATCATCAATTCAATATGTAGGTTGAAACACAATCATTAACTGAAACAGAAACAGCTGTGTAGGAGGAATAAAACTGGGTGAGGAACAGCCAAACTCAGCTAACAAGGTGAGGTTGCTGAAGACAGTTTACTGTCAAAAGTCATACACCATGGCAAGACTGAGCACAGCAACAAGACACAAGGTAGTTATACTGCATCAGCAAGGTCTCTCCCAGGCAGAAATTTCAAGGCAGACAGGGGTTTCCAGATGTGCTGTCCAAGCTCTTTTGAAGAAGCACAAAGAAACAGGCAACGTTGAGGACCGTAGACGCAGTGGTCGGCCAAGGAAACTTACTGCAGCAGATGAAAGACACATCATGCTTACTTCCCTTCGCAATCGGAAGATGTCGAGCAGTGCCATTAGCTCACAATTGGCAGAAAACAGTGGGACCCTGGTACACCCATCTACTGTCCGGAGAAGTCTGGTCAGAAGTGGCCTTCATGGAAGACTTGCGGCCAAAAAGCCATACCTCCGACGTGGAAACAAGGCCAAGCGACTCAACTATGCACGAAAACACAGGAACTGGGGTGCAGAAAAATGGCAGCAGGTGCTCTGGACTGATGAGTCAAAATTTGAAATATTTGGCTGTAGCAGAAGGCAGTTTGTTCGCCGAAGGGCTGGAGAGCGGTACACGAATGAGTGTCTGCAGGCAACAGTGAAGCATGGTGGAGGTTCCTTGCAAGTTTGGGGCTGCATTTCTGCAAATGGAGTTGGGGATTTGGTCAGAATTAATGGTATCCTCAATGCTGAGAAGTACAGGCAGATACTTATCCATCATGCAATACCATCAGGGAGGCATCTGATTGGCCCCAAATTTATTCTGCAGCATGACAACGACCCCAAACATACAGCGAAAGTCATTAAGAACTATCTTCAGTGTAAAGAAGAACAAGGAGTCCTGGAAGTGATGGTATGGCCCCCACAGAGCCCTGATCTCAACATCATCGAGTCTGTCTGGGATTACATGAAGAGAGAGAAGCAACTGAGGCTGCCTAAATCCACAGAGGAACTGTGGTTAGTTCTCCAAGATGTTTGGGCCAACCTACCTGCCGAGTTCCTTCAAAAACTGTGTGCAAGTGTACCTAGAAGAATTGATGCTGTTTTGAAGGCAAAGGGTGGTCACACCAAATATTGATTTGATGTAGATTTTTCTTCTGTTCACTCACTTTGCATTTTGTTAATTGATAAATATAAACTATTAACATGTCTATTTTTGAAAGCATTCTTACTTTACAGCATTTTTTCACACCTGCCTAAAACTTTTGCACAGTACTGTAAGTGTGAACGCTGCCATTCAAACCCTGGTGCCAACCAAACAAGCAGATCATGACCTACCTTTTACAGGGTGTCTCATTTCGCTTCCAAGCAAACTCTAGTGTGGTTTGACTGAAAGACATCTAAAGACATCTAAACAAACCAAAAACAGGACATAATGTTGCAAGATGCGATTCTAGAAAGGACAGAATGCTCAAGCATATCTGTTTTTTCTTGTCACAGGAGCTGGGTTGCCCATTACAGTTCGGTACAGGCATCAGAACTACCGTCCTTTTGGAGCAGAACTTCTTTTGTTTGTGTGACAGAGCAATTCCTGGAGTTGTTTTGACTCCTTTACACATTTTATAAGCTCTTCGTGAGTTCTCAGCTGGTAAACATACCATCAAATGTATCCACATACGAGAACATTTAGCCCAGCACACAGCATTGTTTTGGATGCTCCGTAAGTTCTATCGCAAAATATGTTTTGTTTTTGCTACGTATCTTTAGGTTCTGTTTTTAAAAATTGTGAACACAAAGCGAACCAGGACTAAATGGTTAATTTAGTTTTCTTGGTTCAGACCCAACAAAAAAACAAAACAATTGTGTACCCACTAGGGTACATTTATTTACATTTACATTTATTTATCACGATTAAATCGCACATGATTTGGCAAAGGCTTCGATTTATTTAATGCGCAGCTTGTCAGAGCTATACGGCTCTGTGATCAGTAGTAAATGCTTCATCTGAAAGCCAGAGGGCGCCCTTGCGCAGAAACTCGAAATGTGCCCTGCCACAGAAGATATTATATCCCTTTAGCTAAATAAAAAGAAGATTGAAACGCTTTGACTGATTAAACATGTATAATAATCACACGACTGCCTTATTCTGTGTAAGAAATCACATCATCTCACAGAAGGATGCTGAACCGCCGCTATGAAGTGAGTTTGGAGTAAAAACATATTATTAAATGTTGTCTTTTGTTGGACAAGATGTCAATAAATGCTTCTCATGTCGCAGCTGTTGCGATTTAATAATCGCTCTAAGAATTTTAGAATGAAATATCGCCCTAAGAGTTTAAACCATTAATTGCGTTCAAATTCAATGTTATTTTTCGTATCGTGCGATTTAAATTGTGCAGCCCTAGTACCCACCATATGTTTAAAGCTCAGGTAATTGGCTCTAAAACAATTCAGTGCTGCAGGAATGAGTCCTAAATCCTGGAGCCGAGTTGTCGGAAGCTTACGACTGTGCCGTAGTTTGTTTATAGCTTAACTTTCGCTTTTTACCTCTGCCAATTGTATTTAGGCTTCAAAATCATAACTGTTCATTTGTATAGATTGTCTTGATGAACAAAATGTGTAAGAACTATGAACTTTTGTTGGTCACAGAGCTTATTTTTTTGCAATAATCTAAAAGCCAGTGGAAATATACTATTGGCTTTTTTTCAAGGGAACCAGAGTGATGCACATTTCCAGGTTGGCCTTCAAAATTACATGAACCCTGCAGCATTCTATTGTCCCAGAATGGAGTACCTATGAACAAAGATGCCAGATTTGCACCAGCCAAGCAATTGTTGCCAAGATGAACGAGAACGCTAATGGATAGCACTCTCCAGTGAATATAGACCTTCTTGATTTGCCCCATATTTATTCATGGGGTGGAAGATGGATGACAAGAAATCAGGAAATAACATTGGCAAAGTTCAATGCATTGAAGCATGAGCTCTAACCGTCATTGCACATTGTTTTTCTTAGACTTTGTTAGCAACTGTAAGACTCTAAGTGAGGGCCGCTTCTTTTTTGTATTTGCAGTCTGAGGGGAGGCTCAGGTCAGACGTATAGTAGGTTACAGCAAACGCCATGAGCTCCTGTCGCTAATCCAGCATCTACAGACTGTGCAGAGGAGGATGAGGAAGAGATGATCAGCTTACACGTTCTCAGCCACCTGTCTTTAATTTTGTCTCTCAAAGCTTACCTATATTCACTGCACTTTCAGTCTGATCCTCTGGAGAAATGACTGCAGATGTGGAGATTTTCAGTTCATAGTAGGACATCTCGTACAATGATAAAAAAGTTTTGTGACTGTAAAGCATTGGTTTTGAATTTGGAAACGGGCAAGTACTTGTATCCAAAGTGACTTGGTGTGCTTTTATTGCCACGCTTTACCATGTGAGCTACAGGGAAGTCTTGATGAAAAACATCCAGATGACTTGAATTGAATACTAGAACTAGGGATAAGTGTTTTATATTGTTTCATATGTTCGTGTTGAGAACAACAAAAATATTCACATGCTTGGCTTCTCAGTCTGATAACAATAAGGCCAGCTGTAGAGAAAATGCACACCACTGACAGACATTGCAGGGAGACAAAGGTAACTGCTAAGTGAAGTGCTTTGTGTTTCTGCCCTCAACGAAACTTAAAGAAAGCTCAAAATCAAAATCATGTCTCAAAATCATTTTGCTATCAGATAAGTTACCTTCCCAGCTCACTTGGGGGTTCTGCTGCGCATGCCTATAGTCGTGAATGCATTGATGGACAGCTGTCTTTCTTTATTCAGCTGGTCAATAACGATGGTTTGGCAAATCCAATGCGTTTAGTTATAACTGTGTGTTATAGTTTGCATGCTTTATCGTGGATTCACAGCATTTACGACCAGCAAAGCAACATGTAGCATAAATCAAAGAGTATTTTATTTCTCAACTAATCTGTACAGATTGAATATTGGACTATTCGTGCGCACCCCTAAGTAGAACTAGTGCATGAGAGAGTAAGCCTGGTAATAACACCCAATTTCTTGTATAAAAATTCAATGTTTTGTGGCAAATGTGTTCGGTTTATAACGGCTAAAGTGTGCAGGTAGTGAAGAGGTCAAGGTTTGCACATTTGCTGCTGCTATGGTGCGATGGAGACAAATTCAGGTCAGCTGTCGGACATGATTACTATTTAGAGTGGAAAAGAGATCCAGGATGCAGGGAATTTCTGCTCTCTGCTTACACACACTTGCATAGCTCTCTTCTCTCTCTCCCTCTTGCTTTTACTCACTGTCACACCACCCCATACTCAACCCACCATGTGTCTGGCCATCATTCCTCCCCCAATGACTTCGTGCTTCAGAGCACAGCCAGGTTTCAGAAGTAAAAAATCCGGAATTTATTATTATTATTTTTTTAAACAAAATAAAATGCCTTTTTAAGACAGGCTTATACACTTTGTGGTTTTTGAATGTCGCAACATCCACAAGTCTGTGCAATTTCCACTTAAAAAAAAGTTTAATTGCTGAGTTGCCAGGGTAGAATAACACTACCAGTAATGCTGAAGATTCATCAATGTTACCGTGGAAACAAGAATTGCAGCAAAACTGCTCACAAATAGCCCTCTTCTCCATAAAGTGTTGAAAATAATATATTTGAGTCAGTCTGCACATTTAAACAAGTTATTCTTCTTTATGTATTTGATCTAGGTTGCAGTAAACGTCAAAAGTAGGGAGTTTTTTAATTAAAATCTGTGATTAAGTCCGCTGATTTATATTCAATTTTATTTTTTTTTAAATTATATTATTTTCATTTAAAATGCCAAGGTATTTTGTGCTGTTGTGCTGTTTTGTTTATGTCTGTATACAGGAATATGTGCCTGTATATTAATGTAGTGTGGTATTTCAATCTCTTTTATGGTTGCACCTCTCTTTTCATAAAGTCAGGAGATGGCTGGGAGGGACAGTCTTTAGGTCCTTTTATTATTCTGGTGCAAGTAAGCACTGAGCTGTAACATCTGCTGATGTGAAAACAGTCTCTTATTGAAGACTTAAGTGCCTCTGTTTCATTTACAGGACCAGTGACCTGAAAGAATGGGTCATAGTGTTCAAGTGAATGGACAGATTTAGCTCATGCACTGTTCTCTTAACCAAAAGAATGACTTGAATTAAACTGACTGATTCTCATTAGTTCGATGTAGCAGAACAATTCTCCACTGGAGAATTTGAACACTCGTGTAAGTGCCCTCTCATGAGCAAATCAAATTATGCTTTATTACATAAAAACTCATCCCTATTTGAACTAGCACCTTTCTGTTACACAAACAAAAGTTCATAAATTTATGTAATATGTTATGTTATGTTATGTTATAGATACTTCATTTAATCTTGTTAGTGACAGATTATGCAAAGACACTTTTGAAAGATTTATTAGTGAATCTATTTCACCTTTATGTCCAAATGTGGCACTGATGCTGTTTTATTGTAATTTTCACAAATATAAAATGTGTACATTTTTCAGTTTTGGTTTCTAATTGAGCACATTTCCCACATTTGCACATCAGATCACAAAAGTGAAATCATAGAATCATAGTCTTTTGTAGTTGGCAGTTGATGTTGCAGTTTAAACGTTCTGGACATTGTTTATTGTAACTGCGGTTTGTAACTTGACCTTGCTGAAATTTGGTGTCTTTGTTATTTTAGCAGAGACATTTGGATTGCTGAACAAAGCAGCTTTGAAGTGTCATGCAGTCTTTCTGCACGGACAAACTAAAGTAAGGCCTGTGTTGACACGACCCCAAAGAGAGTGATTTGTTTATTAAGGCTGTGCTTGGTGGAGAAAGGAAAAGAAGCCTTCTCAGCCTTATAAGGCCCAGCTCTTCTAAAACGTCAGGAAGTGCTGGATAAGAAAAGGCATGACTCATTGTTTCTCATTTTGAACATGCCAAAGAAAATGTACTTTTTATATTTTATATTGTTCTTAGCAGATGGAGTATTTTATACTTCTTTATCCTGTTGTCTGTTTCTTTTATGTTGCTAATGAGCAGGTCCACACTGAATTTGTATGTTTTTCATATTCCCTGCCCCTTCATTTATTAAATATATATTGGCCATTTTAATTGTGCTGTCAGTTAGCAATAAGAGTATAGTACTCTCAACTCAGTTTAACGCTTTTTGTCGTCTTTAAATCCGCTTTGCAGTGTCATCTCATTTGTCTTTATTTTTTGTCGGCTTTCTTTCCCTCTCATTAATCCCAATCTTGTTGTGTGATTACCCTTTAATACCACACAATTTGGTCCTGTTTTCCATACCACACAATTAAGTCTTTAAAACAGTGTAGGGCTGAATTGGATTCGACTGTTTGTCTCCAAAAATATGCTTCTACTTCACGTAATGAGTGAAAATAAGTGAGTGAATCAGTGTCAATATATAGCCTGTGGATGCTTTCTTTTGGAGGCCTTACAACTGAAACCTGTGACATCATTCTAAAAAAAATCTCCTTGTGCTCAAACTGATCTGAGCATCTATAAAATGTGTGCAACATTCAGACAGTCACTTTTGCTCACCTTTCTTTTCCTCAAGACTTTGAAAGTTCATTAAAAATTCAACAAACTCTTAATGGACCATTTGCAGCAGTTGGTCTTGGTCAAGTGGCTTTTATCTTCTTTCATCCGATTCCTTTGGCTTTTTCACAAACTTTCCGCAAACCTATTTCTGTGTCTTTTGTAGCTAGATTCAAGAAATAGAGTCTGACTCAGAATGAGGGCAAAAAAGTGCTTGATTGCCAGTGAGAGAGGAATTGTTGGTCTGGAGAAAATCTTTCCAACCATGCCTCATATAAAGTACCTCTGCGCCATGATGTTAAATGGACTGTCACACTGCATAGATGAATCAGGAAAGTCTTGAATAGTTTAATAAAGATCAGTAGGGTTTTGGGTCCAGAGAGGGATGTTTCTTTGGAATATGAAAGTTAGTTGATCAAACACTTAAAGGCCACTGTATTAAGCCTCTTTTCATTAGATGTGAAATACATCCTGACAGCACCAGTGCTTTTTCTTCTTTGCTTCCCATTTTAATTTTCTCACTGCCCTCTCTCTCCTTTATCTGTTTGCACTCTCATTCTCTCTATCTTTCACCTCTATCTGCTTGTCCCTTTTTAAGAGCAAACACTCCAGTGTCGACCAGCATTGGCTTGACTGCTGCTGAGCTGACGTGCCGTGCCGGTCACTGAGGTATGCGACCAGGATCAAGATTTTGAGTTTGCTTTCACAACTCTTCATAAGTGTTTTTTTTTTTCTTAAAGAAACTAGAACACACAGAAGTGACTACATTTATGTTTCAAATAAATACTGTGCTTTTTAACTTTTCAGTCATCAAAGAATCCTGAAAATAGTATCACAGTAAATATTTAGCTGCACAACAGTTCGTTAATGATTAAATATGTTTCTTAGGCACCAATTCAGTGTATGATTTCTGAAGGATACTCCAGAAGACTGGAGTAATGATGCTGAAAATTATAAATTTTATAAAAATATATTGTATTTTAAGATAAATTTTTAATTGCAATATTTCACAATTTTACTGTTTTTACTGTATTTTTGATCAAATAAATGCTGCCTTGCATACGAGACTTCTATCGACCCCAAATTTTTTAACTGTAGTGTATGTACTGCGCCATTCCCTTAGTTTTATAAAATGGCGAGTTTACCTATGAGGTTATGTTTCTCATTATCCCATATTCCCTCATTTGCTCTCAGTCTCATTGTCAGGTGTTTTATCTCATCATCATTTATTCATTAGATGTTGGGATTCTGTAGCGAACAGTGTTTCAGCAGATCCATTGCTCTGTTAGTCTAAAACAAACCCCTGGCTGATATGTCATGCTGAAACGGTGAGAAGTTCTCCTGAACAACTTCATGTGAAAACTTCTGTTCTGTTCTTGTTTGTTAAGACAGTGGGCATAGTGGGAGTTTGGAGGTGGGACTCCATGTTTGTTTGAAAGACGTGGGGGGGGGGGGGGCAAAAAAATTACATGCTGAGGCCTAACATATAAAATATTTGTTGGACAATTGTGGGGTCTGAAGCCCTTACAAAAATATAGTCTGGAATAACTTAACAATGCTGCTGAAAAATAGTTTTTGTAATGTATTGTTTTAATTAGTCTGGCGGATATCTGTTTTGGATTGCACTTTATTTTACAGTACGTGTACTTGCCTATTAAAATACTGAGTAATATAAGGTAACTAAAGGGGTTTAGGTTTTGGTGTAGGTTCAGGCTTAGTACCTATTTATTACCCAGTTATTATAATTTCTGTAATAAGTACTTAGTACGTACATGGGGAACAGGACTGTAAAATAAATTTTACATACATTTAGATTTCATTTTAATCTAAATCTAAAATGTTATCATTTTAGTGCTTTTCTTGACTCTTTTTGAACAGGTGTGAATTGATGTACATGGAAATTAGGACTTATTACATGTGTTCTCTTTAAAGAAGAAAAACAAAAAAGTACTTTGAAAACACTGTGTGTACTGTACTGTGAGTTTGGTGTCTCTGCATGAATGAAACATAAATCATGAACTCTCATTGACATTGTATTTAATATCTCTGGTTTGGTCTGTGTACATAATTGTGATCAATAAACACTCCCGGTCCTTTGTGTAATAAAGTGGTTTTGTTGAACAGATATTTATGAGGCACTATACTACTTCTGTTCTCTTTTGCTGACCATATGAAACAACATGACACACGTGGAAGAACTTTTTCCAAAGCTTTAGGTTTCAGAGAGTTTCACAGTTTTTATTCAGTGGGAAATTGGCTATTTTGACACAGTTCCTTGTTTTTCTCCAGGTGAGGGTTTGTACCTGAAAGTGGTTTTTAGGAGCTGTCATGTTGAATTTGGTCTCCTTTCAATGTTCTTTCAAATTGCTCTAGAAGTTACAGGAAGAAGACAATGTGATGTCGGCCACCACATCTTCCTATGATGGTTAAATAATGTGGAGTAAAAATAAATTCAACTTCATTTTTGGCTAAACCATCTATTTAACAATCCCTCAATTAATCTTAAAGGTGAAATCTGAGAATTAAACTCGGTGAATCAAAGTCTGGAAAGTGCAGGATGTAGAAAATATGCGCTGTGCTTGCTATGAAGTGGCCCTTTTTCTCATCAGGGGTTGAGTCACCGTGAATAATTGTGAAAGTCTCTGGACAGCTGGAGAACTAACACCTGTCCATAATCACTGCCTCTCACCCTCCAGCCTGTGGGAAAAGCAGCAGTGCTCTTCCTCCAGACCCCACTGCAGTTGGGTGCCTCATCGTCTGTTTGCTAAGGGGTGCGGTTGTGGTGACTGGCAGAAAGCAGGGTATGAGCTTGAGTGTGAGTCAGCATTGCTCTGCCTTCCCGGACCGGACACTGATGTGTCTATCCTGGTGGTCTGTGTCATCAGTATGCTGCTCTCCTGTGGCTGTCTATCATCTCTGTTGGATGGCCATACTACACTGTCACCAAAGTGGCGAGGCGCTGCGGTACAAGGAGCCAGGCTCGCGTTACTTCCTTCTGGGCGCCAGTCTCTGTTAGGATTTTCTCTTCCACCCCCATCCAATTGTTTAATAAATATGTGAATGCAGTGTGCCCAAACTGCATTTGGACACTTAAGCCACACTTATAATGTTTAAAGAATGTCTTTAAATGGATATAAAGAGAGAGAAATTAAGTGGCATCATAGAACTTTTCTCAAAAGGCTGACCTTAAAGTTATTTTTAGTAGATTTATGACTTAGGGATGCAGTGATATAAAAATGTTGGCCGATGCAATAAGACGATAATTAATTATGATGAACAACAATATAATATGTTAGACAAAAATAGAACAAATTTGTAGTAATTGGCCATAAAATGAAAATATAATGCATGTTATAGCCGATTATTAAAATGTTATACAATATTATTATTATTGTATTATTATTATTATAATCATTATTGTTATTTATTTTAAACTATAATTAAATTTCACAATATTACTGTTTTACTGTATTTTTGGTCAAATAAATACAGATTTGGTGAGCATAAGTGACTTCTTTCAAAAGGAAGGAAATACAGATCCCTAAGATTTGAACAATGTGTGTTTGTCACACACAAAATCAGCAAAACATTTTTCTTTGAAAGTGTTATTGTTCAGTCTTAAAATAAATGCTACTTGGTTTGATATTTTGCAATGCAGTGATGATGCAATGACCTTCATACAGTTTCAAATGTGGCTTCAGTGTTCAAATACTTTTTGGGGCCACTGTGTACAAGCACTGCAGAGCTCCAAATGAGAATGCAGCAATGAGCTAGTCATGTGTTAAAAAACCCTAGAGATAAAACAGCCTCAAAACCATTTGTGTACCTAATGCAGTTTATTGATAGATGGCATCTGATGGAGCTTTGTAAGAGCTAACTATAGAGATTGACTTCATTTACAGTACACTCACGTAGTGAATGTGGAGATATATCAGCACTAGTTTTGACTTCATAAGCTCTGAAGGCTTTTTACATTTATAATGTGCTCACCAGGGCTCAGAGGTGAAGAATGTTTGATCCTCAGACTTGAATTATTCTGCTCTGGACTATACTTGGAAAACTATACCTGTCTAGCTCATGCCTGCATGGTAACACAGGGCATTCTGGGTATTGCTCTAACATAGCGACTGTGCTCACCAAGTCTGCAATTTGTAGAAATTAGCTCCAAAATACAGTAAAATTGTGAAAGATATATAGAATGATAGAAACACTACCATTCAAAAGTTCTTCAGTGTCTCATGATCCTTGA
The DNA here is from genome assembly GCA_037194245.1 of Opsariichthys bidens. Lineage (NCBI taxonomy): Eukaryota > Metazoa > Chordata > Actinopteri > Cypriniformes > Xenocyprididae > Opsariichthys > Opsariichthys bidens. Next base: position 9,425,989 of record CM074295.1, read on the forward strand.
GAAATCATTCTAATCTGCTGATTTGATGATCATGAAACATTTCTTATTATTACCAATGTTAAAAACAGTTATACAGCTTAATATTTTTGTGGAAGCACTAACAGTGATGCATTTCTTTGATTGATTGAAAGTTCAAAAGAACATTTATTTGAAATCATCTTTTGTAACAAAGTCTTTACTGTCATTTTTGATCAATTTAATGCGCCTATGCTGAATAAAAGTATTAATTTAACCGAGCGGTTGACAAAATACCCTGTCTGGGCTTTTCTTATCAATTCGTGACTGGTTAGGGTCCTGTAAGAGTTACATAGCACTTTTTACCTCTGATGCCTTTAGCTTCACTATTCTAACTTTCTCTCTCACTTTTTGGTTGGTGCTTCTCACATGTGTCTCTCTGTTTGAAGCTTTAGTGCTTTACTCCTCTCTCTGCTGTAAAGTACCAACAGATTCCATGGAACACAAACTTATAAAATATGTGCCTTAAATGCAAAACAGGAGGAATGGAATACAATGAAAAGTTGAATAAATGATATGATATATCTGCTGTAGAGTGTGAGGCTGGGGTCATATGGGTCACTTACTTTTTGTTAGCTTGCACAAAGTGGACAACATATCTCCTTTCCTTTCCTTTGACTTTACTTTGTCGTTTGTTACCTCCATTCAGTTAGATAAGAAAGTAATACATGTCATTTCTGTTAGTGCAGCAGTTGTTGCACTGAAGCATGATTATCAATGCAGAGCTTTTTTTTTCACCAGAGGCTGCTTTGTTGCAGCAGAGGGCCTTTGCTGCTGATTAACTGTTTTTGTCTGTAAGGCATTCATGCTGCTGTGACATCTTCATATGAGTGTGAACAGTTATAGCTATCGCTTCATTGTTCCGTCTGACTGATGCTGTTTCAAAACAATAGATGCTAATTAAGATTTAATTACTAACTGCTGGTTTCCTCCTGCTGCAACACAAATTTTGGAGGACAATTCTCTGTCTCTCTTTTGCAGTGTAATTCATGCTCCCAAAGGGTGTTTAAGAGCTTTGAAAAACATGTTTGTGAAAAACAGGATTGCAGAATTAATTTAGACTTATTGTAAGAAAAGAAAAAGAACAAGTGTGACATTTTGTTGTTATTAAACGGGGTTTTTGGGAAAATTATTAGCAATGATTCATTAAATTGATCTAAAGTAACAGTAAAGACTTTAAAGTACTATTTCAAATAAATACTGCTCTTTTGAACTTTCTATTCATCAAAAAATCCCCCAAAATTCTAAAAAAAATATTAAGCAGAACAACTGTTTTAAACGTTAATAATAAGAAAAAATGTTTCTTGAGCACCAAATCAGTATGATTTCTGAAGGATCATGTGACTCATGGTAGTAATAACTGCTGAAAATGTATCTTTGCCATCATAAGAATTAGTGACATTTTAAATATATATTCAAACAGAAATTAGTTTGAATTGTAGTAATATGCAACAATATTAGTATATAAATGCAGCCTTGGTGAGTATAAGAGGTGTCTTTCAAAAATCTTTTGAATAGGTAGTTTCTATCATTCTGTACTGTATATCCATAGTATCTATAAACCTTTAAACTTCAAAATTTTAATTAAGGCTTTGAACCAGTATTCAAAATTGTCTTAACGTTTAGTTTCTCTAGTTTAAAAAATAAATAAAAAAATCATTTAAATAAAGTTAATTTTGCATCATTCAAATTTGATTTGAAATGCTGCATCCCGACCTGTTTTCTACCTAAATTCAATTCAGGAATTGAAGTGTATTTTAAAAGACATTCTGAATTAAATTCCGAATAGCACACAGCCTTGGCTCTTATATCTTTTTTGGTCCAGGAGGATTATGGTCAACCTTAGCTATTAACAACACTTACAATAAGAGGGAAATGCTAGGTTGATAAGAATGTCTGAATTAAAACTAACCCTAAAATCTAATTGTTCATAAGGATGTTGTTCAAAGACCAACATGGATGCTGATGTCACACTAAAATCATAGTAAAGCTTCCATAGAAATATGCTTTGTAGCTTGACCTGCTTTATATATTTTCCCCCCTCTCATTTGGTTTTGTTGTACATTTTATTTGTGTGGTAGTTTCAAAAGAAAACCAGGCAATTTAATAGTCATTGTGATAATGAAATTGATTCAGGCTTTGTTTCTCTTTGATAATTGTATGCTGCACTCCATTTCATTTCCAATCTCACTCTGAATAATAATTAACCTCTTCATGTCACATTTTGGAACATTTCACTGGATCGTTACTTTCAGTTTTTAAAACAGCCGTATTTTCTCTCTTCTCAGTGCAGTCCTTCTCGCTTTCCCCCTTGCGGCTCTAAAGGTTTAAATGTGCATCCTGGTCACTGTGTGGAGTCAGTAGCCAGCGAGTGTGTAATCCTTCCTTTATTAATGTATTGTTGTCACTGGGGTCAGGTTCTCTCTTGCAGCGACAGCTTTTGAAAGTCATTACTCAAGCTGAGACAAACAAAGCTCACGGCAGGCCTCCCTTCGGCAGCTTGTGCGTAGTAACAAGACCGGACCTGACCGCTAACGAGGGAGGGCTCACACAAACTCCCAATTTACCTTCCAAAGGGAAACTTTTTCAGTTGCAGTGATTCCTTAATGAGCGCTATTGTACTGGATATCGGTTCTTCATCCCTCAACTCTTAATTGGACCAAATATAAGCAGACCATCACGTCGTGATTTATTGCTCTACTTGGCAAAAATAGCAAGAAAATCTATTTTCCTTTTGAGTATAGTATGTTGGGGGTGTTATTTCGAGGAAGATGTTCCAAAGCTGTCAACATCGTATAGCCCAGAATCTTGACTCTAAATTGAAAAGCACTGGCAGATGTGACAGGACACGGGTGCGACTTCTCGGTGTGACTGCTACAGTGTAATTAAACAAGGAACGAATGTATGCCATGAAAGCGACGAGAGGAGAAAGATAATGAGGCCGCTGCATCCTCGTTACTCTTGCTCCTGCCAGTAGAGTGAGTCTCAAAACTGTGGGTGGATGTTATCTTGCTCTCCAAACAGTGTGTTTGCGTTTCATGTGCTGCTTTCTCCATAACAATCACTGCATGGTAATTACAACATTAAGCTGAGATAAAGACTGTTGCCTGACAATTAAAACATAATCTTCTAGGAACATTCATCTCAATTTTCATACAACACCAGCCATGCCCAAACCTGCTAACTAGGGAGGTCCTATGTGGTAAGAAGAGTCCCATCAGACATATAAGATTTGTATGGGCGTCCGTACTGACTGAGTGATGTGAAGGTGTGAATGCTTCTGCTTTAACCCCCACCAGCCTGGAAATAGAACGGCAGGCTCGTCATAGAGAGCAGGATCATGTGTTGATCAGCCCATTAAATTGTCATTAAAAAGCCGTCACTTTGCTACGGTCCGCACTCTTCCTGTCATTTTGAGTTCAGTCCAACTTGACAACCAGCCACGTCAAAGCCTACTTTGAAAGCAGACTGATTTTGAGAGGCTCTGTTTGGGGACACTGAAGCTGAGGGGTGTTATCCTCTACGATAAACAACTTCAGTGTATCTGTACTGAGTCTTGGCTTTGGAAAGTCAGCAGCACCTATGGTAAACAGAAACATACAAAACCACAAGCTCAGTGTTATTGGATTTACTTTGTACCTTTTGATATTTAACAAAGAAGCTCCTGTAACTTGTTGAAAACAATACTGGTGAGCTAGGTGGAGTATAATAAAGGTTGTATTAAATAGATTTAATCAACATCAATTTTAAAATGATTGACTTTAATTGTAAAATATATCACCAACAGGTTTCAATAAAAACAATTATCGAAGAAGAAAAAAATTTTTTAAATAATTATTTAGATGTTCCTATATTTTAAATTGTAATTTATTTTTATAAGTAAATCTGAACACCCAAAGTATCAATTAATCTTGCTTTGTGAACTGTTGGAGATATCCATTGCTTATTGCATTTCATACCAAAGTTTCTCTTAACTTATGGCAGATAAGCAGACTTTCTGGAAATGTAATTTCCTCCCAAAGTACATATTTCTAAAAAGGTGGAAACTATTTGTTTCATGTTAGTTTCATGAACCCCAGAAGTAAATCCTGGCATCCTGAATCTGGCTGACTGTTGTTTATGCATTTGATACACTGCACTTCTTTATCTTTTTGTAAAATGCAGTGGCTGGCTTTTAGCGTAACTGGCTGTGCAAGCAGGACAAGTCCATTGTGAACAATTTGGGTTTGTCCTTGTAAATCTCACTCTCTGAATATTTTTCCAATTGCAGGTTAGTGCACCTCTCTATTGCCCATCTGTAATGAATCCATGTTGAAAAGCAGTAACTTGAGACCATTGTTCTGAAATTGTGAGAAAATACTGAAGAGTAATGGATTTATCCAGCTATATTGTGGATTCAGATTAAACTGCTTAAAATGTCATGTGTGGCCATAGTCAGAGTTTATATGAGGTGAGGTTGTGGTGGGCATCCTGGAGACACAGAGAAGATGAGGCTTTAATGAGGCCTGCTGTGAGAAAGAAAGAAATGGAAGATTAAAAAGGGCTGGAAGGTGTGAGAAGTAAAGTCAAGAGAAAAGTAAAATGAATTGGAGAAAAAAGGAGTGTATTACTTTGGCCATGGAGAACAGTTTTGGTTGAGACATGCAAATAATGAGCTCACTCCCTTATATGTATAAAAACATAAATGTCTCCAGCCTCACAATGACTCATCTGTTGACATAATTATCAATAGAGAGAGGGAGAGGGAGCAAAAGAGACATGAAATGGTTATCTATTCATGTCAAATCCATGTGATGTCATTTTTCTATGGACTGAAGGAGAATTTTTGAGAAATTTTATCTGTTAAAGGGATGGACTAAATGTTTGTGTAAAGTTACTTTAGTAAAGCTTTAGTAAAGTTACGTTTATATTTTAGTAGCTCATGGAAGCAGGAAGACTGCTCTTGTGCAGGTCGTTGTTGGTTTGTGCTGGTCTCCAATAATGCACTACAAAAATCTGTTACCAGAAATCTGTTAAAGGAAAGATTGTTCCATTCCTAAGAAATACTTCAGTATTAAACTTAAGCTGTAAGTGCAACTATTCAATTATGGTATTTGTGTATTTGAACGGCTTTCTCTTGAGTAAACACACTTTATACGGAAGAGAGGCAGAGTGCGGTGTGTTGTCAAAGAATACTAATCGAGTGTCTGTGTACTTTCATCACGAGCTCTTTAACAGCTTCCAGTGATGTGGGCCCCTTTGAAGATGGCTTAAGAACTACATTTGATAACACAGGAGACCTAAAATGCCTGAGGCTTAGGTATTTTTTATAACCGCATACCAGTATTAGGTATTACAGCACTTAATTTTATTTTTTGGTTCGTATTTGTTTGATAGTTTGTGGTTCACTGCTGGCTTGAAGACTCTTTTATGCACTTTGTAGTTTTCCACATTTTATGTGGTTTAGCTTTTCCAAAGAGAAGTTAAAAGGGTAACGTGCTCATAAACTAATTAAGAGTGATGTTAAACAAATTAATTAAGGACAGTTAAATTTGCACCGTGATCGCTTTAAAAGTAACATCATTAAAGAGAGCCTACCGCATCACTTGTGCTGTCAAACTGTACATCCTTTTCCTTTTGTGACCACATCGACGATAGAACAATTCTTCTAATAAACTGTTTGTTGAGTTGTTACTGTTTTATCTTACAAAAATACTTCCATAACAAACAGTAGAGCTTGGCGTTAGCAACGCCAAGGTCATGGAATTGATTCATAAGGAATGCATAAATTGAAAAAATGTATAGCTTGAGTGCAATGTAAAAATCATCTGCCAAATGCATAAGTGTAAATATAATATAATATAATATAATATTTAATGTAATATAATGTAATATACTTCACCCTGAGGCAGGAACAACCTTCTATCATTCCCCTTGTGTTCTCTGCAGAAAAGAGCGATATGTATGTGGTTGTAGACTACTTGCAGAGGCCATTCAGTGTTGTTTATAGCTTACACAACCAGCCCAAGGATGCAGTAGCATAACTTATGGTCTCATTGACTTTCTGTATTTCATTTGATCTAAATGAGTGCCTTCTCTCTCCCCCTAACCCACTTTTGTCTTTTTACTCACAGGTGGCTTTCACATTGGACTCTTAAACATCTGATTCAGACCAGTAAAGCAAGATAAAGACAGAGAGAGAGGGTTGAACATCTGCTGAACACATCAGCGGAAGGCTGTCACCAGGTGGGCTGTATGCTGTGGCTTTGGAGAGGGAGCCAGAGGATGTCTTCATGCCCACAGGCCTCGGCTGTCCACAGGGGGGATGATCTGGAGCGCTGCACACAGGCCTATCATTAGGCCATTGGGGCCCATGCTAAGGAATGGATAGCTTTACCGCTAAATGTTGTAGTGCAACTTCCTTTTAACTATGGGGCACTGGTGAAGGACTGGTATGGAAATCCTTTTTTTCCTTGGAATCAGCTCAAGCAGCAGTTGAGGCTAAGCAAATCACCTTTTATTTGCTTTTTAGAATTGATATACTTTGACATTTTTATATAAATGTGTCTTCATACCATTTATTGTTTTTAGGTGGCTAGCATTATCTCACAAAACAGCCTTTCAGATTTATGAATAAACAAAGACCATGGCGGCTACCTATCGCATTGTGGTCAGTAGCATAAATTGTTACAACAGTGTTGTGATTGACCGTCGTGTTCAACACACTGTACACTACTGTAATGGACCATGTGGTGCACTAAAACATGGATTGAACTGTACAGTGGCTCACCGCAGCACTTGTGCTGAACTTCTTGATAGCCCCATATCCAGAAACTGTTCTGACCGGCCCATCAGTATTCTTGAGTCTAAAACGTTGGAGAACGGCAACACCGGGTCTGGGTCCTTCTGTGATGACTACCACCAGGTCATCCCCAGAGTCAAGAAAGGATCTGCCATCCAAAGTGCAGCAAGCCTCAAGGATATTACAGGGGAAGCCATCAACCTGGCCAGTGGAAAATCAAGGAATTTTCATTTGAGAAGATCAAGTACTCCACCAGTCATGTGACTTTCAGAAAGGGCCGTAAGGTTCGGCCGGACTCCTTCAGCAGGAGATCCACTGATCTCGATATCATCTACGGCCAGTTCACAGGCAATGATGAGAACTGTCCTCCATTTGGCCTGTTTCAGAAATCTGTACTCGAAGAGCATAAGCTAAGTCGCAGCGCATCCCTGGAGCAAAACCTAAACAATGTGGCCACGCTCTACCTGAACAGCCTCACCGAGGAGAACCTAATTACCCGCATACTTGAGAAGACCAAGGCTGACAGCAGTGCATCTGGAGAAGACATTAAAGCCTGTCTAGACATTCTTCTCAAGTGCTCTGAAGATCTGAAGAAGTGCACGGACATCATCAAACAGTGCATCAAAAGAAAATCAATGGGTGGAAGCAGCGACGACTCTGGGAATCCTGAAGCCATTTATAAAAATGTGATGGCTCGTCTCTCCAACTATCTGAAGAGGCTTCCTCTTGAGCTGGAACAGGGACAAAGTGTGAGGCAGGAGCACAGCGAGCTTGCCGAACTAGTTAACAGCATACATGGCCTGCAACAAATCCCCTTCTCCCCTATCTTTGGCAATGAGCAACCTCCGCGATATGAGGACGTTGTTCAGTCTCCTCCGCCCACGAAACCTCGGACTAAACCTTCCCAGCCAGAACCTCCAGATAGCTCAAGGGATCTTGCAGTCACCGTCAAACCCATTCAGAGCCTCCCTGGTTTGTCAGCACGTACACCTCCATCAACTAATGGGTTCCCACATGGCAGTTTCCCTTCAGTTTCCAGTAGCAGTTCAACGCCTTTTAACTGCCATCACACGGTCTCAACCAGCCGACCAGACACATTCTCTTCCACAAACTCTCTCTTGTCTAGCAGTAGCGAAAGTCTCTGTAAGGATGCCATGGAGGCTCTGTATATCGAGGAGGAGGATTCAGATGTGGGAAGAATGCCTGATAGGGCAGTTAAAGGTGATGGGAAGCACAGCTGTAGTCTTTCGGAGCCCAGACCTTACTCCAAAAGAACCACTGGCTACTCTGAGCCTAGTGGTGGTGTTTCAGATAAACTCCATGAGCTTACCAGAAATGGAACTGTGTTCAAGCCTAAAAATGACTCTACTGTCAACCAGATGTACTTGCCAAAAACCACAGATTCCAGACTGTTTTCAAGGTCAATCTCACACATTAATAAAGGGGGAGCCGATGACATAGATAAACTTTTGATGGACCTGGAATGTCTTTCCCAGAACATGCAAAAGGAGCCTCCACTGCCCCCTAAACTTAAAAACTGTGCCCAGCAGACAGGTTCCCCCCAGCATCTAATTGGGAACTCAGTGGCTAAAGATCTACCTGTGGCGGGTATATCTGGACCCTCAGTGTCCAAACCAAACGAGCCAGGGGTTGAGATTGCTGAAGAGGATGATGGAGCTCTTCTGCTCAGGATTCTTGAGAGCATTGAGAGCTTTGCTCAGGAGCTGGTGGAGAGTGGAGCTGGGAGAGGAACTCAGTCTAAGGAACGAGAGGTCATGCGTCTTCTTCAGGACACGCTGGCCAGTACTAAAGCAGAGGTGGCTCCACTTCCTCTGCCTGTACCTTCATCTGAGACTGCACCTACTCCTGCACCAGCACCCTCAAGTGCACCTGCTGCCATACAAACACCTGTTTCTACTGTGAGGGACACAGGCTCAACACTTCTCATTCAACAGACGCCCGAAGTCATCAGGGTGAGTTCAGCTAAAGTAGTTATATGTAAGGTTTTCATACGTCTTGAGGAAACTGTGCAATGTGTGCCATTTTTAAGAAATAAGAGTGGTAAATTATTCTAATAAAAAATAACACTAATAACGTATGCCCAATATACGTTCGATTTTGGGCTTTCCCAGATGAAAGATGACCAATTGTGGTGATTTCTGTGATTGTTTGAAGAGACCGTTTTTGATTTATGGTAATTATGAAAAAAAAAATGAGTGAGTGAATTTTTACTATTATAGGCTGGTTGTTCTCACACACTGCGACAGCAAACACACACACACAGCTAGTTATCAAATTCACACAAATGAAACATTAAACAACTGTCTGCTTACATTGAGAATCTCCTACTCGATTTTAGCAAATCAGTTAATGAGGTTGAAACCTCATACTCATTAATCTTGCTCTATTTGTTTACCACTACCTTTTGGTGATAACATTTTATTGATCACTTCTACTAACTTGCGTCATTGCCTACGATTCATAGGTGTCATTATTGTACAGTCTACATAAATGTCATACCCCAGTTTATTAGATCCATGTCGTACACTGATTTGTAATGATCTTATAGGATTGCCGAAATTGAAACGGTCTGTAGCAGGCATTAAACAAGTTTACATGTTTAAAATTTTATGTACCATTGATGTTGCCTGCTTTAGCATCAATGAGTGTTTGCAGCCATTTGTGATTGTTTTGCATGAGTCTTTCCATTGTCCTCAGTGGCAAAGCTGGATTTCAACATCATAGAGCTACTTTGGGGATGAAGTCAAATACAGAGCATGCAAGGAAACAAAACTTTTAGTAAGCCGCTTCAGGGCAAACCAGAGACTTATACACAACTATAACAAACTACTAAAAACAGCCTTTGATATTAAAGAAGGCAAAGCATAATATTATAATATTAAGAACCAAGTACATGTATAATGGAAGAAAATAATTTTGGTAAATTCAGTTATTTTGTCTTGTGGAATATATAAAAATATATTTCAGATTCTCCAAGGGGTATTTATTATATAACCTATGAGCAGAACTGTGTATAGCTTATAGGCATAATGGAAGTGGAAAATCCATTTTACCATTAGCTGAAGCACAAAATTATAGCGTTTATAAACCGTAACCATTAAATAAAATTTCCTCTCTGAAATACTGTGGAATGTGCATGAACTGGGAAAAGGCATTCTTTAGGGGAAGTGGAATTTATCATCAATATAAGCAGTGATGGGGTTATCTGGAGTTTCCAGGTCCATATTTGCCACTGCTAACTAATCTTTTGATTTAATTTCAAATTGTTGCAGCTTAGTCAGTTGATTTGTTTTATTGTATTTTACTTGATGTTTTTCATTTAAAACCTTTGTAATTTCCCGGGTTGATGTCCAAACTATACGAACTATATTGCAGAAAAGCTTGTTGACGCTAACTGTGGGCTGAGTGTCATGTGTCTTTTGGAGCTGGCTGTCACCTTTAGTCCGTTTTATCTGCACATCCATCATGGTGGGGAGAAGAAAGCACAGTTTGTTATACTCAAGTTCAGGGTTCTTGGGTGAGACTCTGGCACGTACTGGACGTACTTGTTTATATATGAACAACGTTGATTTTTTTTTTTTTTTTTCAGTGTAGACTTTTTATTTGGGAGCTGCTGTGCAGCCAAAAATGATTTGCCAATTATTAATGTAAAGCTGCTTTGGCACAATTTGCATTGTAAAAAGCGCTAGATAAGTAAAGGTGACTTGACTTGACTTGACTTGTGACCTTTTCAGCACACGTCAATTCTCATCACAATTTTGAAATGTGTGTAAAAAGGTGTGAAAGGTGCATGGAAAGGCACGACAAATCTCAATTCTCCAAAAAACCCTAGGTCATCATCTAGTGGAAGTCTCGAGAATTTGTTTAAGTTTTTCATGACCTATTTATTACGAAATCTCAGCTCTCTAAAGTGTGGTCAAACTGTTTATATCTTGTGTTACTCCTCTTGGCACATTTGACCCTTGCTCTGTTCTATCTCTCTTTCACCCTTTTATCTTTTCTCTCACTGTTAATTCCTCTCTTGTTTATTTTCCTGGCTTTGTAAACCAATACCAGCTCAGGTTCTATCTCGGGTCTGTTATTTATGACGTTGCCATGACATCTGTCAAGAGTGGAACCCCCTTAATAATGGGGCTCCTCCTCCAATCCTATTTATGTACCTGCTCAGTGCATAACTAAGAACCCTTGAGGTTGGATGAGTCGCATACTTGCGCGCAAACACACACGTACACACCCCTAAGCACATATAGAAAAATGATCTGCCTGGTGATTTTAGGTTTTGTTGACATGTCAGATAGCACATTTATACTTCCCCCAAGACTCCAAATACCAGAGTTTTTATCTTGAACAACAAAGTTGAATTAGTTCACATTTAAAGTATGAGTGTCATCGTTTGAACATTAGCTTCATTTCAAAGATGGCGAGTGTGAGATGTTTAGTTAGAAAACACGTTTTCATAAAATGCACGTCCCCCAGTAACTGTCTCTCATTGGTCCACATGTTATTTTGGGATTGAGTTGTGATGCTGTAGCCATGCAGTTGGTGTGGAGGACACACAGTCCCTTTTCGAGAGCACTGATAGGTCATAGCAAGAGCGGGCAGCAGGGATTTTGGCACAGACACTGTTAATGGTGTTGATTTGCCTAGGGCACTTCTCCTCCTCCTTGTCATCCACAGACAAAGGTGTCAGGAAGACTAAATCAGCTTACTCCCCGCCTACTATTTCATTCCGCTAAGAGACTGGCTGTCGCCAGAAGGAAAACGGACCCAGTGTTGCTGTGGGGGTCACGGCTAAGTTTGGGAATAGCTTTCTGCTAACCCGATCACCTCTCTGGCACCCGAGGGAGCAATAAAAATAAGAGCGCTACACCAGGAGCCCTGCCCACTGCCCCATTTAAACACAAAGCTGCCAATCACGGAAATAAACAAGGCTGCTGGAACATTAAACCCATGCGTTCTCCCTCTGAGCAGTTGTGTAATACCTGTTTGCTGTTTATGAGGGGAATCTAGGGTTTTGTTTTTAACACAGTGCATCTGCAGTGCTTTCCTCGTTTCATCTCATTTAGTTCCTGCATGTGTCATCACGAACACAAAAGCATTTTATGGTTCAAGATGTGTCCCATCTGTCATCTGTCAGCATCTCAGCATCTAGGGAACCAGCTCCAAATCTAACAGTTGCTGTTGTGCATTGCTACAGGACCTGAGTGTGGTCTTTTTGTTTGTGTATCTTTTTCCGTCTCATGGCTCATTGCTAGACCAAACAGCAGGTGAGGTTGAAAGTGGACGCTCGGACGGATTCGGGCCTCCTGGCCTCTGTCTCAGAGCTGACAGGGTAATCTGTTGCACCGGATGCTAGGGCTCTCTTGAGATTGCTTATTTACTGCTTCTCTGTGTTTCTTGGTTTCACATGTGTGTCATGGTGAAACCTATGAACGAAATGCTTCATGTAGGCGATTGTGAAGTTTTCAGTGGTTTATGAAATTAGTTGTGGCCACTAGCATTAAAGAATTAGCCCATAAGCCTTTAAGAATTATGCAACTCAGGAAACATTCTGTGACTTATTTAAAAAATTAAATAAGATAAATAAATAAAAAACATCATTTAGCATTACCTACTCTATATACTGTGTGTGTGTTCGTGTATGAAGAGTTCAGATTCAAAAGCCTTTAAACGCCACCTCAGTCAAAAATGGGATAATGCTCTCAGCTCATAGTACACTTTAATCAAATATTTTAAGCTCAAATTCACTAAATCTCAAAGTCCATTCAGAAAACAGGTTTGTTGGCAGAAACCACTAAACGGCACTTACCTTTGTCAGCAAAAGCCTCTAAGTCCACAGAAGAACCAATCTGAAGACGTTCAGAAGAATCATGATGTCAAGTTGAATGACGGTGTGCATATGAGCTGCTTTCAATTGCCGAGCTGGAAGTTTTTGTTTATTTCCGTTGTTACAGTGGCAATGACAGAATTTCACCAGCAGCAAGTAAACACAACAGTGTTCCTTTTGCTGCTATAAAACTGACAGAAACTAATGTTTCTTGTTGTCCAAAGAGGTGGACTTAGAGGTTGTTGCAAAAGAAAAGCACAAAGACAGTCAAATTTGTTAAATACCAATGAATTGACTAAAGTGACATTTTTTTAACAACCTTTTTCATTGCCATTAAAGTAAAATTATTGAACCTAAACATAGGAGCCTGATAATGCTTATTTAAAAGAAATATGTCAGATAGACTTTGAGGTTTTTGCAAAGGAACTCTTCAGATATATTTTTTTAATACATTTTTTTTGTATCTATTTTTTTTGTTATTTATTTATACGTATTGGTATTTTTTTACGTTATATGTTTCTATTTTTTTTACAACACTCATTTAAATTCTGTGTAAAATTCTAAATAAATAATAATCTCTAAGTTAAAAGTTACTCTTATACTGATCTTAAAATTTAAGTTAAATTCTCCCTGTTAAATATTTTTCATACCATGCATGATGTAATTCCCAATTATTGCAGTTGTAATGGTTGATTTTTAGTTTTTAGTGTTTCAGTTTTATTAGGATATCAAATAATATAAATGTATAAAATAATGAAAATTTTAAAATCAGTATCAGGCATGTTCGTGTGAGAATAACAATGAGTGAATTGAAATATTCACTGTACAGTGCTATTTCAACACCTAATTACATATGGTTTGTGCAAGGTTTTGCAATCTGAAATTCCATGTGGAAAAGTGGTGCAACAGTTTAGTACATTCATAGTACTTTTTGTAAAACCTTCCTCCTCTTAGCCTAGAAGACGGTTCTCTTCATGTTGGACTAGAGACCTTGCCTTGGTGTGACCACATGGTGCAGACAAGGCGATATGTCCTTCACTGCACCTGTCAGGAAGTGCTGTTAATCTCCATGGTGACAGGGAACACCCTGCTTGGCAATAAGAGTGTTACAGTCAATATAAATCAGAAGGATCTCTTCCAAGAGCTCAGGCCAACTAGTCATGCTCTGAGCCACAGACACACCACATCGGGTCACCACTGGCCAGGCCGCATTTGAAAGCGGGTTGACATGACACTTCCGTTATATGAAGTGAAGAGAAGCTACAGCGTGCCCTTGTGTTTTACTGCAGATTAGCATTAAGAAAACAAGGCCTGAATTCTGAGTGAGTGTGTAAGAGCACACGGTCTCTCAGAGTAAGGTTAAAGCAGACATCACTGAAAAATTGTTCTGAGGCAGTTATTTTTGTGTTATTTATATACTATTGTAATATTTATTAATATTTTACATTAGCTTTTGTGTTTCATTTTAAGTGAATTTTAGTAATTTTGTTATGGAAGCTTTTTTAACAAAAGGCATTTGCTACTTTTTCTCACAATTCTGTTTTTTTTTTTACAATTGTTTTATATCTTGCAATTCTGACTTTATAACATGCAATTGTGAGTTAACAAGCCAGAATTGTGAATTATAAAGTCAGAGTTGTGTGATATAAACTCACAGTTCTGAGAAAAAAAGTGCTTATTTTTTCCTCAGAATTGAACTTTATAATTCGCAATTGCGAGTTTATATCTCAATTTTGAGAAGTCAGAATTGTGAGTTTATATTTTCTGACTTTATTTCTCGCAATTGTGAGTTTATATCTCAAAATTATGACTTTATAATTCACAGTTCTGACTCAACTCTCATATGCGTGCGAAATATCGCAAATATCTTTTTTTTTTCATCCTGTGGCGGAAACAAACTTTCTTATTTTGTGCTTTTTGTACTTTTGTCATTTTATTATTTTATTTGAGAAATTTTAGTGTAAGTTTGACATCTCACACACACACACACACACTTTGCTTTTCAGCATCCTGTTCTGGTTGTGTTCAGCTGTGGCTTTTGACTCGTAATTCTAAATATTCTATAACATTGCATATTATGCCATTTCAAACCATACCAAGCACACAAACAAAAACTGCATGTACTGTAATTAAAAATAACATGTTGCTGGTTTAGCCATCTCAATATTTTGCATTATTGAAACCCATATTAAGTCCTCAACCTCATTCAAACACATGCTAACATTTGCAGATAGCTGAGACTTTATAAATTCTCCTAAACAAGGTTAAAATGACCATAGAGCAACACTTAGTGATGCACAGCTGAGTGCCACAGCAATTTTATTTATTTTTTTAATAATCAAGAGAATGAGCAAACCACTGCATTGAACCAAGAGAAACAAGGAACAGGTTGAAAAAGTGAGTGAGAGAGCAAAAACAAAGGGGAAACAGCAGTATGTTAATGATGATGACTGGATTACAATTTTTCACACAGTTCACTTTGTACACCGTTTAACCTTAGTTTGTATACCTGGCATTTAAGTAACTTTTCATGGAACATTTAGTTCTTTCACAGTCAGAATCACTCAAGTTTTAATCAAAAGTGACTGTTTTTTTGCTCACTCCCTCAAGGACAAAAAACAAAAAACAAAAAAACAACAGCACCCAAGAAAGAAAAAAAAGAGTGAGTGAGGGTGCCTGTTCGGCCTTTGTGTCCACCTTTTTATTTGCTAAAATTGTTTGAATAGGGTCTGCAGGGAATTACATCACCGACATGGCTGCCCTGCACTGACAGGAAATGAAATCACAGCTGAGATTTAAGCCAAGAAACCCCCTTATGTGCAACATCTTCCTTGAATCACTGCCTGTTTCTATTTGTGAAGGGTTTCCATTACTAAAAGTAATGGAAGAGGCTACAGCTCTGGTATGAAACAACATAAAAGTACTTGACAACAAGACGACAACCTCCTCAAACAACATTGTGTATCATTCTGAGTGCTGATAGACACCCCCAAGTGACGTCAAAACTTTTGTCTCAGCCCTTAGGAGTTTTTTCCGTAGGGTTTAGGATGTCTGAGGAGATGTGCTAATATGGTACTTAAGCCTCCATTTGTGTTGGAGGGCTTCTTAAGTCCTTGAGCTGGCATGGGGATTTGACAGAAGAAAAACAGGAGCTCTGTGTTACTTCCTGTACCATGACCATCAGCACTGAACAGTGGCTTCCTATTTTTCAACAATGAAATTTGCGCGCATTCATAGTTTAAAACTATTTGTTTTCTAATGGTTAGGTGAAGAGTCTGATGGGATGGATTTGAGTTAGCCAGATTTCTTGTGAGAGATAAGTTTTATATGATTTTTACAGCTATTTGTCAGAGTGATAGTTTAAAAAAAAAAAAAAAATGTTTTCTGGAAGACCACGTAGTTCAATGCATAGTTTTGATAGATATAAAACAAAAATAAAATATTAAGACACAAGTGGTTCCTTTTTTGTTTGCTGAATTATGTATTGACTTCATTAAAATGAGATTGCTTTTGTCAGAGAATTTAACTAAATCACATCTTCAGCCATCTTGAACAGCTTTTCTATAAATCCATCAAATTAAAACCTCAGACTAATTTAAACTGCTAACTCTGCAGTCTGGAAATTGGATGGGCATTGTTGTGAAAAGCATTTCAAGTATTTCTGACAAAAACGGTATTTAAAAAATTTACATTTTATATATGCTACAAAGAGTTTTGTAAGGCATTCTTATCAAATCAATGCTTAGCAAAACTAAACTAAATTGATAACTCATTGATGTGGTCAAAGCTATAAAATATGTATATGTAAAAGGTTTGGTGTTATTATTTTTTATTGAAAGAAATTAATACTTTTACTCAGCAATGACATTAAATTGATCAAATATGTAATGGCATTTATAATGTTACAGGATTTCGATTTCAATAAATAAATGTTGCTCTTTTGACCTTACTATTCATCAAAGAATGCTGAACAAAATGTATCCGGGTTTACTTTATACATACACACACACACACACAGGTTTGTTTTGCTATCAAAGTGAGGACGTTCCATAGGCATAATGGTTTTTATACTGTACAAACTATACATTGTGTTCCCCTACACAACTCTCAACCTAACATTCTGCATTTTTACATTTTTAATAAAACATTGTTTAGTATGTTTTTAAAGCTATTTTAAATATGAGAACTCATGAAATGTCCTCATAAAACAAGTTTACATCATAATACCAGTGTAATATCCATGTCATTATACAAATTTGTCTCCAAATAAATCATGAAAACACACATGCATACGCACACAAACACACTGTAAATAAACACTGTAGTTATATGTAGACCCTTATTGTTCTGTCAGAATGTCATGGGGGTGTCCAGTAGTCAGGCAACAGCTCTTCACTGTCTGGAAGTTATCCAAGAGATTACCCATTATCCTGTGAACTGTGTGAAAGACAAAAATCTCATTTATAATGGAGTTACGAAACCTTCCAGACTGCTCATGTGCCTTGCATTTTAGTAATCGGAGCAATGGGACTTTTAATGCACGAAGCTCAGCACAAGTGCTTATTAAGAGACAATGAATACAGCCTTGCTGAATTCAGAAAGTGCAGTTGTCATTGAGCAGTGTTAATGGCTGATTTTTATCAGCTCGCTGAGCGCTAGATGGAGCAGCGTTTTAATGGACTCTCCTCTCATCATAATGAACCTTGTCTTGTCATAGCCATGGTCACTTTAACCTGCTTCGATGCTCACTGGAATTGTTGTGATACGTAAAATTGGTGGTGAACAACAAGCTATATTCATTTGAAATGAGCCTTTATATCTTCTAGAACAAGTAAAAACATTCTCTTCCAGTTTGTACGGATCATACTGCTCGAGATCTCCAAATCACATTTTGCCTGCGGTTTGTCTCTGATTAGTGTTTTGTCACTGTGTTTTAGCGAGATCCATGTCACTGAGTTCTGATGTTGGTGGACATAGTATATTTGCAGCTTGTACTGCTGATGGGAGTGAGTAAAAAGGGGAATGGAAAGTAAAGTCTCAATAAGCACAAATAGATAGTAGACGGAGCTTGCAATGAGGTGGCCACAACAGACACAAGGACTCATGTTCCCATGCTTTTAATCTTCAGATAATGACTAGCCAGACCTGAAGAGTGCGAGTGAAATATTAATTTATAATTTACTCAGACTCCTTAACTGTAATGTATGGTATACAGGCATTAAGACGGCTTCAAACTGACTTTTCTTAGGCGAGACCATTCTAGTGTTCATATTTTATTCAAGAATCATAGTCTGCCATCTAGTGTTTCAGAGAGACGTCACAACATAAACATAGCATGTACACAGCATGTCATGTATGGAAAAAGACAAATGTTTGCCTGGCATCACAAGGTCTTTTTCCAATAAGTCACATTTGGTCCTGTTACTCACTCCTGACTGAATTTTCCACCTCTGATCCTGTGTAGGCCAGGGTATTTGGGAGGTGTTGGCCAGTGAAAGCGGCATCCTCGTCAGAGATTCCATCTCCCCGGGAGACTCGCTCTTCAAAGGCCATATTGCCCTTACTAGACCGTATCCCCTGTCTAGAGCTGAGAGATGTGACAGTGCATTTTATGTTAAAACTCTCTGATCCTTCATCCACATAAAATGAGACGTGTAAAGTTCCTGAACTGTTTTATATGAGTTGGCAAATACAGTGAAACAATAAATGGATAGAGTGGATGAGACATTTGGGAATCCCAGGCTTCGTGACCTTGTGTTTCTTGGGTGGTAAACGGCATAGCTTAAAAGGGTTTTAACAAGTCTGACAACCGCTTTAAATGTGGCACTAATGACTATGACTGTATGAGGTGAGAGAGATGCATCATGTTTCAAAGCCTCTGTGTTCAATCCAGGCACTATGCTTGACATTCACGTGGTTTGATTGATAGTAGGAATATCTTGGTTGAACTGCATATTATTTGTTGTCTTTATGAACCTGTATGAATGTTCTTGTGAAATTCTCTCAAATGCTGTTTCGCACAAGTAACAATGGAGTTCAAATTATGAATTTCAAAAATGTTCCTTTGGATATGAATTAATACCCCCCCCCCCCTTTTTTTTAATGGTTTGAACATTGAATGAAAATTGTCATCATTTACTCACCCTCATGTTCTTCCAAACCTGTATAACCATATGTAAAGAATTTCTCAGTATTTCATTCTTCAAAATATATTCAGAAGAAGAAAGAAAGTCGTGCAGGTATAGAATAACATGAGGGAGAGTAAATAACTCAACTCCCCTTTAACTTTAGCACATTATATACAGTATAAGCTCATACCCCCATCTGCTGGAGAGGACTACAAGTGCAGCAGGCCTCAGCTTATAGCAGTTATCGTGTACCTCATAGTTAAGTTGCCTGTTATTCTGAATGCCTATTTTTAATCGTGTACATTTCCTGTTAATTGTCACTAGTAAACAGTTTTAGAAGATAGGCAGTGATACTTCCGGCAGTGATACAGTTGCACCTGTAGATTTGAAAGATGCAAAACTTTGAAAAAATGCAGCTATGTAAGTAGAATTCAAAATTCAGATATTATATATAATATAATGAGTTGATAAGTTAATATAATGTTTGATAAGGGCACTCTGTGAATCAGAGGCCTATTCTAAACACAACCAGTCTCATGTGCAGAGGTGGCATACATTTATTTATATAGGAATCAAGAGAAACAATGTTGTTCTCCATTGTTTAAATGTATTTTTAAAACCCAAGTAGATTGTTCTGCTGTTGTTAGAATACTTGTTAGTACCACTTTTCAACACCATAATGATGCGGTACAGTTTAGTTATACTAGACACCTGCATAGCTACATAACTTACTACTTTAATGGTCGAGAGGTTTGTTCTTCTTTGAATTCAGTACAGGATTTCTGACAATATAATGATTGAAAACGGTAAAAAATGTTGCATTTCATCTACATAGAAACAAAGCTGCATCAGTAGAGCCGGCATATGGCTTTATTTGCAAAAGGTTTTTCAAGATCGCATTCTTCTTAACTCAGGAATGTAAAGACTCTTTCAGTTTCCACTGTTTTGTTTTCAGGTCTGCTTATTTGGTTGTAAAAAAACGTGAGCAGGGTCTTTGGCCAGCAACTTCAGGCTGCTCTGAACTGCCCTGAAATAGATGGCAGCCAAGTAGTAAACAACAGCATTACATTGATTACATTGAGCAAGAGCCACAAACACAAGGCCACCACAAATCAGTTGCAACAATACCGCATGTTCATGACACCTCGGTCAGTTACCAAGTATTCATCTATGCTTGGAGCTTCACTCGTTAATCTGTCCTGACAGATTATTCACATTACTAACAATATCTGCACCGTTTTACTGCTTTCCAGTCAACAGTTGATTATGTTTCCAAGTAATTCAAGTGATGGAGTATTATAATGACACATAATTGATGTAATAAAATGAAAATCAGAGGCCACAACTGAAAATGCTTCTGTTAACTATTATTCTCTAATGTAATACATTTTTCATTACTGAATCTATTAGCAACAATGTTAAAGTTCAAATCAAAAATGAGCTTTTTTAATTAGTGACCTGTAAATAATACAAACTAAATAAAAACAATAACAGTTATTTAAAACAACCGAGCTTCTTTCAAAACAGTTGTTATTTATAAGATTCATAAGCATTTACTGTAGTTTTTAAGTTAGGGATTCTTTGAAGCTCATTCCATTCTTTAATTGCAAAATTGGAAAAGGCTGATTTGACAAACTCTGACTGTACCCTGAAAAAAATGATTTTCGTATTTTGTATTATATTCTGTAGGGTAATTTACCTAACGATGCCTTCATTATGAAAAGTGTAAATGCATTTTTCTTATGTATAACAAAGACCATCCTGATGAATTATATTAAATAATATGGTGAGTACGAGAGCCGGTATTAAATCATAGAAAGGCATGATATGATGTATAACGTTTTTTTTTTCTTCACAGTAATCAAACACTTGTAAAATGGCTGTATGCACAATTTTAATTCAGGGATCAAGGGAAACATTTTTTAAAATTGAAAAGGAATTCACAATTTACGTCTGGTTTTTTTTTTTTTTTTTGGTTAGATAAATGAACTTCAAATGTTTTTTTAAAATAAAGGAATGACATTTAAGTAAAATAAATGCATTTGAAATAGAATCTTAAATATTTAATTTATTAAATATCAAATGCAATTATTTAGTTTAGATGTCTTTCCTTTATTTAAACAAACAACAGTAATGATATTTATTTTTTCTTTTCAAAATAAATGTTTCCAGGTTTGAATAAAAAAACATTGTATATTGATATATTAATATAATCATTAGTATGTGTAGTTGACATCAAAACGTTACAAAAAAAAAAAAAGATTTTTTTAAAGCACTACTTGAAATTCCACTTCCACAACCTGAGGGGCTGATTTAACATGCCCTGTCTTGCACCGAGTGTAAATACCAAAAGTCGTGTCTCCCTAAATGAAGTTCATTTGGAATATTCTGGCTTTTGAAAAGCTGCCCCATCCTCCATGGACCCAGCCTTTGTGAGCTGTAATTTAATGGCACTTTTTTCAGTGTCCCCACTGTGTGGCTTTTCATTGAGGAAATCCAGCTCGGAATAGAATAGGCCCTCATAAAATCCACTTCCTCAATTCAGCTCTCTGCCGAGTGTGTGTGAGGAAATAAGCCCCCCTTTCATGCCCCCACATTCCTCAGAGGCTCTCAGAAGTCCAGGTAAAGGGTTATCGCTATGGTGATGGCATTTGGCACTTCTATTTTCAAGCGCTCTGATTCAAACAGTGGTGTGAGTGAGTGTGTGTGTGGTGGGGGTAGGGTATTTGTATGTGTTTCTAAAGTCTGCCCAGTGCCTGCTGCAGAAATAAACTGCAAATTAGAAGCTTTATCTTTGGGGATCATTTTACACACATGGCAGTCGCTCCTGCGTCAGAGCGAGCGAGGGTAGTGGGGGTGAGGACGAGATGGGCTGTCCAGTCCTGGTGCTCTCTTTCTGCCCTGCAGTGAAGAGAGATAGACTGCCTCTGCCATCTGCCCCCAGTCACTCCAACTGTTTGGGTTCAACATGATATAACAAAGTTATATGTGTAGAGACAGGCTTATGTGCTATGAACACCAGTTTGCTTTAATACTGTGTGAAAGGCTGAAAGGATAGTGTTGATATTAACAGGATGGTTGTGTTCTTATATAACTCAGAATAGATCAGGATACTTTATAGTGTGGTACTTTTAATACATCTGATTAAAAAATTAAAATTGCATTATTTAATAGCTGAAATACATGAAAGACTGGCATGATGCCATAACTGCAGAGAACCAATCAATGTGTTTCACTACAGTTCTTTTCTAAAGACATTGTAAAGTCTCTATGAACTGGCCTCACCTGAAATTCAGAACCATAGATTACAGCCAGTGCCTCTCCATACGTTCTTGCAGCATCTTGTATTTGGGTTCCGTCAGATTTTTTTTTTTGCTTAAGAAAGAATATGTTAAAGTTTTTGAAAATATTGATAATGATTAGTGGTAATTAAGTGCTATTTATGACAAAACGTGATTTTGTTTTCTTTTTAATCCACGGCCATAATGCATAACATCATCGGTGTATATAGAAAAAAAAAAATCCCTGACCGAATATAAGACCATGTAATGTGATTAGCCAGAGAATGGTTTATGATAAGTGATATAGAGCATGCAATATTGACTTCTTTTAAACTTACAATAATGTTTTTGTATTGGTTTCTTACGAGGCATCTAATTTCTAATTTTTTTTCTCCGCAAATGTTGACAGAGATTTCATTTAGTTTGATTTAATTTTCTATCTATCTTGCTATCTATCTCTCGATTTAATCTTCTTACTGTTCTCTTGTCTCCTCTTGGATCTAATATAACTGTGCGCCTCCTCAATGCCCCATCCTCCCGTCTCAGAGGCCAGTGCTGCACTTGCTGTGCCATAAATCAAAACACTAAGCATAGCTTTGAAAGCTGAAATTAAACTCTGAATAACTGCTTTCAGGCAGCTATGCACTTTTTCTTAGCATTTGGAACGAAGATGGCACCTTCTGATGGCTCCGAGGTAACCAGGACTGTCACACATCCAGTGCCAAACACACATTGTGACGTTATAATGTTAGTGGTGTGCAGGGGAAGAGGGGTGTAACGGGCTTCAGCTGGCAATGGCATCCCAACACTGTGCAACTGAGACCTGCTGAAAATTGATGGAATGAAAACATTATTATTCCCACAAATGCAACAAATTTAGCTGGATTCTCTGGTTATTCGACTAAATGTCGACCAATACATCATGAGTATTTCCAAATCCTAGAAAGCCAATGCTCTTGTAGTGGAAATCTATCTTCTAAAGGTTAAGAAGATCATTTTGATAGGTCATGGCAGTGGACGGATGACACCCATACAGCACTCTGATACCTCTGGAATCCCACAGAGCGGATTTGCTGTTAATTGAAGACTCAGTGTGGTGCTGGAGTGTCTGCGATGATGGGAAGGAGACAGGTGTGATGAGCCTGGCTCCTGTCAGAGCAAGAACATACTCAGCACCTGCAGAGCCATCGAGAGGCCCAGGCACTGTTACAGCACGTCCTAGAACAAGCTGGCTGGCATAAGCAGGCAGACAGGTGTGACTCTGAAGTTGAAGCAGAGGGCCGTGGAAGTATTAACTCTCCTTGCTCATAGGATTTCCCAGCTTTGCCCAGCTCTGCTGGTCTCAGCGAATCCACTCATATGCAAGCCCATCTCTCTTTTAGCACCCAGAAACTGCTTCATAATGCAGTCTACGAAGGCCCTGTTTACACCTGGTATTAAGATGCATTTTGGACGATCCGATCACAAGGAGATGACGCTAAATACAGGTGTAAACGGTGTAAAAAGTTTTGAGCTTGTCCACTTTCGATCACTTCCAGAGGAAGTCGAAAACTCATTTGACCGGATTGCGTTTGTGGTATAGATGGTCATGTGGCCGAAAGTGTTCGAACAGCTCCTAAATACGGCCTGCTCTCTGTCTACTGACACAATAAACATTATGGGAAGCGTGCTAGTCAGGCGGTATTTAAACTTTGCCGGCTGAAGCCAGAAGTTTGCTTTGAAGATGAAAAACATACTGAAAAATGCACAGTGTTCTCTAAACATTTCTGTTTTCACCATGTTCAGCGTGGGCTTGTGGCTGTCAGAGCAGAAAAGAAAGATGCTCTCTGTATGTTTTCCCATTGTCTCCGGTGACATTAATATGCAAATTGTACATGGTTATTTCGCCTATTAAATCAAAACTTCTGAAGACCCTCCCCTCGAAGAAATCACGACAGAAGTGGCTGAGAGTGGACAAAAGAGACTTAAAGAGATTAATACACAAGGTGTATACGTGTCTCTCTCGTCCACTTGTGATCCCACCAAAATGCATCTCAATACTTGGTGTAAACGGGCCGAAGTACTTCCAAATATATTCCATAACTATTTATTTGTGGTAAATATTTACCTGTTATATGCGGTTATATTTTGTTTATATTATTATATTATATTTTACTTCTATTGTTTGTATTTAAGTAAATTAAGCTTTACCATAATTGACCATTCGCAAACAGTTTGATTGACAGGCGATCTGACCAATCATAACCCGAATCCGCCATTTTGTCTGACAAAGCAGTCAGGGGAGTTAGTAGATTAACGTTGGTGAACTTGAACTTCAAAAATTGTGTGTACTCACGTCTTTCCATGCTCTAAATAACATTCCTTCTTATGTCCATTTATGTTTTATTTGATGCTATAAATGAACTAATCTGAAGAGATGGTTGTTTCGCGAGCTGCTTGGAGGAGCTACAGCAATCTATCACGACACATTAAAAAGCCACTATACGCTATTTATTGTTTAAACTTCTTTAAAAAATTACAATGTTTTAAATATGAAACTGTTTCAGTTGTCAGTCCTCTTTGCTCCGGGATGTATTTTTCACTTGGTGAGAACATGATGTGTGGCGTGAGAGCGCATGACTTGTCGGGCATTGCGACCGTTACTAAATGGGCCGGGTCTTTGCAAAGGGTCAATTGCAGCCTTGAAGAGCATAGGAGACTCCTTTAAAAAAAAAAATCGTTCCAACCCCAAACTTTTGAACCGTAGCATATGTATTATTTGCTTTATTATATTTATTATTACCTGCTGTCTGGAAGAGACCACCTAAACTAAAGTTGAATGATGATCGTCACTCCCACTGAAATTTTCCAGCTGTTCTGACAGTATGGTATTATTAATTGTCAGCTTACAGTAGTACTGGACAAGGCTTGGAGTCAAGGACACTGCAATATAATTAGTTATGCCAACAGTGGAAGAGAAAACTCATTGAAGGTCTTTAGAATGTAACCCTGGATCTATAGCAAGTGCCACTGGTGCAGAAAGCCACCAGGCAAGGTGACACTCTTGTATTTATTGTTCTGCAGCTGAGGACAGTAAAGTCCTGGCGTGCCCTAGTGTTTCTAGGAATTCTGCCATGATTTGTCAGGCATCATAACCAGTAATCAGGAAACATAATCAAATACACAAGCCCTAAGATCCTTCATACAATGTGTGATTGATCCTCTTGTTGTAGCTCACATAGTTCGTTTAGCCTGTTATGTGGAACATCTGCTGGGAAACATCTGAGGTAATTTATGAGCATTTTTATCTCAAATTTTGATTTTTATTATTTGTTATAAAAAATGCAGTAATCTAGGAAAAAAGTTTTAGCGTTACAGGTCAATGTTAAACACTTTTTATCCATAAAGAATTGATTTGTTGGTGAAACGAAGCCTCTGATATGAGACAAAATGATAGCTACAAACCACACGAATGCTTGTTTGATGAACTTCCTAGTTTGCTTTCATTTTAACAAAAAAAGTAAATATACCACAAATGTCAAGAAACTACATGGTACAAGACCAGCGCATGAATGCCGTCACTTAAAACTAGATTTTAGCTTTGACCAAAGAGATATTACAGTACACTCTCAACAGCAAGCTCAACAAAATGAAACATTGACAATCAACAAAGTTGATTTACCGCAGACTAAAGAGCAAACCAGTTTATGTAATTCAGCTAAAATAAAGTTGAAAGAAGTGAGAGCAAAGATGAAAACGGAGATGAAAGATAAAAGGATTATAATAACAATGAAGAACAGGAATAAAGAAGCTAAACACAGGACAAACGTACTAAAAAATTAAGAGGTAATAACAATAATATGTCTTTCATCCAGAGAATAAAGTTTTGTAATATTATAATAATAGTGAGATTAGAAAATGACTCGAGCAGGATCTAAATTTGGGTCATCCGCGCAAAAGCACCATCATGGAACGTGTTGGCACACGTGAACCATCCATCAGGCCTTGTCCCTGCCTGAACTTCACTTAAACAAAGATGGAGGACTAGAAATTCTAACTACAACCCTGACCGTGGTGCAGCCGTAGCGCACATGCTCACATGAGCCGTAATGGGCATAGTGCTCTCGTTTGAGTTCGGCCATAATAGATCCCTTGTGTGCTAGAATACAGCATGCTAACTATAATATGGTTCTGGGGTTACTTGTTTCATGGAAGATAACTTCATTAATGTTCTATTTTCAGCAGGTTTGTTTTTCGGGCTAAGAATTGGCCAACACAAGAATAAGTATTTCGTTACTTGCACTTGGAACTGTGCATGCATCTCTTCTCGTCCTCCAATGGCTAATGGTGTTAGCAGCAGGCAGGCCTCTTTATGCCCCTCTTCCCTGCCCACAGAGGAATCTTGATGCGTTTGATATTCTCCTAACAGCTGCCGGAGACAGAACAGGGAATGCTGGGATTGCTATGTACAGCTGAAATGTCATGAGGCCTCCTGTACAGAGGGTGTTATTTATAAGGCTTAAAGGAAAGCGGAGAAGATCTGCTTGGCGTTAGAGCTTAGTTACGCAAAGAGATCAGCTCCATTACCTCTGCTTTTTTTCCCTTCTTCTTAAAAAGTTCATTTGTTTATTTGTGCAGATAAAATGTAAACATGGCACTGATTAACGCAGCTGTCTGTCAGTATAACCCACACACCATGATGTGTGAATTTCTGGAAAGATAGCTGTTGGATAATTTACAAACGCCGACACTAGGTGTCACTATACTTATTTAGTTCTCTGTTTTGTGGTTCACACAGGTATAGTGGATGGTAGACTAGCAGTTAAAATGTTGACACAAACGTGGGCTTGATCCCAGAGAAGGGCTGTGTGGGAAAAAATGAGCGTGATTTTGTTTCTCATGCTCATTGTCTTTAAAGTAGACATTTCTTTATTGCTGATATAAATATGATTAATAATAATAATAACAACAATAATAATAAATATTATATCACATTTTAAATTATTATAATGAGATATAATGTTTTTCCTGGATAAAGAGAGTGCTTATAACAAAGGATCAGCATCTAGGTAAGCATTAAATCTTTTAATCGGTGTCAAAATAAGCATTAAAATAAGAAATATTTAGATTTTTTTTTTTAATTATTTACTTTTTTTAGTTTTTTTTATCTCTCTCTCTCTCTCTCTGTGTGTGTGTGTGTGTGTGTGTGTGTGTGTGGAAGAATAATAAGAATAATATATGAGGTAGTCTTGAAGTATGAAAAGTCCTATAAATTAATAAAGTCATATGACTCCATGGGCATTTTTAAATTAAATATTCATTTTTCTAGTTATGCAAAGCTCTAAATTATCGTGTCAGGTAAACAAGCATTTTTAAAAATCCTGATTGTTTCTCCTTATCCAGTACATCACAAACAGCTGGAAAAGTTATGGGGTCTTCGAATATTCTTGTAGTGCACCAGTTGGGCTTTGTCTGCCTCGAGTATGAACTTGAGGTTCATGTCAGTTATTTTGAATTTTTCTAGAGCAGAGAGGAAGCTCTGTGCACTCCAGACATTAGTATTATTATGCTGTGGGTGCAGTGCCCTGAAATGTTTCTGACTCGCCCTATTACTCCACTCCCGAAGTGCACCCCATGAACTCTCGGGAGCCGTATATCGCAAGGGCCTGGCCCTCCAAGCTATCTCCCCTCTCTCTGCTTTCCTCTGCACGTAAACAAAGTCTTGATCGAGCAATTTGAACTTCATCTGTGCTCTGGCTAACTTTAGCCTTTCTGTTTGGGGGTGGGAGGGGGCTTCCATTCCCATAATACAACTTGCTCACCCATACAGACATTTGACACAGCTGATCCCCCTCCCTTCTGTTTCGGTGCGTTCAGCCCCCTGCTCATCAGGACAGGACGGGCTCAGAGAGAGAGAGAGAGGGGACTGGTCCGGGAGGCAGAACCCTGAGCGGCTCATGTTTCGCAGGGCTGGGAACCCGTTGGCTATGGACTTGAGTTGAGATTTTGTGTTTTGTAGTTTCGAAAGGCAATCAGGAGGCTGGCGGCCTGGCCTCTTTGGTACAATGCTCCTGGATTCCAGCTGTAACAGTAGCAGGCACGATTCTAGGAATTGTTCAGTGCGCCAAGACGCATCCACCTTGCATCCCTGGACAAAGCCTGGCAAATGAGAGTTTTGAAGTAAGCGGACCGTTGGGAGAAAGAGCATACGAGTGACACTGGCTAGAACGGAGTTCTCTGCAAGTTCCTGAACGGAAGCTGATCCTCCTGAGGACCTACTGTAGGAGTAGCTTGTCCAGTTTCCTTATTTTGAGGGTTTTTTCTCATTTCTCACTTTTTGAATCCTTTGACATTGCCAATATGATGATCAAGGAGGCCTCGTTAAGGGAGGATCCTGATTTGCGGGGTGAATTGGCCTTTTTGGCTCGAGGCTGTGACTTTGTTCTTCCGTCACGGTTCAAGAAAAGGCTCAAGTCTTTCCAGCAAGCCCAGGTCAGTAGCCAACCTCTGTAGTTCAGTAAAGAATGCCATAGCTAACTCTCACATGCCAGACAAGACAAACTATTCACAGGCAGATACCAACATGTTTATTAATAGGATAGTGTAAGGGGGTGAGGCAGGACAGGAATACAGTGTCCAAGTGTTTCGTACAGGAGCTTCGAGGAGGGAGGAGGGAGCGGACGGTACGGGCCAGGCTCGAGCCACAGCTGTTCTCTTCAATACGTCCATTTGGTCCTGTCTTGCTTGCAGTAGAGTTCTCCAAAATTTGGTTGCACTTCAACAGTTCTGTTTCTGTGTGATTGACAGTAAGACTGTGCCGTTCAGAAATAAGCGGCCTTTGGTGCACGTTATGACTCTAGGGTTTTGCCCAGTGACCAGAATAAGAACAGTATGTCAAGACTATGTATAGAATGTGTTGGACATTTCCACAGCTTGTTATTAGAAGTTTAACCTTGGTGCCGCAATGTCCCGTCTGAAAAGAATGAAGTAGACTGACATGAGCTGTTGGTGTGAATTAGACTGCATGCATGCAGTGTTTTGGAGCACCATGAAACGTGTCCCAACCATTTATCCAGTCCACAAAGAGTTGAGCCCAATTCACTCTACTTCACCATTATATCAATGAGAAATAAAATGTAGGTAGAAATAAGATTAAACAAACCCCCCGAAATGAAGTCTTTGGCTTGTGTTGGTGAGGGCAGGAAAATTAGGTGGAAAATATCTGTCTTCTTTTTGCTGAGGAGTTCTTGTCATCACATCGGCAGGAAAGTTGATGAGGCCGAAGTTGACCGATCACCATGAATATACAGAACGAGAGCCAACATCCTTGCACAGCA
The DNA here is from genome assembly GCA_037194245.1 of Opsariichthys bidens. Taxonomy (NCBI): domain Eukaryota; kingdom Metazoa; phylum Chordata; class Actinopteri; order Cypriniformes; family Xenocyprididae; genus Opsariichthys; species Opsariichthys bidens. The sequence continues at coordinate 9,455,358 of CM074295.1, forward strand.
AGTACCGGGAGAAAATTTCACACAAATTTTCCCAAAAGGTCGCTAGAGATTAAGTAGGCATCTTAGACATCATAGAAGACTTCAAATTTGATACCACATATATGCTTCGAGTCATCTATACAGCTTGGATATGATGCTGAAGTAAACGCTTATGAGAAGATTTGCACTAAATAAACAAAATATGCTTTGATTCTATCTTATCAATATTGGTTGAGGCCATTCCTGAAATTTTCTTTGTTGTATCTACATCTTGTAATGCAACGGTGAACGGTGAAGACCACTTATTTTGTTTAAAACCTTTATTTTCATATCCACTGTTTACTTCATGCACATCTTCAACTAAGCTTTGTTTTTAGCTTGTCGTCTTAGATCTGTTGTGGAATGTCATTCATATACAGCTGAATTTCTTTGAGGCCTTGTTAAGCAAATATACAACTTGACCTAAATGGTTGTCACACCCATGGAGATCCTTATTCTTTCTCTTATTGTCTCTCTCTCTCTCTGCATCTTAATAGATCCAGCCTGAGAAGAAACCTGGAACACCTCCACCAGCTCTTGCACCTGCACCCTCCTCGCCAACCCCACGGTCACCAAGTCCTCCACCAGCCAAAGTGGTGGCCACGCCCCCACCCTCCTCCATAAACATTCCACGCTTCTACTTCCCCAAAGGTCTTCCAAACTGTGCAGCCAACTATGACGAGGCCATTGCCAAAATTGAGGCAGCCTTCACAGAGTTTGAGGAGGAGAAAGCTGACATTTATGAAATGGGGAAGATAGCGAAGGTGCATATGAATTGTGAACTGTTTTGCTTAAAATGAGATTCATAGTCTTAGATTGACAGCTTTGAACATGCAAGCTGACACTTGTTTTGCGAAGTCTTCGCCCGCAGATATGCTTGCCAAATTGTATTGCCACAGCATTATGATGGATGCCTTCTCATAACAACATCCTGTTTTATTGTCTCACATTTTGAATAATAAATGAACAATAGCATATAATGAATAAATATAAACAGAATAATCTATCCTGACATTTACACTCTGAGAATCAGATATTTGGACCCTTGAAGGGGATTAATCTTTTCTTTTACATAAATTACTATTTTTATTTTTATTTTTTAGGTATAATAAAAATTTGCCCTAAGTTTTCACTTTTTTCTTTGACAAAACATGACAATGCTTAAGGCGTCATATGTCAATGCCATTTAAAATACAACGAAAAACAAAAAAAATTCATGCATTTCATTTCACAGGCATGCGGATGTCCCCTCTATTGGAAAGCACCAATGTTCATTTGTGCCGGTGGAGAGCGAACAGGTTTTGTTTCTGTTCACTCATTCATTGCAACATGGAGAAAGTACGTGTTAGCCCACAAATCACTTTTCACAAAAAAAAAGTGCTTTATACACCTTGTGTGGCATTGGGTTGAGACTTTCTGCCCCAATTCTTATTTACAGGTTATTGCACAGCTGCTATGATGACGCATCCAAGTTTGTTTACTTGCTGGCCAAACCAGGCTGCAATTACCTGGAACAAGAAGATTTCATCCCTCTATTACAGGTTGGAACATTGCTCTTGTAATACATTGTGCTTTTTAACTTTGCATAAAGCTGTTAAAAATAAACCTTTTGGTACCACCTGTATTTCTGCATCAGTGATTACTAAAGTAGAAATGAAATTATGATAATGAATAAATGAAGTCTTGTGTAAAAGTGAACTTGATTGCAAATTCACATAGCACACAAATTTTCGACCAATAGAGCATTAAATTATATTTCTAAAATGACTATCCTATGTTGGATGCCATAGATATTAGCGGCTGTGTTTTTATTTTAGTTATTTATTTGTTTGATATTATTTGTTTTAATTATTTTTGTTAAATAATGTTAAATTAAGTAAATTCATTACGTAGGCAATCAAAAGGGCTGTGAAGAATTTAACTGTTAATTTAGGACTCATCTCATTCTTTTTTCTTTTTTTTCTTTTTTTTTTTGTATTAGGACATTGTGGACACTCATCCAGGGCTGACGTTTTTGAAAGATGCTCCTGAATTCCATTCCCGGTACATCACAACAGTAAGTATCTTTTCATGAAGGACTCAATGACCCAGGCAAGAGATATCGCATGGGAAATGATTACAGGAATGGTGATTTTCATGTCATTGGATCATGGTGCAAAATTCTTTAGTTTTTTTTAAACATCGTTCCAAACAGTAAGCATCAGCGTCTGTCAGTAGGAACATGACTTTGCTTTTCATCAGTTTGGCACCTGGAATCTCTATTTGTAGCATTGCTCCAATATTTTCCAATAAGAGTTTAAAAGCCTTGTTAGCTTATTTAAGAGTTTACAGTAAATCAGATCCAGCTATCTGAGCTGAGCTGGCGGAGCATCGAAACAGTGAGCTGTGGAGCCCAGTGCGTCTTTCTGTCTGTGGGACAGCTGCAACACGTGCTGCGAAGGGAGACGGAGGAGGTGGGAAGGGCAGTGGCGTCAAAGTGGCCTGACATCACGGAAACACGGATGCCACCAACAGGCCACTGACCCTGGTCTTGCACAACCCCATATTTAGACACTTCCTTGCGCTGGTGCACTGGCTGACACACCCCAGTACCAATTTCTCCTATGAGGACTGATCTACTAGGAAATGCATGTTAATCCACACTGATGTCATTGTTTCTCTTGGAGCCTGAAGCATGGGGCCTTTGTCACCAGAGGGCTAGATATAACTCCATACAACCAGTCACTAAACAACTGTACCTACAGGCAGAAGGAACTTCTGAATGGAATGTTCAGCTTTAAAGGAATAGTGTAATAAAAATGGAAAATTCTCATCATTTACTCACCCTCATGTCATTCCATTCCCACTGTATGTAGTTTCAATAAACAATATTTTAAATTTATTTCTCGCACAAAGCTATCATACAGCTTCAGACAACTTGAAATATGGCGAACACGTTATGTGGGCGACCTTTATGGGGATTTTATTTATTTTTTCTTTTGGAGCTTGATGGCTTCAATCCTAATTCACTTTCTTACTAAAATCTGTTTTAGTGTTCCACAAAAGAAAGTAAGTCATAAAGGTTTTAAACAACACGAGGGTGAGTAAAAGATGGCAAAATATTCATTTTTGGGTGAACTATCCCTGTTTGTCTAGAATGCAACAGTTGGTTATATAAGCTTAATCAATGTGTCCCATTGCTCTGTGATTTCTATATCATCTGACATCTCCACCAACATACTTTTGTTCATCAGTAGTTGCTACAAACTGCTTAATTGCTGTCATCTTTTTCTGTTTTATGATGAGTGCTAACCAGCGTTAAGCTGCAATACTGCCACCTAATATGTTGGATTTATTTCATTTGTGGGTTTGGCATATCAATATTTTATTTTTTGAAGAACACTGTTATCGTCAATACCAACGATACCCCTGATGAACACATTTGCTCTGCAAAATGTGGCATCACTGAAATCCAGAGTATCAATTCTCACTTGGCAGTAGAGTTAGGGTTTGACTAAAGGCCATTATGTAGTGAGAGTATTGCTTCTGGAACTTGTTTAAACATCTAGGCTTTATGTATTTGGGCTCCATTATTATTATACAGTTGAACATGTAGATTCATCTTAAAGTAACTGCTTCAAAGACTTTTTTTGGATTATGTCAAAAGTAGTATTTATTTTTTATCAGTTGTTCCTAAATGAAGTGTTCCTTTGCAGTAAGTCAGCGTTTACGTCAGAGCTTAAGCACTTTAATCTAGGTCTTTTTAAAGTGTTCATAGGAACTTTTTGAAATCCTTAACTCCATGATGTCCTTTGTCTACTCTCCAGGTGATTCAGAGAATATTTTACACAGTTAATCGCTCCTGGACAGGCAAGATCAACATGACAGAGCTCAGAAGAAGCAACTTCCTACAGGTAAACATTATTAAATGCCATCATTACTCTAGTCCTTCAGTGTGTTCAATCTAATTTTCAAAACTTGAAGAGACTTTTTCATCAGAATCCACTCTCGCTGTCTCACTAGACTCTCGCCCTGCTGGAAGAAGAGGATGACATCAATCAAATTACAGATTATTTCTCTTACGAGCACTTCTATGTCATTTACTGTAAGTTCTGGGAGCTGGACACTGACCATGACCTCTTTATTGACCCCAAGGACCTGGCCAGGTACAATGACCATGGTAAGTCCACAGTGAACCTGTTTTTGCTCAAGATAAGTGTCATTTGCTAGCTTTTATCACTATTTAAAAGGGTAATTCACCCAAAAATGAAAGTTCTGTAATCATTTACTCATTTCTTGGTATCCCTTACATGAACTCTTAAGTCTCATTCAAGCTCCAAACTGACTTGTGAACTATGTGGTACTGAGAAACGGATTTTGATGTGTCTCTGCTCTGTTCTTGTTTACAAAGCTTCATCAAGCAGAATCATTGAGAGGCTGTTCTCAGGAGCTGTCACAAGGTAGGATCTTCTGAGGAGAAATAAGGTAGTAATGAGATCTTGGGCGTTATACCTGTGGTTTATGATACAATTTTGTTCTTTCTTCTAGGGGAAACTCAGTGCAGAGAGAAGGAAGAATGAGCTATGCTGAGTTTGTTTGGTTCCTCATTTCAGAGGAGGATAAAAAGAACCCCACGAGGTAATGACACAGATGAGATATCACAGATATGATAGAGCGAGAGCAGTTGCAAATTCTAGATCAGTGTTATAGTTTTTGGTATTTTAAATTAATCAGAAATAACATGTAAGGTCATACATTGCCTCAATAAACTCAGAATTGTTGCTTATTAATAGTTAGTAAGAGTAAAATAGTTGTTAAATTTAGGTATTGGGTAAGATTAAGGGATGTAGAATGTGGTCATGCATAATAAGGCATTAATATATGCTTTATAAGTAAACAGTCAATAAGCAACTAGTTAACATTGAGTAATATTAAAATGAAAAACTTAAGGTGCAGTAACATTTACTGTTGCTCAGCGAAATTTTGTGGACAAACTCCAGTCGTTTCAAAAGAAAGCTGCTCAATCTGAGTTTCATTTGAGGTCAAATAAGTTCTCCATGCAGATTTAGCTCATTTTCAAGATGCTCACATGATTTCACCATGGTAACCAACAAAAAGCGGCTTGGTTTGAAAGTGACTTCCTTGTGAGTTGTGCTTTATACATTGCTGTGCTATTAACAATGGACAATTTTCACTGAAATATCACTAATGTGACTGTACCTTTAAAAAAAAATTAGAAATGTTGCCTTGACAACTAACTGAAATAAATAAATTTGAGTTAAAGTTCTAATGTTACTAAATATTTTAAGTTGAAATGACTAAAACTGAAAAAATAAATAAATAAAGGTATAAATATTAAAACAAATAAAACAATAACTAATAAAAATGACTAAAGAACATTACAAAATTGCTTAAACTAAAATTAAATATAAAAATAAACGCTAGTACAAATTATAAATAAATATGACCTTTTGTTTTTGAAAAAGTGTTATGATTGATAAATTAACTATGTAAATGAATCATCCAGTCTGTCTGGAACATAAATAGAGATTCTTGGCCAAAAAGGTACGTAGACATTTAAGCCTGACTTTTAGTCTTTTTAGACTTTTAGATTTAATAATATATTTGCGTTTTATGACAAAATATCAAACAAAGTTAGATGTATATCTTGACTTACTCACTAAAATAACGATAACTCTCTCTCTGTTCAGTATAGAGTTCTGGTTCCGCTGTATGGATATGGATGGAGATGGTGTTCTGTCCATGTTTGAACTGGAGTTTTTCTATGAGGAGCAGTGTGAACGCATGGAGGGAATGGGCATTGAACCACTTCCCTTCCAGGATCTCCTGTGCCAGATGCTGGACTTAGTTAAACCAGAATGCCCAGGTAAAGAACCCATTCTGATCCTCTCAAACTCATAGCATTGTCTCATCCATATGACATGGAAGACCATGAGGCTACCTCTAAATTAGAAATAACACACATAGTTATAATGTGTTGTATACATGCTCTAATCCCATGTTCTGATCCCATTCCTTTCTCTTTCTCTCTTTACCACTAAATTTCCTGTCATTCTAGAGTTTCATATCACTTAAAAGTCCGTTAAATGACAATAAAAATCCGTCATGATTTTACTGAAAGTAGCTTTGAGTAAAAATGTTAATGTAGGATACAGCTTAATCAGTACCTTGATTGCACAGGAATGTGCTTTGAATTGAAGTGCCTGTCCAATGAATGTACAGTATATGTAATGTAAACAATTAACGATGTCTCTTGGCAGGTAAAATTACTCTTCGAGATCTGAAGCGCTGCAGGATGGCACATATATTCTATGACACATTCTTCAATCTGGAGAAGTACCTGGACCATGAGCAGAGAGATCCCTTTGCAGTGCAGAAGGTTAGTGTTTGATGGGTTGCATTTACTATATATTCAGATCCACTTTGCTGCATGTTATTTATGTTAGTGCTCTGAGCATTCTATAACTGTAAGTGTGTGTGTGTGTGTGTGTGTGTGCGCATCAGGATTTGGATAGTGACGGTCCAGAGCCCTCAGACTGGGACAAATATGCTGCCGAAGAGTATGAGATTCTTGTGGCAGAGGAGACGGCCAATGAACAGCTACGAGAAGGGTGAGTCAATGCGCTGTGTAATGGAATGAATTCGTTACGGAGTTCATAACATTGCATAGAGATAAAATACAAACTATATGAGGTTGAACTCCATATAGCAGAGGAGTATGAAGCATAACTGTAGCATGCTTGCTTTTACAGATCTTTCGACGACGATTATGAATCCGATGAGCTCACGGTCTCCTCAGACATTGGAAGTAAAATGGATAAGCTGGTCATATCTGATTTATCGGCATAAATCACCGTTTTTGTCTGCACACCATGACGTTGAACGGATAACCACCATGCCTGACGAGACGAAAAGGGAAAAAACGTTTTTCTACATTTCATTAAGGACATTTGTGTGTGTGTGCATGTGTGCAATAGAACTACATCTAAAACCAAAAGGCTTCAGACACCCACAAAAAGGCTTTATGTGCAATATGTCTTAACATGTAAATGTAAACTCAATGTTTTTCACTCTCTTACTGATAATTACATCCACTCTCAAACAAAACTGCCGGCTGGTTCCATCCACCCTTCACAAAGACTTTGATGTGAAAAAAAAGACTTTTTAGTAACTTTAGGATGAGTTTAGAATGTGCTTTAATGTGAGTGAAACTATATGTAATGCTGCCATATATTTTTAAAGGGTGGGGATGGAAAAACTAGAGAGAATTTATACTTGTGTGGCACGTAACTCACGGAAACTAGTCCTCTCAGACTAAATCAGACATTTAAGTCATGAGATCAGCACATATCTTGTGCTATGCTGTGTTGCACATTATGTTTAAGGGACGTGGCAACGGTGCAAACGTGTTGCTCCCAGTGGTCACTGATGGTATTGCATGTTGTTGCTTAAAGAAAAGACTGACCGTTGTGATTTTTTAAGTGTTTGAACTTAATTACAGACATAAAACCTCCTTTTACATATTTCCAGATGAACTGACCAGGACAATCCTAGACTTGAAAGTGCTTTTTGGAAATGTCATTTCTCAGCTATACGATGTTTTTATCTGGGGTTGAAATGGTCACATCTTTTTCAAGAAATGTAAACGTGAAATATATATAAATTCATCATGCTTTTCATCCTCAGTGTACGGAGACATTTGTCCTATAGGATTTTCTGTATGTATTTAACTTCACCTGTAATCATGTAAAGAGAGCTGTATCATGCCATTTATTTGGCGTGGACATTAACTCTCAGTCCCTCTGACCCCTGACCCCTTGGTTGATCACTCAGTCAAGTCACCAAAATTCAATCCACATGAACTTTAGTGCTTTTGTTCTTTGTTCTACTATTAACTCATGTTTCCACATTTAAAGTCAAAAACATAATGTATAGCATATGGATTTGCAAAAATAACCATCTCATATTGGTCTGCCATTAGTCGGTCAAACAGGTAGTCCCGCCCCGCACACACGCCATTGGGTTGAAAGCGCCACAGAGCCACAATGTTTACAGGGAAATCAACCTACGCTTGCATATAGTTCTCTACACATTAAACTGGCATTGGAAAAATGATTATATTATCCAAAATGACACGCATCTCTCCAGATAAGTTTTTTACAAATGTCTCTCTGTGTGCTTGATGGCCAAACCTCCCTCCACTTGATCACACGCTTTGGTTTATGTAATTAGTGTAATATATTTATATATGTGAAGTGGTTTTGTTTGTTTGTTTGTTTTTGTTTGCCCAGCCATTTTCATGGTTTACCAGTAGCTTTTCCTTGTACTGTAGTCTAGCTCTTTTTTGACCTTGGACATTTATTTTATATAGCCACTGTAAATGTCTTTGTATTTTATTCTTCCCATGTGATTGACTCTGCCACTGAGTGGTAGGGGACGTTTAAATTATGATATATCTCTAACTGCCAGTGTTATATAATGTGCATTAAGCTGAGTGGACAGGGGCTTTATGAAGGATTTCAGTATGAATTTGCTAACAGGTGACAATCAACTGGACGTGTTTCTGCGATTAATGACATTCAAGTAGCACTTCTTAGGAAAAAAAAACGGAGCAATACAACTGCTGTAGTGTTACACTTTTATTAGGACTATTAGACATTAAAACAACGCTGAAACTAAACTTGACTAATGCTACGATCCTGGTTCATCATTTTTATCACTAGCACATTGAGCGCTATGCAAATCTGATCTTCTGGACAGCTATTGGCAGCTAAAGAAGCTGTAAACAACTAAACTTGTTAGTGTGCAACTTTTCTTCTTTTTAACTTTTTTTTGAGTTTTATATCTTTCCACGTGTTCTTTTTTTCTTTTGGATCTGATATGCCTTGCTTGTAGACGGTGAAAGACAGGACTTAAGTAGCGTGATCTCTTAAGTGCTCTGATGAGATGGCTCTGGTGTTCGCATGAATTTTCCCCATTTTTTTTCTTTTGGAAAATTATGAAAATAAATAAAAATGTTAATTCATGCAATGCCTACAGGCTTTTCATTCATGACGGTAGTAAGATGCGCCAAGTTTGGCTTTACTTAACTGCCGACAATACTTTCCTATCCTCTTATGATAAATCCTAATATTATATGTAGGTGCATCCCATCCAGGCATTCCACGTCCATGTATAGACTGTTACCCTGGGTGTTACTATGGTGCATAGAAAGAGATTGCACGCCAGAAAATAGTGCTTTGACACTATTACTTTAATAAAAAAAATAATAAAAATTTGGATTCATACTGAATATGTTGCATATAGTGGCCAAAAGTGATGTCCGGCCTATAAAAAAAAATTACATCATCACTGTTTATTCAAATATTTATTTTGTAAGCATATTACATTTTTGTGATTGGAGTCAAATGTTTTATTTGTGATGAAACATAATTGTGCAGTCATCATTTTTGGCCAGCCTGTCATACAAAGACATTTTGAACATGCAAAAACAAGAGGGAACCAACGTAATTTTAAAAACTGATCATGCTATAGTCAATGTACGTTTTTTCCTGTAAGCTTTTAGTTTTTTTTTTCTTCTTTCTTTTGGCATAATAAAATAAAACCTGTAGCTGTGGTTTCATCTAATTTTGTCTGATAAATACCCTAAAAGGTTAGTTCACCCAAAAATAAAAATTCTGTCAATAATTACTCACCCTCATGTCATTTCACCCCTGTAAGACCTTTGTTCATCTTCGGAACACAAATTAAGATCTTCTTTGATGAAATCCGAGAGGAATCTGACTCCACAATAAACCGCTGTTTAACAACCATTTTCAAGGTCCAGAAAGGTACTAGAGACATCGTTAAAATAGTCCACGTGACCAGTGGTTCAAACTTCATTTTATGAAGCAATAAGAATACATTTTGTGTGTAAAAACAAAACAAAAATACAGACTTTATTCTTCTATGTCATTCTCTAACGCTGCTTACGTTCAGCGCTTCCAGGACGTTCATTAAAGCAAAATCCAGAGCGCTGGCTCAGAATTGGCCGGCTCCTGCATCAGCATCACACGCGAACAGCGTTGGCCAATACTGAGCCAGTGTTCTCATTATTGCTATAATGAACGCTCTACCTAGACCATGACAAAGAAACCACAACACAGTGGGCTCTAGCCATATAACGTATCAGGCACTTTATATGCACATAGTGACCACTTTGTTTTGGCACGTGTTGCCCTGGCCTCTGGAGCCCGTCATGAAGTGGGAACCTAGATCCATATACACTGAATTAATAAGAAAAATGTTGAGTATAATGCATTACGAAGTAATTAATTACTGTTAAATTGAAAATGTAAATTTTCTTAATTTAAATGTAAATTTTCTTAATAGTCTTAATTTTTATGTAAATTACAGTTAATTCTGATGTAACGGCATTAAATACTGTATAGATTATAGAACAATTCTATATAAAACAATAGTGGATTTAACATAATTTAACGTCTAATTTTAATTTTCTCCCTTTAAAAGGTTCAAGAATAATTTATGTGATCTTATATTATTTATTTGAAAGAATTAAATTAGCAGTTTCATGTCTATCCTTGAATTGTTCAACTGGTGGAGTTTCATAGGATTTAGAAAGTTATTAATATTGATGCAATACTTTTTAGAGAGAGTAATTTGTATGGTAATCTAATTACACTGTACACAAAGATACTTTTTAGCGTAATTTACCCAACACTGAAAAGGAAATACAACGTTTTGTCCTGAAACACTATGGCACAGGCTGATAACCGGTTTGCAATCACATCATTCTCTATAGGGCACAGCTGATTGGCTCCTGCTGTATCAGTAGCCAATGAGCTTGCTGCTCAACCTTCATGTACTGGTCAGCATTTTCTGTAGCAGTCTGCGGCGCGCTTTCAGAAACCCTCCACCTTCCCCAGCTCCACCTGTATAGATCTGCTTTGGGTAATTCATGTTTTGTACAGCAGCAGCATGTCTTTCTTGCTCATAGCAGTGTGTTGTTTATGTATTGCAGGAGCAACTCGGTACCCCAATTCCGTCAAGACTAAACATATCAACATTGTCATACCCATTAGCATGACAGATGTACATTTCTTACACATTTTCATGAAATTGTCCAGACAGTTCAATTTTCCAGCTGCGCTATTGAAATCCATTTTAAGACAAAAGAAATGAAAATGGACAGATTCCCTAGCAAGATTGAAATATTCCCCTCAAACAATGTTTAATAATAATAATAAAAAAAAAGTAAAGTGTACACTGGTAATGTGTATCTAATGAGTCTTATTGAACATAGACCTTCCGGCAAATTCTTTTAATCTGATGTAGTGGAGTCTCTGAGGAAAAAATTAAGAAGCATTTCAGAATGATTTCTGAATTCTGGGCAGGAAGTCAAGCAGTGAACTCTTGTAAATTCAGGCCATCTTGAATCTGTCCTCTGTTTTTCACTGTGTGTGCAATTCATTTTTTCCGCTATTTTAGCCTCCAGAGAGTAGTCTCACTGAAGAATGTCTTTGGTTTTCATTCCATCTCAAAACGCTCTTCCAGGTGTCCATAGGAAAAAGTTCATGTTTGTCCTGTTAATGACAAACTAGAGTGGGAAATACGTTATCTGATCAATACATCCAAACACTTGTGTCTGTCTTTTTCTGTTTGCGCATGCTGAATTATCATCACTTTCCATCCACCTCTTTTCTGGCAGACGTGAGGAGATTGCATTACCCTGGTGTAAATACAGAGTAGAAACACATGTTCTAGCTGTTGATGGGAATGTTTTCAGTTTTCTGTTTGAATCAATAGAAAAGCTAAAGGTTTCCATACTGGCCAACCCGATCTCATGAGAAAATGCATGTGAATTTGCACAATGTCAATCATTCAAAAACCTTTGCTTTCATGCTTTCATGTAAGAATCAGCGTACAGCCAGCTCTTCCTTTATGACACCTCAGACACGAGGGAACTTCAACAGGAGGGAACACCCTATCCTGTATCAGCCAGAAGTTGTCTTTGATTAAAAGCAGCACATATCCGTTAGAGGATGATTATTGTCCTTATTCACTCAAAAATCTTCATCTCCGGGAAATCCCCCGACCATTCAGCCTCCATGACAGCAACATTTGGATCTGTACTGACATTTGCACTACACTTATATTTATAATATTAAAGACAAATATTATTGTGTAATGGAATATTGCAGTGTTTATTATAAATAATTTATTTTTATGTGCCTTCATAAACTTTGATGCAGCAACATCTCTGATAAGGTGTTTACTGGCTCGAGGGCGGGACAACGTTACAAGACATCACAGCAATAGCAAACCACAAGTCCTGCCCTACATTTATTGTTGTTTGAGAAGCCAATTCACTCAGATACAACTGCAACTTCTGTGTCACGCTAACATTAAATAGCATGAATATCTCCTCAAGAAATAAAGTAGAAATTGAAAATCATACAATGGTGGTTTCCCATACAACGACAACTTAACACACTGCTTATCCACCATAGTACGATGCTGTAGAAAGCAGCTAACAGTTACGACAGTTTCCTGAAACCAGGTTTGGAAGGACATGGGGTGAGTAAATGATGACAGAATTACTATTAATATTATTAATTTTCAAAATGTGAACTTAAACTTGAGTGTTTACAAGACCAATAGTGTTAAAGATACAATTAAGGAAAAATATTAGGCAGGGACCCGCTGTCTAGAGCTGCTAGTTAGTTAAAAAAAAATAAAAATAATAATAATATATATATATATATATATATATATTTGTCAGCATTCTACTGCTCTACCTTTACTGTCCTGCTGGTGGCAGCAAACACATTTGCACCATGTTCCTTACCTGCCACTGTCAGCGAAGTGAAATGTAGGACAAGGGGCATTGAGTTTGTTCAGCTGTGCGCCTCTGATTTTGAGATTTAAAAAGTCTTTTCTGGTACCTACATAATTATGCCATGAGTCACGGATATTCAGTGGACTTAAAATAGTTTGCATACATGAATGACAGTTTAATGATCCATCTAATTTTCTAAATTTGTCTTGTGATGACAGACTAGCAAGCTCACAGACAAGCCTGCAAACCTGCAAAATGAGACAAACACAGGATGGAGCGGGAAAGAGTGTCCCACAATATGACATTCAGGAGAACTGCAAGGATGTAAGCGCTTATTCACTTTTAGGGGGTCTAATGGTAAAATTTAAAGACTCAACCATTGGAAAACAGTTTGATCGATGAATGAAATTTGATGACCCCTTTTTACAATAAGGTCCCATTAGTTTATGCATACATTTGTATTTTTAGGCTAATATTTGTTAATGTTCATTCATAAAACTTCAATTGACCCAATTGGCGATCTGACCAATCATAACCCTGAATCTGCCATTTTGTCCAAAAAATGTTAGTAGATTAATGTTGGTGACCCTGAAAAAGTGTGTGTACTCACATCTTTCCGTGCTTGAAACAAGATTCCTTCTGATGTTCATTCATGTGTATTTGATACTATAAATGTACTAGTATCAAGAGATGATCAGTTCACGAGGCGCTGAAGGACAGCAATCTGTCACGACACATTAAAGAGCTACTATCATATCAAAAGTAACCTGTTTGCGTCGTGTTGTCAGCGTCCACTTTGCTCCTGGATGTATTTTTCACGGCGTGAGAACATGATGTGTGGCTTGAGAGCGCATGCTTTGTCGGACATAGCAACAGTAACTAAAGGGGTCTTTGCAAAGGGTCAATTGTCTATAGCTCAGGTCCTTTAAATAATATTAACAGATACAATTTTTGATTTTAATCATTTATCAGCAGATGTTGAAATTAACATTAGCTAACATTAAAAATGTTTCATTGTTAGTTCATTTTAACCAATAATATTAACAAATGGAACCTTATCTGTGAGTGCATAAACAGCAAAGCACAGCAGACGACAATTAAAACCAACTACACCATACTCATTTATGGGAGTATTACTTTTGTAAACTTACTTTTTATAATCACAGTCACTTTTTAATAAAAAAATCTAATGAGTAATTACATTAAGTACCAATGAACACAAAAATAGTCAGAGTATTAGTCAGCTAGTAAAGTGTTCTTTCTAACTAAATTTGAATCTTTTTCAATGATATAAGGTAAGAATTGAATTGTAAAGTTATATTGTCCATGTCTCATTGAAACTTGTATATTTTAAAATCATAAAATGAACCAATTTGTCGCCTGATGATCAATATGTAATCTTGTAAAAAAAAAAAATCCATAAAAACATCCTATAATCTGTCTGAACCAAACATGAAGCAAAGCATACTGCTTTTATCCTGTAGGCTCCAGTAAAAGTTGATGGTAGAATTTAGGTTAAATCGTCCTTAAATTGTTCCCTTCGGCTCTGAAGTTCGTTTATATGGTGGCTTACGGTAAAAGGGGCAGGATCAAGCTCACATGTGCTGTGGGACATAATTGACATGGCCGCGGAATCTCCCCCTGACTGAGCGCTGGAGGAGCAGACTGGAGCGGGGATTGCCAAAGTTGTGTCTGGGGTGAAAGTGGAGCTCTGGAGTTTCTTTCAAGATCATTTTATTGCAGCGAGGTAAGTTTTTCTTATCGCTCATTAGCTTTATCTTTGTCTACAGTTCGCGTTTGTGTGCCTTTTCCCAAATAAACGATGGAAATGTGTTCATAACGGGAAAGTTGCGTGCATTTTTGTGTCTGGATGGCGGTGACGCCGGGAGTCTGGGTTAGTTGGCCAACCAGGAGATGAGACGGAGAACTTCACTGTTCCTCAAGAAAACAGCCAGAATTGTGTTGATTCTTTTTAGAAACCGTTATTTCCCCGAAGATGCTCAAAACTCGACGTGCAACTTTGAAACGTCTCGCGCAATTTGCGAGCAAAATCTCAGTTTGACGTCTTCGCAGTTGAATTCCAACTTTGGAATTTTGGAATGATTTAGCGCGTGCTGTTACGTAGCTAAAAAAATAGAAACAAAAGTTACACTTTAGCTTTATTAAACGTTTTGTGTTTATCCGTCAGTCTTGAAGTGATTCCAAATGTTTTGGTGAAATGTTTGTGGGATGCTGAATTTCGCTCTTTCCAGGTGTCCTTCCGTAGCAGTTGTAGTGTTGCAAAACATCTGGAATGATGTCGAATAATATTTGGCAAAGATTTAAAGAATATGATGATGGATGAAGTGAAGTTGGTCAACTCCATCATGCCCTGGTATTCCAGACAGCCTATTCTTCAACAGCTGTGCCTGTTTATGGAGGAAAACGTTAGCTGTTGTTGTCCTTGTCCTGTCATAGATTGCGCAGAAAGTATCACGGCTGCTCGATACTTTGTTTTTCTTTCTTTTTTTATTGGTTTGGTGTAGCGTTTTTCCGATCGTCAGAAGCACTAGTTGCTCTTTCGTGAGGGGAATTAAAGCGCACTAATTATCAGCTCTGGAAAAAGACTTTGAACGGTCGCTTCTAATCTCTTGGATGATGTTGTTGGACGCTTCAAGATAGTTTGTACCGTGAGGTCCATTCCTGCCTGGATCCAGAGGGCTTATTGGAGAGAAAGAAGAAAAATTTCTGTGAGAGGAGAAATGTGATCTGCAGTCATTGACGTCAGGTTTACATTCTCCTGCTGAGTGTGGGATTTTATAACATTTTAAAATCTAAAGTACTGAACTGGATCGTGTTAACTTGTGTTTTAAAAATATCTGCTGGAAAATAAGATGCTGTATTTCTCATCTCTTTATTATTTGAGTGTCTCTACAAACCTGTGGTTCTCCACTATGGGCCAAGGCCCAGTGGTCAAACGTCCGAAGGGGCCACAAGATAATTTAAAATAAGTTGTATAAGACAATTTAATATGGGTAAAATATTATATATGCATTTGTTTTTTTTGTTGTTACTTCAGCATCGAGGACTATGTGGATTGATTCCCCCCTCCCCCACTTACTTCCCATAGAATGGATTTGTTCCCACCTGCTTGTTTTATTTCTTTTCATCCGATGGACATTTTTGTCAAATGCACACAAAGCTTAAAATTCTTTTCTATATAATGTTCTCAAAACACACGAGTGGCTGCATTTTATGCTTGCATTTTGCATTGCAATACTTGATTCTGAATGGTCAGTCAGAGCATTCAACACTTATTTCTAAATAATGCCCATTATTTAGATGTCTCTAGAAACCTATTTTCTCTCCATAGCTGTGTTTGTGTTCTGTCCCAGTCTGTACAAGTCAATATAAAAATCAGTATTTAATATCCATCTATTTATTTTTATTTTTAAAATAGCCATTTAATAAATGCACTCATGACCAAATGACTGTACATTATCACAAAAATTATACAAGGCCCTGTCTGGGTTAATTTCGTGAGATATAAAGTGACAGTCTGACTGTACTTTATACTGTAAAAGTGACCATTGTCATTAAAGGCTATTGAATGTTATTTATATTATATATCTGAATGCAGTGTGTGGGCCTTGGAGTCAAAAAGGTTGAGAATCATTGTTCAAATGCACGCACTTACTAGGAAAATCTGCAGAGAAAATAACAGTAGAACTGTAGTTTTTCCATGTACCCAGCGTGCAGCATATAATTGGTATGCTTTCAAAACAAAGTAGGTTTATTATTTTTTGGTCGATATCTGATGGATTGGCTTCAGCAGCCTCCGTTTCATTAGTCTAGGTGCTGTGCTGAGAGAGCTGGCACGGGGAGTTAAACTTCCTGATTGGGCATAGCTACAGGAATGTGCTCTTTCTTTGAGGTCATGGGGTTGTACCTGGTGAGCTGGAGGTCTGTTTCCCCAGGGGCTACCCAAAACTACACATCCCCTCCCCCCTACAGTTCTCCATCATTCTGGGAGCAGCTCTGTGCTTTGATGTGTGCTGATGTTACGCAGTGCAGCGTGATAAAATCTGTTGTGATTGTGCCTAATTGCAACGGAGAATCCACCTTCTTGAGGACATTTCCTGATTTTCTCTGACTGGTGCCCTTTGAAGCAATTTCACATCTCTTAGTCACACTTATTGCTCAGTAGATTGATTCCAAAATTCGATTTATTCCATCTTCTCTGGGTTGATGGTTCTTCTAGCAATGCCTCATTAGTACATTCTTTTGTCTCTGTATCATCCAGTGAATTCAGTGGCATTCATCTGCATTGTTTTGGGAAAAAAAAGCGTGGATGACAAGTAGAAATGCAGCGATTGTTTTGGTCAGCGGAGTCTCATCATCTTATCATTAGACTCTTTTTTGCCTTGACCTCATTAGGCAGAGAAATCCAGCGTCTCTCCGACTGTTAAGCAAGACCGAACAAGTTCGTATCTGTGCTTTAACCATTAGTGCTTGGGAAATATGCATGCTGCGATGATGTGGCTGTCAGCTGGTCCATGAATCAGGATCATGCTGCTCATCTTGAATCAGCCAACCACGGGTACATATAGTGGCATTCAGAGGAGCTAAAAGCAGTGTTCTGCATAACAATAATCACTGTGGGGTTTTTTATCACGCTGTCGGCTCTCACACGTCTTGTTTGCACTCTAGCATCTTCTCCTAGTGAATGTGATGCATGTTTGTTTGGCACAGTGCTGCTATGTTTGCATGTTAGGCTTTTATGTCTTCTTAGTGATTTACACTATTGTTGACCGTTGATTTAGATGAAGATAAAAGAGGCCTTTCAACTCCCTTTCCCACCGTCTCTAGACAGTCACCTAACTGCACGCCCGTCACTTTACCAACAGTGCAAGTGACAAGCTGCAGGATGCTTTTGCTGGATGCCATAACATACCTTCTTAAGCTGCTTTGTTTTGGACTTAACATGTTGCGCTTTAGTTTGTTACAAGCTTGATCGTACCAATTTTTCTAATGTGATCATACCTTTTATTGACATTCTTTGTATGGACACAAAACGGTTACAATTAAAAATGTCTCCTTTTTTGTTCTTCAAAAGAAAGACATACAGGGTTGAAATGATATGAGTGTGAGTAAATGATGACAGAATTTTCACAGGGATGGGAACTTTGGGTAATAACGATAAATATTAATGTTTAATATTAATATTTATGAACAGACTTCGTTACCAAATTGGTACTGAAATTTTCCAAATGTGATGCCTTGAGCGCTATTGAGCGGATTCATAAACCCCTCTGATTGGCCATTGTTCACGTGCTCATCAGATAAATCTGTGATTGGCTGAAATGATCAACGCTTCAAAAACACGTTGTAGTAAATAGACATCAATGACTGTCTTCAGAGCGGTTACACAGATACACAAAGGAGCGTTTGAAAGCAGGCGTCTCTATCGGCGTATTGGTCCGCTGCTTTCAAACGCTTCCGCGTTCACTTTCAAAACGCTTTTAAATTCAAACACTCCTTGTAGCCAATCGCAGACATATCTGATAAGCGCGTGAACACAATGGCCAATCAGAGGTGATTACGAATCCGCTCAACAGCACTCAAAGTGCCACATTTTTTAAATTTTTGACGCTTATTATTATATTATTTATATCTTTTTATTTTTTTATATTATTGATCAGTTGACTGAAGTTAGATTTTGTGAGACTGATTACAAAACTGAAACACTTTATTTACTTATATACTACGTTTAATACTTAAGGAAAATGGGTCAATTTATATATCAGGCAGATAGTTTTTTGCGTTGTAGAAATGCATTGAAACGGTTTCATTCCATTGTGCTACTTTTAGCTCTTTCGGAATGCAAGAATGTAGCTTTGTGTATCTCTTTCTTTGCAATGGATGGAGAGTGAGATGCTGCTACTCACTCCATGTCACTCGGTTCCTGACATGCATCTACTCCGTCATGCCAATGCATTATTCAAATGGCCAAGCCTGCACATTTAGCTAAAAGCAGAGCGGAAAAACACTCAGTGTTTGGTCAGGTGGCCAATGGTGTATGATCGTGCTTGCATTAGCATTCAGAGTGCAGAGACGGCCGTTGTTAGCTGGACGATGGAAACTTCAGATGCGACAGCAGCTCATTAATGGAGCTTTTATTTGACTGGAGACTGTTTTAGCTGCTGTGCATGTGCAATGAGAGCCTGGCATCAGATGCTGCATTTATATTGGTGCATTTATTGCCCCTTCAGTCTGTTGTAATCCAGACAATGCCCTATTACGGTTTACGTACACTCTGTCCGATCCCCTCTCAAAGCACCCAGTGCAAACACATGTCAGCAATGTCACTGTGCATATATTTGTACTCCCAGACTTCCTGTTTTCCTATGCCCACCCCCCTACCAGCAGGACTTTAGACCAACACCTCCCACAATCTCTCCATCTCACCGGGTCTTGTTAACCCATCCCCCTCCTCAAGCACTCCCCCTTATAGTGTGTGAAATCTGGAGGCCTGATGGAAGATGAGGAATTTCACCCTTTGACCTCTGAGAACGAGGAGGGGTGGAGGGAGGCTATCCATTCTTACTGCCCAGATTTCTTTTAATCTGGTGAATTTTTCCAGCTAATTCATATTATTCTTTTGGATTAGTACCACTCGTCTCTCTTTGTTCAGTAGCCATGTTTTGGATGGGTGAAATTACCAAAATACCAAAATAAAGTAAACGAAGAGGCCATGGGAATGGCAGCCATTGCTATGAGGGCAGTGGCATCCCAGGTGGCACAGAAGGAATGTGTCAATGTTGAATTTTCTTTTTCTACAGCATTCCAGAGTCACCATGGGGTGAAAAGGCTGCTCCTTAACATTCCTGTTAGGGACTGTGAGATTTAGCAGTAATTTATGTTTCAGCTTCTGTTTCTCGCATTTATCACATTAAGTCAATGTTAATGTTTTTTTTTTTTTTTTTTTTTTTTTTTTTTTGTATTTACTTATTTTAATGATATGTTTTCTTGTTTGGTATATTCAGCTCATTATCACACAAATATCAAAATTATAGCAGATAAGTATTTTGATGCTATAGCTGGTAACCCATAAATGACCGATATTGAAATGCTGTATTGTCTAAATAAATAAAAATTAAACTTAAATTTAAATGAATTTAAATTAAATTAAATGCTGCATTTACAGAAACATATTTATTACTGAATATTAAATGATTTAAAAATATATATTTTTTACTTTTATTTTACACTTAAATTATATAAAAAATGGTTTAAAATAGATTGTTTTTTTTACAGGAAGGTGCGTTCTAAAATATATTAAATTATTTCACGTGAAGATATTACACTTAAATATTATATTGCACATTGATATAAAAATATTCACGGTAAATTGCACATTGTTAATAAAATGAAAATATTATGGGTAATTGGATTTTACATAAATATAATAATATTAAAATGGTTTACATCTATTATTATCTTTTTAATAACTTTATTTAATATATTACTTATTTAACATCCACTGATGAATAAAACCCCCCCTCTAAAATCAGCTGACAATCATGGAACATCATCCAACCTTAATTTGTAAATGTGCTTAGAAGAAACTAGAGAGCTTTCTCTCAGTGACTTGCAGTTGACTAGGCTCTTGTCCGTAAGAAAATGACCAGATATATTCCCTGTACAGTTGCTCTAACAGTCTTGTGTGTGAGGTGGAGTTGAGAAGCAGGGCCATGTTTGAGTTTTTCCAGGGTGTCTGCAGACACTGAGCCACACAGGGATGTTTTGGCGGCGAGCTGTTCCCCCAAATGACCCGGCGAGGAGCGACGGACGGGTTTCTGTTTAAAGGCTTTCTGTGCAGCGAAGAGGAAATGGTTATGTTTGTTTAAACTGAGCTGCCCTCTTTGAGCGTGCTCAGCCATGTGGGACAAATGAGCAAAATCTGTCCCCCAATTTCAACCCCCCCCCCCCCCCCACCCCTGAATTCATCACACCCCATTTGGCTGGGGGTTGGGGGAGCCCTGAATGTTAGCTTGGGCATGGAATTCAGCCATACCAAAGTGTTGACTCATTCAGCATTCCAGGAATATAAAATCCATCCAAATCTGGACAAAACTGACTGCTTCTGCGTTGAAATGCAACCTTGACTGGAGGATTGTGCTTGGAAAGGTTTAGGAGTCGCTGTTTTGAAAATACTTTACTGTAATGGTAAACATTTGACACTGATTCGCAGAGTTTTCGATGGATGAATGTGTTTTCTTGAGCTGACTGCTTAAAAATGGCACATGTGTGAGTGCAATAGCAACCTTTGTAGAAGAGCCGTCAGTTGATAGATTTTCTTTCTATGGAAGTCAGAGGTGGTGCACAGCATCAATAACACATTTGGCCGTAATTGGACAAACGGATGAAGAATGTTGCTCAACTATGTGAAAACCCACCGTAGCTCGATTATAACTGTATATGTGAATGTTCTGACATCTGTGGATTCATGCACTGATCCTCCTCTCTGATCTGAGCTCTTTTTCCTAGGTTCCAAAGAAAAAAAAAGCAAAAAGCGAAGGAAAAATCCTGAAGCACAGCCATGTGTATGGAGTGAGTCATTTTCATGTGTTTGTGGGAGTTAGGCTGCTTCCGCTCAGCTTGGTCTAAACACGAGTTCAGTGTGCCAAAAAACAAAAGCTCAGGAGAGCTGTGATCTGCGAGCTGCTTGGTGATGACCTGGCTCTTTACACTCTTGGTAGCGAGGTGCATATTGAAGGTATTTTAGACGTTACTGTTTTTTTCCTGTTTGTGGACAGACTGAGTCACCAAGTCTAGACCAACCCACTACAAGAGCCACTGTTGAAATCTTTCAAACTTCATTCCTTAATGTCACACACTGAACATTATTCTTCACTTTAAATGCGGTTATAAGGGGATACTCCTTCAGAGCAGTATTTATTTACCCAGGAATGGAAGCTTGAAGTGGAATGGAAGTCTGAAACGTCACACTTAATGGGATAGTTCAGCCAAAAATGTAATTTCTGTCTGGAGCACGACTGTTTTTAGCTGTTTGAAAGTCAATGAAAGACAATGAAAGACAATGAAACTCAATGTGGTTAAAAACTTAATAATAATGGGCCTCACTCACTTTTAATGAAATTGTCAGAAAAGTTTTACTTAAAGTACTTTTAAAGCTTAAACTTATTTTCATTTATTTCAGTTAGTTGCTAAGGCAACATTTCAATTTTTAAGCTATGTTTCAGTTAACAAAACTTTATAATAGTTTGCTAAAAATAGCATCACGGTAAACGATTGACTTGATTTGACTTGTAAATAGCAAAATGAATCTTTGACAATGCTTATAAAATGTATATAAAAGTCTATAGAAGTGAATCAAAAAATATGAAAGGATTTGAGGCTTGAACGTCACCTCAAATACGTGAGACTTAAAACTTCACGTCGGAGACTCGTCCGATGCCCACAACTACATTCTATTATTATGAACCTCTCGAAGTGATTATTAATACTTTGTCATATTACATCAAAATTGGGATAATGCAGTCCAGTGTCATTGTGCTGTGTAGGCAGACAGGCAAATGTGCTTATGTAGCTCTGTGGGAAGGTGTTTCTGCAGGAATAAGACGGCGTCTTCCCTCCTCTCTGTCCTCCTGCATTAACAGCTACGTGGCAGTCGCACGTCGGTCAGGGACTTGGAAGGAATTTTACTGCCTCCTGGACTTCTGCCTAGTCCACATCCAGATGGTTGGATGAGTTTTCTCTCTCTCTCCGGTTCTCTTTGGCAGTGTCAAGCCGCTTTGCTCTCATTGCTGCTAAAAGCTAGACTGAATGTTCCGTCTTTTGAACCATTTTCTATTAAATATACTCTATAGAGTTTCTGTCCTTCCTGACTCGGAAACCTTTGCTTACAGAAATCTGACCTCTGGATCATATGGGACTTTTCTAGTACTAGTTCCTCATCTTGTTGCATTAACTTGATATTTTC
Source organism: Opsariichthys bidens (assembly GCA_037194245.1). Classification (NCBI taxonomy): domain Eukaryota; kingdom Metazoa; phylum Chordata; class Actinopteri; order Cypriniformes; family Xenocyprididae; genus Opsariichthys; species Opsariichthys bidens. Next base: position 9,478,199 of record CM074295.1, read on the forward strand.
TCTTCTTTAATAGCTTTTGAAAAGGGTTTAAACTTGGCAACTTGTCTTTGTTGAGTAACAGCACTTGAGACATCATAACCTCAAATATTAATAAATCGGACAAGTTTTTTTCAATCGTAGCTTGCCAGTAATGACAGGCCAAAATTAAGTGAATTAAGTTAATTGAACAAATATGGTAAAATGGACAGATGTGGTGTTAATGTGGGTGTTGCGTACATATAAATTTAATTTAATTAGGTCTGTTTTCGAAGCTGAAGTTCTGTTCACGCCAGGGATGATCAGTATAACAATATATTATTGACTGACACCTCTCCTTTCCTTGATGAGAGACTAGTATATGAGCATGCATTTACTCATTTACTACTTCTCCTGTGTCTTATTCTTCGTCCTGTATTCCAGAATGGCAGCACAGCTGACAGGTTTGTTTGTTTGTTTGAACTTCGGCTTCTACTGTACAAGTGTGAATTTGCATTGCCTTCAGCCTGAGGCGCATTTATTTCACTTTTGGTGTGAAAGGGCGTTAATATTTGCCAAAAATAGAACTTTTTTGTTGTTATAAAAAACAAACAATCAGCCCAGCCCAGATGAGAAAAAAATAATGCAAACCTAACGCAACGCAATTAGTTACTTTTTTTGTAGCAACGCAATAGTGTAATGCATTACTTTTAAAAGTAACTTTCCCCAACACTGCTGATGAACGATAAAAACATCGGCAGCCTATCAAAATACAATGATCTGGATAAAGAGCTCAAACATTTAAAGCAGTAGACATAACTCTAATACATGCTTATAATAATCGTCCGTTGGTGTGGACACAAATATAGTTATCTTTAAATGTTATAGGTCTTGGTGTGAACAGGCCTTAATTCAATGCTAGTCTACTAAAAACTCAAGGTGAAGTAGTTTCCTGCTTGATTAGTTATAGGATCTGTTGGCAACTGAAGATGCATGAGCAATAAATGTACCTAAAGGAGAAATTTCTCCATCTACGTTTGTTCCCTCATTAGAGACTGGAGCTACTTTTCACCCCTGTGGTTTTCGGGAGCCCGTTTAGTTTAGTCTGAAATAGACTGAGGTAACCATTGGTGATAATGATGCTGTATGGTTGGCAGAAAGAAATGAGAAGGAACGTGTACAATTGGTCCATGCCTGTCTTCCTGCCAAAATTGCCTCAAAGCATAGTTGGGCTGCTGTTCCCAAGGCCTGTCTGATTTCCCTCTGAAAGAATGGCATTGTTCAGGGCGGCCATTGCCTCATTTTCATATAATGGCTATAGGCCAGAGTTTTCCAGAGGAGATTTTTCCTTTCCCATAAAGGAGTGTTGCCTGGCGCAGTGACTATAAACCATGATATGGGTTCATTTGGCCGAGCTTTATGGTGTGGCTTGTGTGTGGATGTTGGATTCGGTGACCACCGTCAAATGTGTGAGGCTCCTTGATCAGATATACAAATCTATTAGCCTTATATCTATTGTCTGATACAGGCTCCTCAGCAATATCTAAGGGACCCTCAAGACTCCCAAAATTTGTACGATTACCAGGATAAAATGTAGTATGGGAAGACATAGGATTGGCTTAAAACATGATCGGCCTAGTGACACTAAACACCAGTCTCAGGTCTATGCAAGAGCCTGGGGTTTTTATGACCTCAGAGGAATGTATAAACAGGGCGAATTCCCACACATGAAAAATGGTAAATGTTAAAGAGGCGTTGTGTGCAGCTTGAATCATTACTTCACAAGCTGCAAATTTGAAATCATTTGTATTGCTGTGTGCCAGCACTAGGCAAAGTTCTCTCCTCTGAAGGAATTCCTTGAACAACGGACCGTTTGGAGGCAAAAGGGAGATGTTGGGGGTGGGGGGGGGAACTCCTGAATGACGTGGTGTGGAGCGAGTCCTCTCCTCAACTGTCTGAAACAGAGAGAGCAGTGTTGCTGCCAGCTGTACTGCCTATGAAGCACACTGTGTGCTTTTTAAATGTGTTGATTATTATGATAACCTATTGGGAATGCGGCTGGTGTAGCGGCATCCTTTCTTCCCCTTAATTTTCCACATAGATTTCTATCTCACAAATTCCCAACATTAACCAGGTTCAATCTTGAACTGTACCTGAGGAGGAAACATCTGACTAGACCAGTGGTTCTCATGCGGCCCATGATATGCTGACTACAATTTAAAAAATAACTTCCAGTTTAACAATTTATTTTTGTATTAAATAAATATAAGTTTTAACTATAATGTTTTTTGTCATATAAAATCAGTTTGGTCATCATAAATTATTTTCAGACATGTGCGTGTGCATTGGCGCACCCGCAGCAGCTCGTGAGGGCTTAGATATCACGCCGCCAGCAACAAAAACAAAGTATTTGTTGATTTTTGCGGTGTGACAGAATTGAAATACCGTACGTGCCACCAGAAAACTCTTCTGTGTGTGCAACATCTAGGTGTAATAATGATATTATCTGCTAATACCATAACATTAAATCTGATTGGTTTTCATTGGTGAGGTCATATGTTAATGATATGCGGCCTGTGAGACTTGCACTTGGACCATAGTGCGGCCCAGTGGGAAAAAAGTTTGAGAACCACTGAACTAGATAAACCTGATCTTTAAGACAATGCGTCTGTGACTGAAAGCAGGTCCATTGTCGTTTTTTTTTTTTTTTTTTGAGTTAGGACTGATACAAGTTAGGATTGTAAAAAGAAAGGGTACCTGAACTTTAAAGTGGAATAAAAAGATTTGAGTCCTCTTTGGAGTTCCTGCATTCACTTTACATGCACACTGTTGCTTTTTGGACCCATTCAATGTAAATGTGAAACATAATCATAATAATTGTAATATAACTTTTGTATTGCTGTATATAATAAATATTTTTTATATTTTTGGTTATAACGAAATTTGTACTGGTGAAGAATGATTGCTGTTATTGTATCCATAAAGACAAATATATTACTTTCGTACCGTAAAATGAAAATGTACAAACAAATGAACTCGTATATAACAGTTGAACTTAAAAATCAAATTGTTATAAAAGGCATAGTTTACCCTAAAATGAAAATTCTGTTACTTGCTCACACTCATGCTGTTCCACACCTGTATGAGTTTCTTTCTTTTGTTGAACACAAATGATGACACAATTGTCATTTTGGAATGAACTATCCATTTAAGCTTGAATATTGAATATTTGTTCTTACCATCGCAAGTCAAGTTCTTACTTTGGTGGAAAAATGAATAATACTGTAGTAATTGTAATATTATTTCCCCACTGTAAATATAACAGTATATATCAATAAATATAACATTTAAGAAAGCACATTAAAATTCAGGAGAAGTGAAGCGTTATTCACTGGTTGTATGAGGCACATGCAGCAGTGAGCCAGAACAGGGACACCTGCCCCTGACAATGTCAAAGTACTGTGCCACATACAGTTCACAGTTGTTTGAGGATTGTATGATTAACCTGGTGTCAGTAAGACCTGGAGCAACCTGTTGTAGCGTTTTCATACAGCTGTCAGCAGTGATGTTGTGTAAGCAGGAGTGACCCGTCTCTCTGCTAATCTATCAGAATGATGTAAGGTTGTTGTATCACTTGGCAAAGTGGGATCTGACCCACTGCTAGAACAGCATGCAGCACTTCTTGAATAAGTGAAGGCAAATGTTCTGTTTGAGAATGTTTAGCTTTACAGCTGACAAAATAGATGGCCAAACTGGAGCTAAATCCTAATGTTTTTGAAGGTAAGCGTGTATGAGGTGTAATAGCAGTTCACACATTCTTCTAACATCTGTAGACTCCAGATGTTTAAGGGGGATGGAAACTAATGCCAAAAACGAAAGCCATTCTGGCTTTGTGTTACTGTAAAAGCAGACCCCTCAGCTGGTTCTCTTCCAGCCCGTAACAGTGTCTGTCATTGAAGTCGGACGTAATGAGAATGGGGTGTTGGAGCAGGAGGTTCTGTCAGATGGGGTGTGAGACCAGCGCTGAGGTCTGTGCTTTAGGATTCTGTGCACAGCATCTGCTCCGCTTGTTTACCGGAAGAATTGTGAAGTGGAACCTTCTCTGCTGATGTTCCAAAACAGCTGGCTTTACTGGCACTCCCAACAAAAATGGCATTAAATTTAAATTGTGTGTGTATGGGGAATTGCTGCACATCCAGTGCCCAAAAGGATCATGTATAGTTTTCCTAGTTTCTCTAATTTGAGTCTGAATCAGTGCCCAGACTTGTTACAAGCTAACTTTACAGACCCCTTCCATGGGAGCGCCCTGAGCTCCGAGGAGACCTTTGCATCGTTGTGGTCAGATCCAGATTCGTGGGCTCCTCTATCACATGGGAAATGGTGCAGGTCAAGCCAACTTGATCGCTTTCCCAAAAAGCTGACGTTCATCGGCTTGATCTCAGATGCCTGTTGGCCCAGTGGACGTTGTGACCGGGTGATTATGCATGGAAGTGTTGTGTGGTTTGCTGACAGTGTGTTAATATGCCCTGGCACGGTCTCTGTCCTGTAATGGCTTTCAAAGCAGCTGCCGAATGCTCTTGTTTACTGTATTGTGGCAACCTCACCTCACTTCAACACATGGAAAACTCCTCTCTCACTCACCTAACTTAGCAGGAATATTCCAGGTTCTGCCGCCTCGCTGTTTTGAGGTAGGAGAGCCTTTTGGTTGTTTTCTTTACAGATGCTGCTGCATAAAAGTTGTGCTACTGTGGTAGGCCTGTGCCATTTCAGTTTTACAGAGCGTGGAGAGCACCATTTTATTTTATTTCTGTTTTAAAAATTCCCACACTTTAGATCGGGCTCGATATTTTTGTAAAAATGCCTGATTTTCAGCAAGCCCAAGAGTTTGAGCTGGCATCACTGCGCATGACCATAAACAGCGCAACGATTCCACGCAAATCAACTAATTTACATAAATAATAATCAACAAAATGGGATGACTTTTTATTTCATGCTGTCTTTAAAGACTACAAACAATGTAATTTCTGTCAGTTCCATCTCTGTTTCAAAATCTCTCTCTCCTGAAATCACTGTTGGAAAAACTGACTGTAGTGTATTACTTGGATATTGGCTTCTCGTGCTTAACTGGGTCCTATGACAACATTATTTATTTATTTTTTTTCATAAGCAAAAGCACAGCTGTCATCATTTTGACCTCTTTGATGGATTTAAGTCAGTGGACCTCTAGAAATGTAGCTGCACCTACTCAGAACAAGCCACAGCTCTTTTCGTGTAGCTTTCATGGACCACGGCTTAGGCGGAAGCTGGTGCCAGCTGATGTTCCAGCAGTTTGAAAGAAAGCACGTTCTCTCCAAAAATATGCCTTTGAAAACTTTTGGGAACATTTGCTTGGTTGCCTTTATGAGGCTGGAGGAATTTTTCTACAGCTTCAGTGTGGTTGGTTTGGAATGTGAATGTTTTTGATTAGGGCTAAAAGGCTTGAGATCTTGTTTTTTTAACACATTTGAAAAGAGACAATGATGAACTGTACATTCATGGTGGTAAAATAAAACTTGTAGATTTAGAAGAACAAAATGCTGAGCTGCCATTTGTCAAGGCCAGGTCTGGACATGTCAGAACTCAAGAACGCTGGATATTTTTCTGCAAATGACTGCTATTTGCTGGAAGCCAGGTGAGGGACAGTAAGGTGTTGCTGTGGAATGAGAAGGTCTTTCATTGCAATTGTCATTGACATGTCAAAAGCATCCAAGAATGCCTCATGTGCCATTTCGCTTGCATACTGCTGCTGCACTCTTTGTTCTTATTAAGGGCTCTTGAGGTGCTCTTGTGTTCAATCAGCCTTATAAAAACGCTTGTGTCCCAGGCTGGCTCCATGCACAGGGAAGCCTTTGTTCCTAACAACTCCCCAGTGCAACAAACTGAGTCTGTCAGGCAGGCCTCCTCTCTTGAGGTCAAGTGTCCCCCAGTCTTATTTATCTGAAGTGGCATACGAGCTGCTACCACTGTCAAAACATAGTGAGATGAGGTCTCAGGTAATTATTGACAGCTCTCTTGTAATTATTGACTGAATGCAACTTCAATGGTTGTTTGATTAGCCTTCGAGAGAGGACATTAAAATGTTTGCCGAAGCGTAGAGAGCAAGTCAGATAACGCTTGAGGCTGTATGAACTCTCATTGCATGGAAGCAGGGATATCTGTGAGTATCTATCCATCTCTCCATCATCTGTCTTAAAAAAAAATTAATAAAAAAAAAATATATATATATATGTGTCTGTGTGTGTGTGTGTGTGTGTGTATGTGTATATGTATATATTAGTAGAAGTGTATACAGGTCATTATAATTATAAATTGCATTTTTATTGTATTAATAAATTCAGGTGAAAAGCTTATTTTTGTCCTGCCTGGCAATAAAAATGGTGAGGATGAATGTGGACTGTGAGTGTCCTTGGACCCTCCTCTTTCAAGTGTGGATATAAAAATCCTCTACATCCTCCCTGCCTCACCTCTCCACCTCTCCTCCCCCATTCATCCCATTTCTAGCAAAACCCTGCCCTGGGGCTGCAGCTTTTCCAGCAGGGAGACCAGTCGAGACATGACTTAGCAGCGAGGGGAGGTCCTTTTTTTTTCTGTAGTGGAGAGGAGCTTTAGTGCTGAGAAATTCCTGTGCTGCCAGTGCTCCTCTGCATAAACGGCATGTCATTACTTCAATTACAGGGAGCGGGTCGACTCCACTTCACTCTGCTCGGTGTGGGCCGTCCCAAAATAAACCTTCATGTATAGTCTCTCTTTGTCACTCTCTCTTTCTCTCTCATATGAAATTGTTCTACTGTGTGTGGTACGTAGACTGCATCCATACCAATGCGTGCAGTTTAAGTGGGCAGGTAGGCGCACTGAATGTGTACCTCTCGGTGCATTATGCAGGTATGCACGTGTCCGCCCTCAGCGTCTGAACCTGTTGAACTCCTGGCTCGGTCTGAATGGGTGCACTCATTTAGCTCAGCCCTGCTCCAGAGAGACCTTATTACACATCTCCATTGCTTCTCAACTGAGCCTCTGTGTAAAAGCTAACAGAAGTCTCCTGCATTCCTCCCAACCCCCTACACCCGCCCTCACCCCACCTCACCCAGAGCTGCCTGCACAAAGGTGCTCTACTCTGGGGCCAGGCTTTCTGCTCCCCTCTTTTCAATACCTATTGTTGGGTGCAGGGAGCTTAATGGGAGACGTGCGAGAGCCGGTTTCCCACCAAATTCGAGTACCCTCCTGACTGCCAGAGGAGATGTGGTCAGGCGAAGGTTGATCTGGGGGAAGGTTCTCTCAGGTGCCTCCGTCGTTTAGCGATTGACCATTTTAGGACATGATAGCTGGTTGATTAGTTTACAGTTGTTTTTTGCAGATGCTTTTAGGGCTGGAATGACGCGTCAATTACACATAGATAAACTATCATCCCTAATTCTCTGTCATGTCTAGAGCAGATACTAATGACTAGTGTGGCAGTGCCGCTTAATACAAGCCTGCACATTTTCAGTGCTCACAACCGCATTCAGCGATAGTATCAAAAATGGCGATGGCTATAACATTGGGAGGTTTTATCACAATTGACAGCGTGTCATTAAATAAGTTCAATCGAGGCGTGAGTTTATCCATCAGATATTTTAAACAGCCAACAATGACTCAAAATGCTTAGTAACCGAACGCAGAGAGTGCTATTGTAACTAGCTAGTGCTATTCTCTACAAGTTGAGCTACAGGAATGCCACAGCTACAGTTTCCCTTTGAAAGCCAAACAGTTTTTGACTTGTAAGTTGATATTAAGACTAACATTTAATATACACTATAAAAGTTTGGGGCCCGTAAGACCTTTTTTTATTATTATTTTGAAAGAAATTAATACTTTTATTCATCAAGGATGCAAAAAAATGATTGAAAGTGTCAGTAATGTAACTTTTCAAAGATTTTTATTTAAAATAAAACTTTTGAACTTTCAGTCTCAGTCTATCATGGTGTCTTTCATGGTTTCCACAAAAATATTTAGCAGAACAACATTGCTAATTGATAAGAAATGTTTCTTTAGCACCAAATCAGCATGTCAGATGTGAATCGTATATGTGGGAAAAAATGTAAAGAGTAAAGAATGTAACTATTCCCAATCCATAATGGTTCCATCAATTATTCTGTTAGTTCTCTTTATAGAAAAATGAAATGTAGTTCCAGTACCAAATGAGATGATTTCCAAAATATTTTTAGTTTTAATAATTTCTTGCTGAGGAACTTTTGAAGACTTTTAATGGCTTTTAGCCTTTTCTTTTTAAATGTATATTTATCCACATCATTGAGCTGTGGTGCTCATGTGGATGATGCAGGTTCGAGTTTACCCTGTAACATCCCCTAATCCCATTTTAGCTTTCTCCTCTATGATTTCCTTTCACGTTTAGCTTTCTCTGCTTCAATTAAAAATTAAAGAAGTGTATTATTCTGTATTTGTTGTTCAAGTAAGCTCTTACTTTTTTCCCGGGCCACATTAGCCAGCAGTGTCCTACTCAATACCTATTCTGATTTGAATGTCTCTACAGAATATTCCCCAGGGTCCAGCTTTTATTTGTCTGGTGACACCTGAGAACCCTTCCTGTATGGATGTTGTGAACTAATGTATGGAAAGAACCCATTTCACAATAGCGACTGCATAAATCCTTTTAGTGGACCAATGATATGCAGATACCTTCTCGTGTCTTGGTGCACTTTACAGCTAAAAGTGATCTTGCATTCCTCATTTGTAAGTCAGTTTGGGTAAAAGCATCTGCTGAATGATTAAATCTAAATATTTTGGGGTGCTCCAGGCTGTGTCTACAGCATTTCATAATGACTGTCACCTCTCTCTTTGTCTTTTGAGTCAAGTATGGGGCAGGTAGTTTAATGAGATGTGCTTTAGAGTGCAGTGAGAATTGTTGACTCTCTCTGGATTTCAGTACGTGATGTGCAGACTGTCACTTCAAGAATGTGTGCGTGAGATGCAACGTGCACCCCAAACATGCTTGTGGTCAGCAGCAGCCGAACTTCCTGTTTGTGCACTACCCTCTTCATTTTCTCGAGCCTTAAAAAGTACCAGGCCTTTCTTGGCCTGTGATTTTGGTAACCTATTCATCGTTAAGTTTTGTTGACTAATTTAATGGCTCTCAATCTTATAACTTGTTCTAGTCACCTTGACGTGTTGCTCCATGACATTTAATTATTTTCCTCAAGATGAGCATAAAAGTTCAGAGTGACCTGGAAAAAGAAAAGTCTGTGCTTAAAGAGATGCTGTTGCTATGAGAGATGGCTGTTTCCATGGCGTCGTTATTCGGTTTTCTGAAAACATCAGTAATGAACCCGATTGCCCGAGGTGTATGTGCTCTGGAGGGTCTTGCTGGGAAATTCCTTTCAGCATAAACATGCATAAAAATACACAAACTTATATGGAAGCATCCCACCCCCATGCATTTTATATTTATGATTTATGGCTACATAGCTGCTAGGTTACACATTTGTCTTGTGATCTTGAGAATTTATTATTTCGGTCTGCATGGTGAGCTGTGCATTAATTCATACATATGTGGGGGTCCATAGATATAGTGGCTTTTTTCTTTCTTTTTTTTTTTGGTGAAAAATCTCACTGCCTGTGTAGGAACTAGGATTGAGAGGATTGAAACTTTTTTCATCAGTTCATTTTTCAGTATCACCCTCGGTCCAATATCAACTTAATTTAATTTCTTTTTCAGTCTGTCCTCAGTTGTTTTTGAAAATGTGTGTTTCAAAGTGGATGGAGCCATTGGAAATGATACTTTGAACCACAACAGGCCAAATGCATAATTCTCCTGATCCAGAACACCCAAACACTGCGCTGGTGGACTCCGAACCTCTCAGTACGTCGTCTACTCATTCCAGGTCAAATTATAGGCCTTTCTCTCCCATTATGCAGATTTCAACCCAAGCAGCCCATTAGAGGGAACACTACACTCTCTCCTGCTTTTATTTAAGGAGAGTTTCTTGGTTGAAGAGATGGTATGAATCATCTTCATGGTTGCTTTTCATCCATTTCGGTTTATAAAAGAACTCTTGTTTGGATTTCAATGTCTTGATTTAAAAGATTTCGCTGATTTTTCTCTGAAGCATTTTAGTTTAATGACAAGAAACCTTGATTATTGAACCGGTATTAGGAAATCCATATCCGTATGAGATGTCAAATGAACTCTAGTACAGTGAGAGTTTTACTAACACTTGGTACTTGTGATCTATACCATACCTGAATGACAACCTTAATCGTATAAAATGGTATTGAAGTTATTTATATATTATATGCTAACCGTAAACATTAAATAAACAATAAAGCAACAGTATCCACGGATATCACGGATTCCATCTTTTCTGTAGCTTTGCAGCATCAGCGTTCCTCCGTTCCTTCGCCTGTCTTCTTTCTCTGGAGTTACTTCTGCCTGTAGGAGCCAGACAGCTACCGAGGATCTTATTAATTGCTTGTGGGTGTCTGAAAGTGTAATTGGCGTTCTCTGAGGCAGTGGGTCCGACGTGGCTTTGTGCAGTCTGTGATTAAACAGAGCTAATAAGCAGATATCAAACAGCCCTGGCAAACGCTTCTATCTGCAGCCAGCTGGGCGCATACCTACAGGTAGAGCTCATGTCTCCCCGTGGCTCATTTTCATTTTTTCCCCCCTTCTTGTTTCTATCTGTCCTCATTTTCCTCTCCTCCTCCTTTGGATGCACACTGGTGGGTTATTGGCTGACGGTGTCGGTTTCTTCATCTAGTCAGAACTTTTTGTGGTGTGTTGTTGAGATGCTCTAGTTTTCTTGTGAGCTGCTTTTAGGGCTTACCTTGCGGGCAGTTTAACAGAACAGATGAAACGATGTAGTGGAAATAAGATGCCATTGCTGCTCTGTTTACCATAGTGCCGAAACTAACAAAACAGCCCAGGTTTCTGTGCTTATGGGTCCTCTCACGTTTCTGCTCTGCGTGTTAAGATTTGCCCTAATCTAAGTATGTACTGGCTGCAGCTATCACAAACCACCTCACAAGAGCTTTTTAAACGCTCTTAAAGGGTCATGAAACCCTAAAACACATTTTTTGAGATTTTATCAGAACAGGCTGAACATCAATAAAAACAATAGCACTCATTAAGTGAATCATTAATATGTAACACACATACACGCACATGTAGATGCAGCGATGAGTTTAACAACACTTGCAGTGTGAATCGCAGTTCATATCCAGACCAGAGCAAGTGTGTTTCAAGTTTTATGAGCACATTTCATGTGCTCTAGTGCTCCAGACATGAACCAGCACTGTGTATGGGTACATATTTCATCATATCTTCTTCAAATGAAGTGTGTATATATCATATGTGTACATGAGGACACTGATACAGTGGTATGTATGAACATGAACGCAATGACAATGAATTTTTCAGATATAATGAAGGCAGTGTAGACTGAAATTTGGACAAAAAAGATGAAAAAACTGATGTAATTTTTTCAGAGACTGTAGTGTTCGCAAACACAATGAAAGTATCGTTAGACCTTTTAAATGTTCTTTTTTCCACATATAGCTCTGCAAAGTTATAATGCTGATTTGTTGATCTATTCTTTTTGATACACGTAAGTGATTCTTTTAGTTGACTCAATCGATTTGATTCACTCGATTTTTTTTTAAAATTTTTATTAAAAAGCAATTTTTTTTAATTTATTAAAATATTTGCAAATCTGTTCTTTTTGATGAAAATGAATCAAAATATACACTACTTCTGCTTGTTTTTTTTTAAAAAAAAAAATTTATTTATTTTTAATCTATAAGATTTGACAATGTACTCACCCCTAAAGTCGTTCTTTCTTTTGCAGAGTACAAAAGAAGTTTTGAAAAAATTCTCCATGTTTTGTTTTGTTTTGTCTATACAATGAAAGTCAACGCCCCTAAACATTTGTATCGATGAACAAAGACATCTTGTTTTTTCTACAGAAGAAAGTTATTGAAACGACATGAAGAGTGGGTAAATTATGACAGAATTTTTTTTGGATGAACTATCCCTTTAAAAGGTAATTGACTAAAGGATAAGGCACTAAATACCCAGAATATACAGTGAACTAAATAATACTGTATTTATTTGTCCTGTATATTTAGAGTTTGCCGAACATAGATTTGTACTTGTATGATATCAGAACCAATAGAATAAAGCCTGTGGTAAACATAAGTTGACAATACTTTGACATTTTGACATTATTAAAAACTTACATTTTCAAAAAACTGCTTCAAACTTCGCATTTTCGCTATGAGTGTGTAATTTGCAGAACATAACATCAAAGTATTGTCAAATTATGTTTACTACAGGCTTTATTTTACAGATAAATTGAAAAAACAAACAAACAAAAAAACACACCATAGAAAAATCTCAAAGGAACCAGCGGCAAATTAGTCTTCCGGGATCTGACGTTTTACCTGCACCATTCTATACAGAGGCAGTTCTAGGCAGAGGAGTCAAAGTAAGTCTATGTTCTCTTGCCTGTGCTCACAGAATAAAAATCTTTAGCCCTTCCTATTACATAATGATTGAATCATCCTGTTGCTGAATGGCATGAGGTGATGGCAGACATTGTTCATTATTTCCTCATCTCACCCACACCCTCCAGAGAGTTTTGGTACGACCCAATGACAGAACATGCCTTTTGATGAGCATTTTCAGCCTGTTAGCATCCTTGACTCTCAGCAACCAGTTACAAAAAAATCCTTTTAGTTAAGAAAACCCTTAGTTATATTTTTATGTGAATTTTCACTAAGGGTCTTCTTGGCTCAAGGGGCAGAAACCCAGCATAGCACACCACTTAAAAAATATAAAATGCAGAAAACACTCAGTAGTAAATAGACGATTGTACATTATATTTCTATGCAAATTTTAGGATATTGCATAAAAATGCTGTGTTCAGTCATCACGATGCAAATAAAAGTTCCGAAACGAGGATAAAGAATACTTTTATTTTTTCTCATGATTATACCATAATCATGTGACTTTGCCTCAAGTCATGCGACTAAGTAATTAACTTAAATAATTGACATCCACGATTAGTTGGTAGTAAAAATGTTCTTCAGAGCTTTTTGTAATTTATTACACTTAAGGTGGGCGTACATTGCGAGTTCATACACTCGAGAGGTCATGAGCCATTGCACATTTAATGAGACGACCTGATAATCGCGTCACAGCAGTGGGTACACGGCACGACTGTACTGCACGGCAAGCCTTTCGTCCTAAACACGGAGACTGGAGCTTTCAATGTTGCTGCTATAACTTTGGATAGATAAAGAAAAAAAGATGTGTGCAAATGACTTGGTGAAAATCAGAGATCAACACAGCCATTCTTTCAACAAAAACAACTAGAGAGTGTGTGTGTGTCTGTGTATGCGCACGCTGTAGGGTTGCAGCCACAGGGCTATAATAATATTTATAGATCTAGCCTATGTGATGTACATGGTTGTGTATGCAATAGGGGACAGACTGTACACTGGTCAAAATCAGGCCATTTTTTTTAAATGTATTTGAAAATTGTCAGGAAAGGCTCGTAACTTGCTCGGCGAATTCCCCTCACACAATGCTAGCCGTGACCATTCAAGCTTCAACGATTTTCATGCGATTTCTTACAGAGAAAAAAATTTGCCTGTGAGCTTGTACAGCAGCAAAACTGATATCATGTACCTGGCTTTAATGAAAGATCGACAGTTGCAAATTGAGTTAAAACATGGCTATTTAGCTCACTTGTATATTCCACTTTACTCGTAGGGTTTTCGGGTTTGACCGCCAGTATAGGCAAGTCCAAAGTCTAGATAGGATTTTTTTTTCACCACCACCACCATCTTTATCTTTGCTGTGTCGATTTGCTTGCGATTCTCTCCAAACTCTTCTGCATGCTGCTAACCGATTTCCATTACTCTGCCTTCTGCCCATCTTCATCCAGCAGTTGCTACAATCAAGTCATCTGAGAACTTTGGCATAACTTCTTTTACAGATCAGTTCCTGTACTTCATTGCTGAAGTGTTAGGCATGAAGAGGGAAAGAGATCCTATCCCCATTGGGCCCTTGGCCTACTTCTCTGTGTATTTGTACAAGACCATTGCAAGGTTGACGGCCTCTCAGCGTTGGATGGGACGGACTTTCAAAAACATCTATGCGCTTCAAAGAGTCTTGGTGCCTCTGTCAGTAGCTGCAATTTTGGGGGAGTCTGTCAGCCAACTACTGGTGATGTAGTCCTGTGGTTCACAACAGAGTCTGCTTTTTTGAGAAAACGATGATGGAGTTTGTTTTTCTTTTCCCAATAAGGGTGCTCTAACTACCAATTGGATGCAAAGCCATAATCTTTACAAAAGGAGACCAGACCAGATTAGAATATGCAGGAATTTATCAATACTACATACCTGCATATCTTCTGAATGCTCTACCTCATCTATGGAAAAACAAGTTCCTCATCAAATTCACCACTGCATACTCAGAAAGTAGAGGAATAGAGATGCAGTCCCTGAGTTTTCAAAGGGTCCATGTCATTGAGCTAGACGAGGCGGGAACAGTTTGTTGCTTGCTGTCCGTCTGACATGTTCCCTCAGCGTTAGTTTTCTCTTTTGTTCCTTTTTTGTGCTTATGTAGACTACAGAAGCTGGCTGGCATGTGACGGGCGGTACTGGACAAGAGTGTGAGAGACAGGCAGACAGAGACTGGCTGTACTGCACGCCTCGCTGCCCAGACTGCCCAGGATTTAATTAGTCTGTGTGATATTTATGCATAAATAAAAGTGGGAGCTGCCATATTTGCTCAGTCTTGCAGCCCACAAATCTCTTGCCTTGTGACAGCCTTCCTAAAGCCACAGACGGACAGCTGTGTTGGATAAAACCTTGGATTCGAAAGCTGCAGAGGACTCCTTTGTCACCTGTAACATATTTGTGAAGCTCTAAACCACAGTATAGCTGCAGAACATTGTGTTCCATCGATGCCATCAAGAACCTTATGTGTTTGTTTTGATGTCTATGATTGCGTCATGCTGTGGGAGAGGAATGTTGTGGATGTGGCTAGCCCACATCTCATGTCATCTCATCTCATGTTTTAGTGAGTTGTTGTTGTCCCGGGATAACATTTGGATGCGTCGTCTTGGCAAAATGCATGGTACATGAATTAAGAGTGTGAGTTTCTTGTGAAAGATCTAACTTTATTAGGCTCCAGATGAATTGTGTTAGCGTGGTTGTGCAATCATGACCCACAGCTGGCCCTTTCCACCAGGCTCACAGGAAACAGGAAAGTCAGGGTGTGCATGACCAATTTTTTATTTATTTTTTTGCCGTGCAAGATCTGGACTGAGGCGCTGTGGCAAATCACCCACCATGTGAATTGGCTGAGTGGAGTGTGTGCAAGCATATGTATGTGTGACCGTCTTGTACTTCCCTTATTGTCCTGCACAATGTTAAATATGGTCTGCACCGAGCGGGCTGTAGAACAGGAAGTGGCTCAGTGTGTTTTGTTCTCAATGGGAGACAGTGATATTCATCTCCGGTTAGGCAAAGCACGACCTGTCATTCAAAAATTCCCTGCGCCTTCATTCAAAAACGCCTTTCCTATTGTATTTCCCCAGGCCTCTGCAATTCAGCACAAGATCTGGAGAACTGGTCTTTGCACCACAGGGAGACTCTAGCAGGGAAGGAAAGCCATTGGTAGACACAGCAAAACACAACAAAACAGTCCAGCGAAGGCCTTAGCAACAGCGCTAAGCTGTTACACACACCTTACTGAGGACTCTAGATGGATTTGAGGAGGAAGAAATGAGCAGTGTAGCATTTCGAACAAGGAAAAAAATAAAAAAGTTTATTTGCCGCTTGTGGCTTTTGATGCTGGTGGTAAGGGACCACCAACATTACAAGTTGCCCTCGGCTAGATTCCTCACCTCCATCAAAGCACAAACCCTCTTGCAGCCACAAATGCGCGCACACACACACACACACATTTGAAAAACTTCATGAAATAAAAATCAGTTTTCTGAATACAACTTTTTATGAATGATTCATCCACGTGTTTCATTTTTAAAAACTGTTCCTGGCAAGATTGTTTCCGTCACATCTTTTAAATCAGCAATAGAATCAGACAATAGTCATATCACAAAAGTAGCTTTTTTAGCTGAAGTATGATTCACTGATTATTTAAAACTTATAAGCTGTTAGTTTTCATGTTGTGGCAGATAAATTACTAATTGATGTATTGATTGATATTATCTAAACTACTTCATTAAAGATTAAAACACAAAACTAAAAAGGTTTGTTTGCACAGCTCTGCATCCCCTAATGAAAAAATATACTAACATGTATTTGAAATAAATTTATTTTGTTCCAAGTATACTAGACATTTATTTCTGTGCTAAATAAAAATACCCTGCTGTTGTACTTTTGGTATACTAAACTAATTTTGTACTTAAGTATAAGTATTTGATACTTAAGTATATTTGATTACGCTAAACTATTGCAAGTATATTTTATGTACACTTTAAATATCATAAAGAAATAAAGTTTGATTTATAATTTTGGAATCGGTAATTCTTAAATGATATGTCAATTAATGTTAATGGATTTGAAGAAATATCATTACATGTACCTAGCAATTCACTTTCACATCTGTAATAACTGATAAGGTGCTGATATCATCCTCCATCAGTATAAACCAATGTTTTTTCCAGGCACATCCAGCTAATGGCTTCAAGGCTAAATAAAATGGGTGATGCGTCGTATAGATGATTTAACTGATAGGTGGGATTTTCATTTAACTTTTCGTTTAATTTTATCTCTGTCTTTGCTGTTGTTGATCCTTTCAAGATTCAAGTTATCAGGCATTATGAGTGTGAAAGGTACTCTTGCATCTCTTGCTATGAGGCATAATCAGCCTGTTTTCATCTACAGTACTTTTAATCTAAATGCCAATTTGAGAGCGGTGTGTTGTGAAAGCTGCAGAGGAAGCAGATTAAACAAACGTACATGCTTATGGATTCAATCAGCCCTTGTTTCTCAAGTTTAATAGGGTTTATTCAAGCTGGCTTGATTCATTTATTAAAAAAAAAAAAACCCTAAGAGAAGGAGAATGTAGAGGAGCCAGTGTGGCAGACTGCACAAGAAAGTGAGTGCTGCAAACTTTTTGTTTCTCAAATTGTGGAGGGAAATTACTAATGAAGCGAGAGTAGCCAGAAGGCCACTCATACATCCAATCATGAGACTCCTGTGTCTGTCTTCTGTGTATATTCAGAGTTTGTATATATTAGTTAATATCAATGGTGCAAAGACTCTCTTGGAATTGCTCCGTTTATTTTATTTTATTTCATCACTGCTTTTAGTCTTGTTTTATTTTTCTTTTGTTTTTGCATGTACAGCTGTTGACTTTTAGGTATGTGAAGGTCAGATGTCAATAGATGAATGGAAAGGTTTCACTGACTCCGGGCTCTGGGTTTAAGCTCAGCTGGGCCTCTCTGGTCCTAGCTGGCAGATGAGGTGACACCTCAGTGAATTATAGTCTTTTACGTCCTCTGTTAGATTCGAAAGGCAGTCCTCAGTTTTTGCTTCCAGCAGCAAGCCTGGCTTCTTCACACAAGGCTTTCTCTCATCCCACCACTTCCCTCAGGCCCAGCGAACAAGCACCCGATTGTTGCGACCTATCCTTGAAGGAATTTTTCAATTTAACTTTTTTATCGTTTTTTGGAATCGACACCTTATTAAGCGGACATTCTTTCAAAAAGGAGGAAACCTCAAGGATTTTACTGTCGGAACAACCTTCACAATGAAAATCCATGGACACAACAGCAATCATACAAACCGGAGAACAAAACAAGATATTCCAAACAAATAGATAAAAAGGCTGCAAAGTTTATGAAATATTAGTCAGGAATTTCTGTAAACACAGCCATTAAGCTATCACAACCCATATCCATCTCATTGTAAGTTTCCATTGTAAGTTGTACAAATCCTAAAATAAATGCAGGCTTCAGTTTCAATGGAAATCCTAATTATAGCATTTGGTGGGTGAGAGGCAGAGGCTTAGCATAGGCCCCATTAGCTGCTAAAGCAGGAGGGATCCAGGCATCAAAGCAGCTCAGCATGGGCCGCTCAACTGAACTAATCTCAGCCTAACCGCCCAGCACTTTAACCTGTCGCCTGAAACCAGAACTGCATCAGGACCAGTCTTCAAAGACGACAGCTGACTGAATTAACTCTGATGGCCTTTGTTTAGTCATATAAACTCATTTCCATTTCTTTTTCACTTTTTGCTATCTCTTTCTTGCTGTTTTCCATCCATCTCTCTCTGAGTCTTGCCCTCAGCTCTCTGGGACTGTGGCTTGGTGGCTCTTAAAAGGTCATTAATTATTTTTGGTTAGCTGTTGGGTTTTGCCACTGTGTGTGGCCGTCTGTTGGCCTGTCTGTCTGTCTCTCTCCTTCTTCCTCTATTTCATGTACGAAGGTATTTCACATCGATTCTGTCTGTTTGTAGTTCAGACACATTCAGAAGCCAACTTTCCTATCCATCTATTCTAACCTGCTGTCCAGCGATAGCCAGCAGGTTATTATTTCTTATTGTCAATGTCTGTGTTTTATGCTAAACTCTTAATCTGCACAGCAGTTCCTTCTCTGTTGAAAATGTTAATCTCAATCTAATCTTATCATATATCATAATATATTATTCAGTTTTTTTTTTTATTTAATACATTTATAATACAAATAGTAGTGTTCAAAAGTTGCTGATTTAGTGCTGAAGAAACATTATCATCAATGTTGAATGTTGTGCTGCTTAATATTTTTGTGGAAACCATGAAACATTTTTTTTCAGAATTCTTGAACAGATGTGTTGCCTTTTAATGTTAGCTCAGTATAGTCGCCATTGCTGAGTTTTGGACAGTGTGTGTGCGCTTGTGGTGCCATCAGCCAATGCTTTTCAGGATGTCAGTTTCCTGTGGAGTGATTCATCACATTGAGAATGCTGTAAGACGGAGTGTTGGATAGTTGGTGTTGTGTATTGGCAGTTTTGTTGTGTAGGTCCATCTGGCTCTCTGGACATTACTGTTAGTCCACACTCTGCTAGAATACCGGATACAAGATGGATCAATCCAGGTTGGTCTTCCTGGATTTCCAGTCCAGAGCCACATACTGTTGTGGGTTCGAGACGGCTTCATCAGAAAAAAGATTGGGATCGTGAATGCGGCTAAAGGAGGTCACCATCTGTTTAATCTGTTTACTCTTGTTTTGCCATGTCAATCTCACCTGATGCACTGCATAAACAAAGAGCACGAGGAGTAGGCAAAAGGTAATGAAGGATGGATGGAAAGTCAAACAGAATGGAGATGCGGAGATGAGTGCGTGGACGGACCCTATTATTACACCAGAGAAAGAATCAGATTTTGCTGTCCTGGTGTCCACAAACATTTATAATGTCTTTGGTTGGGTTTGCACCTCTCATTTAAAGGGAACCAACTACTGCCAAATAACTGTAGATTTATGTCTCTGCTTTTGTGGTTCACACAAAACTAACCGTCAATGGAAAGAACAGAATGGAGGATAAAATGGGACATGGTGTGCTATCTGTATCCAAGAAGGACATTTTTATTGGTTCTTGCTTAGGGAAAAAGCACTGTTTCTGTTGCTTGAGATTTGGAGTCATTATTCCATTACTCCAGTGTTCAGAAAATCATTCTAATATGCTGATTTGCTGCTATTATCAAAGTTGATAGTTTTTTCAGGATTTTTTGATGAACAGAAAGTTCAAAAGAACATTTATTTGATGTGGAAACCTTTATGACTTTCAGTGGTCTAAAGTAATTAGTTAGGACTGTATTTAAGTATCTTTTTGGTGACTTTGTAGTTTTACTGAGTATCACAGATATTAACAACTTGTACTCTCTTGACAGCATTTTTGAATAAGCATTTGTAGTCTTTACTCTCCTACATTTGTGATAATGCACTTACTCCTTACATTTCACATGCCTTACATTTCACATGGCACCTAACTTTTTCTGCAGCAGTTTATTTCTGCTACAAAAGAAGCATTTGAAGCTACTATATCTTGTGCGTTTTGCCCTTTTTGAGCACTTGAGCTTAACTGTGACTGAGTGTAGTCGAGAGGCTGTTGTCAACATTGATTTGTTGCAATTTTGAGGTGTTCAATAAAAGTGGTGGCTCTCCTCACAAATCCAAAAACTGTTTCTTGTTTTTAAGTGACACATCTCTTCTGTGTTGAGGACTAGTGTGTGTCTTTGAGGCAACATTCAGAGTAAAACTCTTAAGGACCGTTAAAGTCAGATAATTTTACTGAAGCGGTATTAGAATCAATGTCTAATAGTCAATGTCTCTCTCGCTCTCTCGCTCTCTCGCTCTCTCTCTCTCTCTCTCTCTGGATGTGCTCTGGCTGCTTGAAGCGTGAGGGATAGAGACTTTGAGGGGGTTGCATTCTGGTCTTGCTGGCTCTGCCACATGTTTTGCCTAATAGTGGTGGTACTGTTTGCGCGTGTGTTTATGTTACAAATGGGTGGCCTTGCATCCAAAATGAAGAAATTGGGCATCTTTTCCTTCGCTTCATCCTTCATTGATGACTCTGTCACCTTTTTATTCCCCAAACGCTTTCCATCACACCATGGTCACGCAGTACTGAAACGGTGGATCATTACCGACTTGCGCAAAAGTTATTTTATCAAAACCAAGTTCATTGTTGGTGGTGAAATCACTGAAGAAACTCAAACTCTAGGGGGTGGGAGTCCACTTTCGTGTCAGTTACTCACTCTTCTCATTTAGAAGATCTTCCCTCGGGCCATCCAGCTCACAATGACACTGCTGTACTCCACGGTTGACTTCAGTTGCCTGCTGAGTCACCGCAGCGCAACTCTGCGTCTTCCATCAACTTATGCTTTAGCCAGTCACTCAAACGTCACAAAACAAAGATTGTGAAATCATCTCAAATAAATGAACATCCTCCTTTCTCACAGCACAAAACCAGGGCAGCCAAAGCACAAGAGGGTGTGTTTGTAGATTTGAGGTCATATAATGTTATTTTGCAGCTCTTATTCTTTATTTTGTTTCATGGCAGTTTGTTTTTCTCTGTCTTCACAGAAAGGCAGTCCAGGAAAGTTCTCCATGAATGTACGTCACAATGATGATGACAGACCAGATTCCGCTGGACCTGCCGCCACCACTATTGAATGGGGAGGTGGCCATGATGCCACACATGATTAATGTTAATGGGGATGGATCGCAACAGGTGAGCGTTATTCCAGACGGTGCATGAATTGTTCAGGAAACCTGTTTGAAGAAACCCGTCTCATATTTTCAGTTCCGTTTGGTGTGGCTGGTGCATAAAACACACCGGACACACATTTCAAAGAGGAACATTGCACAAATAATTTCATTTCAAGTTCAAGAGCAGTTTTCTGGGGTTTTATGCAGTGCTGATGGAGAAGTTCATAAGTAGTTTGAGAGTTGAAAGTAAAAAGTTGACTAGCTTTCTAGCTGTAGGTCAGCCTAAATTAACCTAAATTCTTTCTCAAAAATTCCTGATGTAAAACAAAGCCAGACGCATCCATTCCGAACCAGGTTCATTCAGTATTTTGGTCAATGAGGAGCGTTGTAGTCGTCTTAAATTAGACATTCAAGGAGCGCAGTGAGCCCTCAGGCATGCTTCACATTTCCCTCGCACATCTCTCTGTAGATCTGCGCTATCAGAGCGGATCAGTCTGTTCTGATCTCTTCTCCAGGTGCTGCAGATACAGCGCCCCGGCCGTGTTTCCTCCGGTCAGAGCGGAAAGAGAATCAGACCCTTGAGAGATAAGGAAAAGGTCGTCTGCAGCAGATAGTGAAGGTTAAGTGCTTGGGATTCAGCCACGTCCACGTTTCTCTGCATCACTGAAAAGAAAAATAGATGGCACAATGACGAAGTCGTCAGTATGTACCCAGCACCCTTGATTATTTATTACATTCCATCTCCCACAGCCTGATATGCAAAGGTGCGATGTTTGTGTAAGGTCGTGCCATAGTTCATTTGCATTCTGGTGATGTATCGCATCAGGAGAGTCCTTTATCTGCATTAGGTGTGTGCTGGGAAAGGGAGGGGGTCTAAACACAAGGTTTTCCTCTGGAAAGCCGGCTTGACTCTTCAGTGCATACCGTCGTTCCCATAGCAACAGCAGCAGCAGCAGTAGCAGCAGATAGTGTGTGTATGTGTGTGTGGAAGCAGGAAGTAGGTGCCCAGATCTCCAAGGATAGAGCGGGGAGATGAGAGGTCCGCCTGACATTCGACCATCAGGGCTGTGAGGAAACCCCTGGGCTCTTGCAACATGGCAGGCCATCTTTTTCACATCTACAGGCACGTTTGCACTTTCAACAACCTGTGCACTGACAACATGATGGTAAGCAGCCTGGAGCAGAAGATGGCATGCCGACCAGACCGTTTCGAGGGGGTTTCACATCTTGTTTCACAACATCTGGTTGCGTCATATTTGCTTTCTTGGCGGTTGCGTTGACTGTAGTTCACTAAATGCTCCAAGGATGATTTTAAAGTTATGGATTAATGCATTTTAAGGATTTGCATCTCTCTCTCTCTCTCTCTCTCTCTCTCTCTGGGATAGTGTTTGCGGACAAAACTTTGGCCTTGTGTCAGAAGTTTTGAGTTACACGCCTGTCTGATTTCCACTTGTTTTCGCAGGTGATCCTTGTACAAGTTAACCCTGGAGAGACCTTCACCATCAGAGCAGAGGACGGATCCCTGCAATGCATTCAAGGTATGTTGTGCTTCTCGTCTCATGCAGTCTGTCTTGCAAAAGGTTCCACCATCATGCCGTCTCTGGAGCTAGTTTGTGGAATTGTTTCGAGTTTGCATATATGTTATGCATTCGAGGATGGTGCGAAATGGGATGGTGTTACTGTTTGTGTGGTGTTTTTCTAGCTAATCGAAACCATGGCTGGTGTGTTATTGGATTTGGACCTGGTGTAAACCGATGAGGGGCCGGGCATAGGGCCACGACTGGCATGCTTCTGAGGATATAAAAGACAGAGTATACAATGGCAGATTACAGAGCCTCTTTGTCTCATTACCCCTCTTCTTTAACATCCAGTGTCTTTGTAGCTAATTAACGACGGACAAGATGGATTGTTTGCACACGTTGCGGTTGAGTTCTCTGAACAGCTGTGCTGATAAGGACCGCTCTGGGTGGGGAACATTAGTTTAAGAAGTTGCAGAACATTCTCGTGTGTTGCTGCCTTAAAATATCAGAAGGGTTTTTTGGAGTAAAAGTTTCTCTTCAAAAAAGCATGAATGAGCCCCATCAGTACGCCTAAAATATCCCAACATTTTGGGGTCATGAAGTTTTATTTTTTTAATAGTACTTAATAGGGTTGTAAAGGTACATAGAAGTCACGGTTCGGTACATGCCTCAGTTTTGGGGTCATGGTATGGTACGATTTCAGTACAATATAAAATATGGTCACACTTTAGTTCAGGGTCCAGTTCTCACTTTTAACTAACCGTTAACTATGGATTTTGCTTCAATAAACCTCTAATTACTGCTTGTTAATAGTTAGTAAGGAAGTTAAGTTAAAGTATTGGGTAGGATTATGGGATGTAGAAATATGGTCATGCAGAATAATTTTATTTTGAACTGACAGTAGTGCAAATCAGTTTGTTCCACTTAGCGACATTTAGTCCCCTGGCACTTACATAGCAGTAAACATATCAGGTCTCTCTTTTTTTTTTTGCAGGGCTGATTAAAAACAAACAAACGGTATTTGGTCACAATCGACAAAACTGAAAAGCATCTTATGTTATAAGTACAAAACTTGCACATTAGGAGTGTTAAAATTTGCTCCACTTAAACTACATATTCAAAGCTTAAACCTAACCCTTCTACACTTAATTTTCTTTCGATTTCATCTTTCTGCGCTCATGGATAATCTAGTGGACTTTGTTTTCAAGCGCTCAAGTCATTCGCGAATGCGCTGTTCTTATGCTCTTTTTTTTTTTTCCTGTTGTGGCGGTTAGCAAACAGTATTATATTACCCCTTCTGGATTGGAGCATGGATCGCCTGCGACATTGTATTCGTTGTCTGATGGCATGGACCAAACCGTGACGTCGATATCGCACAGTTCAGGTCGAATACATGCACTGTTACACCCCTAACCCCTAACCTAAGTTAATACATACTTTTATGCAGCAAGGATGAATTAAGTTGATCATAAGTGACCATAAAATCATTTATAATCTCACAAATGAAAAAAATCCAATATGGTTTCCGTAAAAATGTTAAGCAGCACAACTGTTTTCAATATTCATAATAATAAATGTTTTTATTAGATGACTTTCTTATATAGAATAGTTTAAGATTCAGCCGATAGACATTTGTGAGTATGATTATTAATATTATATTGTTCTGTACAATTAAGAAAATCAATAATTTAGTTGAGTCATTGGAAAGTTAGCTTATGTTTTTGTTTCTGAGTACTAAAATAGTTTCATAAAAAGTCATGAGGTATGATGTCACCAAGAAACGCACTGAAATCCACTCGGATTTTCAATTAAACTTGAGAACTCGCCCACTCTGACTTTTAACAACCTGCTTCGCGCTGCAGGCAACATCACAGTCCCATAAGGTAATGTAACATCGATTTCTTTGCTCAGAAGTGGTCTTTAATTTGTGGAGGCATAGATGAGTGGAGAACATGGTGGATGGGCCGTTGTCTGGCCGTGAACTGCACGCTGTGGTGATAAGGGCCAGAAACGGTGCTCTTCAGGGCTTGGCAGCAACACGTCTTGACACAAGAATAAAACAACAGGTCGCAGGCTGTGCTCACTTCGACAACGTGCCTTTGTATGTTCTTCAACTTTAGGTCTTCACCTGTGATTCCCTAAAAGTTCTTTCTTGTGGCATTAATGCATTAACCAGTCTCAGCCAGATTGAGTGTCCCTGTTGTTTCATTTTTGTCAAACCAGTTCCTCCAATAAGAAAAGCATCAATGCTGTAACTAATGACTGTACTTGGCTTTAACCTCTCCCTGTGAAAGGTTAAAAACAAGAAGGAAGTACTTAGGTCAAGCCTTTCAGGTCGTGCCATTGTGTTGGGCAGAAGCACACAAGCACATCCGACGCTTAGTGAAAAGGCTCAGCTTATGGCATTGCAACGTTGAAAAAAGCGATGAAAAGCAACCCAGCGAAACAACAAGGACAAGGTGTGGTGCACGGAGGAGAGGGGCATTTCAAACGCACATGTTTACAGAAAAGGTCACTGGGTTTAATTAGAAGTGTCGACTGAAGCAGAGGCTCTGAAGTAGCTGCTTTTTACAGAGAGGCTTCTTTGTCATTATGCAAACCTCAGAGCAGAAGCCTAGATTTAGGATTTTATATAAAGTAACCACTGTTTAGCCCGTGGACCGCTGGCAACACAGAACACACAGAGAAAAAGTTTTGAAAAAGCTTGGGCCAAAAGCGCATTTGGAGTCAAAAGGTTTCATTTAAAGGGATAGTTCACCCAAAAATCATGATCATTCTGTCATCACTCACCCTCATGTTGTTCTACACCTCTATGATTTTCTTCAGCTGCAGACAAAAAAAGAATTTGAGAAATGTTTTTACAGAATTCTCCAAATTATGAAAGTCAAGGTGGTCCAAAACAACAACAGCATTGGACCCCATTGACTGTTATTGTACAGACAAAACACCCCCCCCCCCCCCCATATCTACTTTTGTGTTGTACAGAACGACGGTTAAATAAATGATGCATTGTACATTTTTGCGTGAACTGTCCTTTTAAATATGAGAATTAGTGTCTTGGTCACGCAATTTGACTATAGGCCTCTGAAATAATTGAAGAGGAGGCTGTTGGGTAAGAATTTTGTAATTAAGGATGCTCTGTTCTTATTGGTCATTTTCCATCCTCCTCTTTCGCTGCACATTTTACTCTCTTCCTACATGGAGATCCCACTCACCTCTATTTTTGACTCAACTTAGATGAATGTTGTGCTATTATTTTTAGCATGTTAAGCCTCAACGTTTTAACCCAACTTTTTTAATCTTAACCCTTTGCCTCCCAGGTGCCATTGTTGGTCTTACAAGCTCTAGTGTCTGTAAGGGGCTGAGTGGCAGCTCATAACGGAGCTCGGAGCCCTATGTTTACTGGAGTTCCAACCCGCTCCTATCGCTGCTAATTAGAGTGGAAGAGGTTGAACTGTAATCTTTGTCTTGTTTAAACAGGGAGACCTTTTTCTTTTTCCAAGGGACAGCTTAACAACTCGCTGTCCTTTCTCGTCCGTAAGGCCGCTTCGTGCTGCTTTCCCACACTTTTGCAAATGAAGAGCTGGCCTGCTGTTTAAGTTCAGTATGTCCTTGGTTGGTGGTTGTCTGTTTTGTGTTTCTGTGTTTGCGCCCCCTCCCCCCGCCTTTTTGGTTTGTTCCTAGGTCAGGGCAGTGTATTATCTTCAGCATTTCTCCGCTGAGGAAGAGCTCAGTTGTGTTTTGACTAACTTAGTGGAGAGATGTGGTGTTCATGAATGTCTGCTGTGCCATGGGCAGGTTAAGGGAGAGTTTTGGGGTTAACTGGGGACACTGGATCCATTTGAAGGCGTGATCCATCCATCTGTAAGCACTTCCTGTTTGTCATTTATTCAAGGACCCGGCCTGATCAGCAAGCCACTTTTATGCTTTGGGACAGACATTAACCCTTTTGATTTGATTTGCTTCTTTCCTCAGTATCTGCGGATAAGGCACTGATTGTTTGGGTATTTAAGAGAAGTTGAACTGTGTGTATGCATTTAAAAACTGTGGTGGACGAAGTACACAAATCAAGTAGTTTAGTAAAAGTGCAGATACGTATAATAAAATATTACTCATGTTGAAAGCATTTAGTGCTCCTTTTCAATTTTACCGAAGTACAAAATACTTGATTTTTAATGTACTTAAGTAAAAAAGTACTGATTTATGAATGTTTATTTTATATAGGCCACTTATATAATATAATATAATTGTACAATTGAAATTGTAATTGAACAAATGTAGGGTGGTGCTTGATTTTTTTCGAATTGGACCAGATTGGGTGGTAAAAAAGTTAGTATTGCATGCCAGGATACCAGGTTAACATTATCTAATAGCCTTTATAGGTGTAGAAAGTTTACGTTTGCTTGTCAAGTTGACGAGCCAGAACTGTTCGCTGCGTCCTTCACTTGGTAAGAAAATTGATGTAATCTAGTCATTTAAGCCCCAAAACTTGTTACTTGATGAAAAGGTGAAAATGAAAGTTTGTGAGATATGCTGTTTTTTTTTTTTTTTTGATGCACCAAAAACTTCACATTTGTCAATGAAATAAATGAAAGTTTCAAATGTTTAATGTTTAGCTCCACAAAACAAACTTTACTATAACCTTCTCACTAGCGCCCAAAACATATTTACCATATTGTTATACATGGGACAATTGTACATGCTTATAATGCACAGTTATAGTCAATTGGGGACAAAATGCAACTCATTAAATATGAACACAAAATCACTAGAGTACATTGATTTTGCAGTGCTTCCTTGGTAGTTTGCTACTAAGTTGAATTAAGATTTCACTGTTGAATAAGCTTGTAAGTCCTCTTCAGTCCGACTTGATGAAATTACATAAAAAGACCCAGTATCTGTGTCTGTACTGTATGTTTGTGTAATTAAATGTGTTTTATTGTTTCTGCTCTGAGGAGTCATGGAGAAATGCTTCTCTGGTGTAATTACAGCTTTTGCTGAGAGCACATTATTCTCATCTGCACACCGTAATTTAGCAATGATGCACAGCAAAAGCGTTGCAGTCAGCAAGTGCTAAATCTGATTTTCTGCACAACACGCACCAAAAAGATTTCATTTATGCCTCTGAAAGCATATCGAAATTAAACGTGCTGAATGAATTTGTCAGGAGAGCATGGGAGACAATATTGTCCAGAAAAAGAAAAACAAAAATGAGCAAGAAAGACATGTTGCATTCTCTGACCGAAAGAGGACAAAAGTGTTCTTGTCCTTGCCATCGGACTGTATCTACAGTGACTGAAGGTCATTAGCTATCTTTAGAAAAGCCCCATGAATGGCTATTGTGGCATGAAGTGAGTGACTTTCTCAGCTTACCGTACTCCCACAAAGCACCGAGACAGAGAGGCAGACATTTCATGCTACAGGCTCCACCGAGTAGGAATGGACTCGAGTACCTCGGTAACAGCAATGTGCTTGGGTGATTTACAGTGTCAGTAGAAATTTGTAAAATATACATCCCTTTAGGCCATGTGCATGTCTAAAGACACGCATCCCATATGAGCATTCGCTATTCCCACTTGCGTCAACTGCAGTCATTTCATAATTGATTAATGATCTTCCTTGTTTTAAGAACATGTGCTTATAATTGCTCTTTGCTAAAACAAATCAGAGGGTAACAGGCAGATACAATACAGAATCTATACTGTAGCTGTAGCCATAAAGCCAGCTTTCCTGTCTCCTGCAGAGATTTTACAGAGGTGAAAGTGTTACAGTTTCTTCTTTAGGGTTTTATCTATGTCCACAAAGCAGCTGGCTTTCTATTTATGTTTGGGAGCCTCGTCGCCTGAGAGACCAATCTAGCTTTAGATAATGGATCAGCTGGAGAAGACACTCAGGTGATGTGCAGTAGCGTGTGTTGAGGTATAACTCTCTGAAGGAAGCCAGAAGAAGAGTCGATTTTGATTATTAAAAGGAATAATCCAGGTTTTTCTGGATTTGGATTATATATAAATTATTTGTAACAGAAATAACTAATGTGTGTTTCAAAACTGCTCTCTCTGGCTCCGGCGGCACGGACACGCATTTGAATGTTCCGATATGATTTTGTCAAAGGTTTATAAGACGCTGGCGAATCGTTGTCATTAATAAAATAAGATCGCGTACAATTGGATTGAATCGAGATCGCTGTCTTTTTACGATTAATCGTGGAGCTGTACTGTGAAAACAAATGTATATTTATTAACACTATACATATATTAGTTGAGTTTTGTTGAACTGCATCTTTGAAAAGTACTGAGGGACAAGTTGAACCCAGAACAATCCTTTTAATGCAGATGGAAGCAAGTCAGTCATTTAGCAAGCACATTTTCAAAGGGATCTTATAGTATACTAATAGGTTACTAAAGTGTGAGTCGTATCAGGAGCAACCTGGGTTAAGTGCTTTCCTGATCGCTCCTTGTGGATATCGAGCCAGCTGCCTTTTTAGTAACCAGCCCTGAGCTTTTGAATAGTTTTAAAAAGTACATTTAAAAAACATTAAAAGCACTTGAGGTGAGAAATGACTCATCTCAGTAGGAGCTGTGAAATCTGTAGATGTTTGTTTTCTAAAAGGCAACGAAGGCTCATATTTGTCAGAATATGCAAGTTTGCTTTCACTGGATAGTGACCACCAGAGCTCCATCAGATCCCAAAGACCTGGAGTTACACACACAATTCAATAACATTTTACAAAAAAGTGCTATATCTTTGTGTTAACATTTGTTACTGCAAGTGCAAGCATTAATGTTAATTTCTACATTCACATTTAACATTTAGTTCATGTATTATGAATGAACATGAATTAACAATGAACAATTAAATTTAGCATTGAATTATAATAATAATAATTGCTCTAAAGAAGTTGTTTAATGTTATTTCATGATACCTAATACATTGAGAAGTTTTGTAAAGTGTTCAATCCTACAGAGCGAGAGAGAGAGAGAGAGATCCCTCCTGGCCTGGAAGGTGCACAAGGTCAGATTTGTCATCTGAAGAACAAGATCTCGGATCTTATTTTCTCTAAAAATAAGGATAAACACTGACACACTTTTGGAATGTGTATTTGATAACTTCAGTTTCCAAGCAAAAGGTCTGTGGGACTCATGGAGAAAAGCAGATTCCCCGAGAAAGATCAAGGGCAGGGCGAATTGAGAGAATTCCTCCTGTCTACTGGCCCAAGCTCAAGCGAGGAGAACAGTGTGGGGTGAGAGGGTTCATTTGGACAGGGCCCGGTGACTGCGGCCAGAGAGGCACGGCCCGAGACGATTTGCCCGGCTTATTCCAGATGTGCCTCACAGGCTTGGCCAAAGATTAAAGCTCTGCTGCCCATTCCTCAGACACACCCTCTCAGAGCTGAGCGAGCGAGAAGAAGGGAAAGAGTGTGAACGCATCAGGTCCGTGGCCTCTTTAGATCTTTGCAGTTTCAGCACAATGTCACCTAAAAATGTTCCTTGCAGATCATTCCAATATCATAACCAAATATCGGAGTACACGAGTCCAGGACCAAACCCTACATGGAAACGACTGGATTTCATCAGGAGAGAATGTGAGGTCTAGTGAGTTTTGGTATGGCATCCGGGTAGTCTGTGTGATGAGGATCAGAATGCAAGAAGGAAGGATTGCACATCTGGAAGTGCCTTCCGGTGCTTGTGACCTGAACTTTTAGGTCCTTTCAGAAAGTTTCATTTAATGGGTTAGAGTTTGTAAGATTCTTTTTTTTAAAGTGGAAAAAGAAAAAGCTGTTATTTTTTTCGTCATACAGTTAGTCTTTGGATGAAAATATCCATTAAATATATTAAATATTTAATCATTCATTCATTTTTGGCCAATATTTCGAGTAAAATGTTATGTGTTAAAAGGGTCATGAACTACATTTAAAAAAAAAAAGATTTTAGGATGTTTCCTCAGGTATGCTTATGTTAGTATGATTTTTACATTAAAAAATGGTCATAATTTAGAAATAAAAGGCCAGTTTGAACCCTGATTTTAGCTCTCTCATTTGCACGCTTTGTTGGAAGGGGTGTGTCTGCTGTGAGATTTAAGTGTAATTGCTCACTGCCATGATTGGCCAACATCATTGCAACTTTATTTTTGCACTCACAAATGCTTTCATCATAACTAACAGGGCAAACACAATGTTAATAAGAGATTCATTTTGCAGTGTAGACAGTGTCATTGATTCTGGCAAGAGCTTTGGTGAGAATCCAGAAATCTGTTACTGAATTTGCGACTGATTTATCAAAGAATCCACAATGAGTGCCAAACAAACAAACGTTCACATACTTGAAAATAAATAAACATTTTCCTAACATTAGGATCCTTTGGAGGGTAGTTCTAGTCCAGTGCTCCTGCATCTGTTTTCTCTCCTACTCATCTTGCAAATGCGCCAGTGGGCGGGACCAAATTTGCGATGATATAGAAGTAGGCGTTGATATTCTTTTGCATTATTGCGTCATGATGTGACCGTCTGAAATGAGTCGTTTTTGGAGCTTTGTTTCAATAAAAGCTGTTTTTAGACTAATGAGGAAGTCTTGAGTTCTGAAAAAAATTACAGGATGTTTTTGTGGTATAGTGACATCTTGCCTGTCGAACGATCAAGGAAAATTTGATTGCTCAATTCATGACCCCTTTAATTTGAACGTTTATCAATGGATCTAAATTGAACAATTTCCTAAAATATTAATCAAGTACACTATTGTATTACAATGCTGTAAATTCTTTATGCGTTAGTTATTTTAATGGATTACAGACAGAGCATATTGACAACATAATACATTCTGGCTAGCACACTATTTAGTTCAAGTTCATTTGTGCAGATGTGTGTGTGTGTGTGTGTGTGTGTGTGTGTGTCTGTCTGATTAATTTCTTATGTGCAGTAGGTCGGGTTACCTGGATTATTCTTTTTTTCCCTCATCAACAGTATACTTGTAATTAAATTAGGTTAATTATTGGCCTGATGTTCTTTTATCTTTGTAGTTCTCATTTGTCAGTGGGTGTCTATGTCAGAGGGAGTCGCTGCGACCGTGTATTTTTTTCAACTTGTGGTCGCGTGACAGAGCATCATTTCAAGATTCAAGATTTTTATTTGTCACGTACACAGTTGTATATGGATATACAGCCAGTAGTGAAATGTAGATGTGCATTTGTGCAAACCCGTGGGTTTTTTTTTTGTTGCACCATTCTCATTGGAATTATGTTTAGGTGGTGCTCTCTGACACCCTTAGTGTAGTTCTGTCCAGGTTTCCAGTGAAGGCTTAGTCAGGATTAGTCAGTTTTTGAACATGATTTTGGAAGTCAAATGGCTGAGACGATGCATATTTTCTTACTCATTTTCTCCTTCTCAGGATCTTGACATCTGTCTGAAAGGTTTAGGAGCCCAGATGTGACTCTTCCAAGAAAGATTGCCAATCTTCCTCTGAAATAAAGGGGTTTTTAACTGAACTGGGTTAGCTGTTCTCAAATCTGAAACTGAACTGAACTTCTCAAGTTTGTCAGCAACTCTATCAGTTTACCAGCTATACGCCCCACCTTTTCCTCAGGCTTCCCTTTAGCCAGACGCTTGCGTCCCGTCTTCTGTTTTTAATCTCTCCTCACACCTTTCTGCATTCTCGCTGTCTCACTGGGAGACTGGTCCTCCTTCTACAGTAATATTCCTTTGCTCACTCATCTCTCTCCCTCTCTCTCCCTCTCTCTCCTCTCTCTCCCTCTCTCTCCCTCTCCCCCTCTCCGTAGGCAGTCTGCTCCAGACAGCTTGAGTGCGACCTGGCAGAAGTTTTGTTTCCTGCTGACGTGGCTCTGCTATATCAGAGCTGCAGAAATCCCTCTCCCTCTATCTCATTTACTTCCTGCTTCAGTGGCTGGCAGTCTGTATTTTACTCTCACAAAAAAAGTTCCACTGGCCTTTAATACTGATCGGGTTGCTTTCATTTGGATCTTGTTCATTCCTCCTTGGTGGCATATACGAGTTGAGTATGGATTGTGTGGTGCTGTGCCATGTCTGTCCTGCTCTGCTCCAGCTGAGGAGTCTGTGGTCTGTGCCGGAGCCAACGATAGACACGGCCCTCTGAAACATTCCGCTGATGTGGAGACTTCTGTGTGGAGACAGGCAGTTTAAAGGGATAGCTCTCACATAATCTACTCACTCTTGTCATTTTTTTTTTTCTCCTCTCAGAAATTAATTTAATGGATCTTGATTTGTGCATTTCCCCTATTTTTACATTTAGATTGCATTTTCTGTCATCTAATACTCACTTAAAGGTGCAGTTAGCGATTTGTGGTAAACGCTGTTGATACTTGAAATCGCCCAAAACAAATAAATAAGAAATAAACAAATCCTGTTGCAATGCCTGACCACCCGTGTGCTCTTACACCACACATCATGTTCTCACGCAGTGAAAAATACATCGCGGAGCAAAGAGGACACTGACAACGTATGAAACGGTTTCATATTTAAAATATTGTAATTTTTAAAGAAGTTTAAACAACAAATACCTTATAGTGGCTCTTTAATGTGTCGTGACAGATCGTTGTAGCTCCTTCAAGCGGCTCATGAACCGATCATCTCTTCATACTAGTTCATTTATAGTATCAAATAAACATGAATGGACATCAGAAGGAATGTGTGTAGTCACGTCTTTCCGTGGTTGAAACAACAATTTTTCAAGTTCAAGTTTACCAACGTTAATCTACTAACTCCCCTGACTGCTTTGTCGGATAAAATGTCAGATTCGAGGTTGTGATTGGTCAGATCGCCTGTCAATCAAACTGTTTGCGAAGGGTCAATTGATAGTCATCGTGTCACTGCAGTTACCTTTAGATGCTCTGGTTGCTATAAAGACAATTATCATTCTCAACAGGACAAGTGTTTTGAAATGTATTATTTTAGCAATTTCTTTTGGCGATAGTGGTGCAGAAAAAAATTATTTTAGCTTAAGTTATTCTGAGTCACTGAATGTCATATCTCACCTTTTACTCTTGCTCTGCTGTGTGGTTCACAATACTTTGTACATGGAATATATTATTGTTAGAGCCACGTTTAAAGGCAAGGTTTTATGTAAGTTTTTAGGTGAACTATTCCTTTAAGCAGTTTTATAGGCTCCCACCTCCCACCTTGTGGATATGGTAAAGGAGGACAAGAGCTCAGCTGGAGCTTTTCCTCGGCATCTTGTAGGACTTCCTCCTGTAAGTCTTCAGCTAAAGGTAATCTGTGGTTCATGAGTGGGACATGTACTGTTCTGACCTACCCACACGCTAAGGAGGATGCAAGAAGATAACAAGAGAAGATGTTTACACCCTTCACACTGTCCCAGTGTGTCTGTGAAGATTTTTTGGCTGATCTTTTTATGAACCTCTATGTTGTCTATCGATGAGTGAAATGTCTTTTATGTGTCTCATTTCAACACATACCTTATGCTAGTGTCAAAATACTATTGCATTCAATGAGACCAAAAGCACATAAAACAGAAGAGGATGCCCGAGGCGTAGCACACACCATATTCATATGCATCCTCCCTCCTTGAAAGTTCCCCTGTAATCGCTCCCTAGGAACCACAGGCTCCAACCTAACGGTTCCTCTCACGTTAATGGAATCCATTAACGTGGTTGCTGGAGTCAGTAAAATCCTTATAAACATTGTGTGTGTGTGTGTGTGTGTGTGTGTGCATGCGTGTCATGCGTTAAGGAATGGCTGTTTTTAGCTGTTAAAATACACTGGAATAGAAGAGTAGGTGTCAGGTATCCAGTGTTTTTTTGCTATGTAAAATAAGTTTTAGTGCATGTAGTCCACACAAATAGTGCTTGAAATGGCAATTTTTCAATTTACAGTTGATTTCAAAGTCTGACTCGTGTTTCTAAGGCAAGTTTGATAATCTAACAAGCTTAAAACGTGGTTAGAAACACACAAATATCGAAATGGTCAGATTTTAGTAAGATAGAACTTTTCAGTTTAGTAGTGTAATGTGGTCACTACACAGATTGTATGTTCCAGTAAGCTCTGCGTCACTAAAGGGTTTTTCTTTTTATCTGGTTCTTTTGACTGGAGATAGCAGATTAGGCAGAAGAATGT
Organism: Opsariichthys bidens; assembly: GCA_037194245.1. Taxonomy (NCBI): domain Eukaryota; kingdom Metazoa; phylum Chordata; class Actinopteri; order Cypriniformes; family Xenocyprididae; genus Opsariichthys; species Opsariichthys bidens. The sequence goes on from CM074295.1 coordinate 9,513,035, forward strand.
GAGGCCCGAGTCTGATAGCACGGTGAGGGACTGTGAATTTCAGCTATGGGAAGCATGGGCTTATCCTCACTCTTAAGCCTGGGAGACATTCAGGCATTCTTTCCCTTGTCCTTTCAGAGAAAGTTCAGCTAGACTTTGAGCCTAATGAGGCCAGGATAGATATGCTGCACATACGTTTGGTCTTTTGAGTCTTCAGTGCTGTGAACTGCAGTTTGCTAGCATGATGATCTGACCAAAATTTGTTTGATTACTCTTGGTACGTTTTATTTACTGTCAGTCATAATATTTCCATTTTTTTGTGTGTGTTCCATTAATTCCATTAGATTAGTCCTCCCTCATTTGATTCTCATTTAGCATCCACCATCACAAGCCAGTCAATTTTTCATACCAGCGTTAAGATGAAAGAGGGAAGCATAATTGAAGTTTTTCTCATTCTTTCTTACTCATACACTCTGCCTAATTTTCTTCCATTTTCTTGCAGAAGCTTGAATAATTTTTTTAGGTGCTCAAGAAAGGCTGGATGGAGCTCCTGGCTTGATTTCTTTGCTGTTCACTCAGAAATGTCTGGGTTCATAGAGCTGCCGGGGTTTGTCTGGTGTTAAAGACTGAGTGAGGGGAAGGTGCTGCGGGGGAAACTGAGCTGGATGCTTGACTCTCTTGAGATTTGAAGGATAAAGAGCTTGTGTGAGTTTCCACAACAGCCCTTCGCCAGACGTGCATCCCTGGGTCTGAACTGCTTTACACATGGTGTGAAGAGGATCAAGTAGGCAAGATGAAGGAAGCAATAGCCACGGAGCATGTGGTGCTCATTTACTTCAGCAGAAATGTTGCATTCTGATGAGAGGTGCCGGCCTCATCAGCACTTGGGCTGATGGGAGTTCAGTTTAACCCTAACCCTAACTGCAGTCACTCAGCTGAGATGTAAATATCTATCCAGAACAGTGTTACTTTTACAATAGGCAATACCGTCAGATAGAGTGAGATGTTGTAGCGGTATTTCTCTGAAGGGATCTGGGGAGATCTGTGTAGGTTTAATGCATATTGTAGTAGTTGGAGGTGGTGAACACTTTTGTTTTGGACTCTACTTACTTTAATTGCACAAACAGACTTTTTTCAAATTATCATTATTGTGTTCTGCAGAAGAAAGTAAGATATATATATATATATATATATATATATATATATATATATAATATCAAAATATCAAAAGCTTGGGATCTGTAAGATGCAATAAGAAATGTTTCTTGAGCAGCTAATCGATATATTCGAATGAATTCTGAAGGATCATGTGACTGAAGACTGATGCTGAAAATTCAGCTTTACCGTCCATCACAGGAATAAATTGCATAGCTTTAAATAAGTTTTAAATAAACTTTTCGAAAACGACAAATCTTAACGACCTCAAACTTCGGAGAAATATAGAGTTTGAGTCCAGCCCTCCAGCACAAACAGCAAGTCAAATAACTCAAGGATTATATATGGAAGTGCAACATTTTTTTGGTGTTTTAATTTTATTGAGAGAGGGAGAGTGAAAACGACGCAGGCCATATTCAAACCCACATCTCTTGCGCTATCACCACAGATTAAGCAAATGTGCAAATCATTAGGCCATGGTTTGAAAATACGAATTTGAATATGCGTTCAAAGCATAAATCCACTGGTCCACTGCTACATTTCTAAAGGCCAGTTCTCGAGGCCAAAATTGACAAACAACCTTCCTGGACACCGTAGTTCTGTTTTGTTTACAGGATGTTAGGGGAGAAACAGTATCCAGGGAAACTAATGAGGAGAAGTGTGAGAGCGAACTATTTTCAGAGAGCTTATCTGAAGGGCAGAGCAGGACATGGTGTAGTCTCCAACCCTGCATTCCTGTCACATGATCTCAGGCCGTGTCCTCCACCTCCAAACACTCGGTGTTACTGAAGACACCGAGAGGATGCAGCTTATTTGTGTGATCACTGGCTCCAGGTGTGTAACTGGGGCGATGAATGTGTAGAGAGTGAGACGGCTGCAGTAAACACAGCTGTTGAAACACACAGCACTAGCTGCCCTTCCCTTCCCACAGTCCATTTCTCGCTATCCCGACGCACACCTTTTGTAAGGCAAGTTTACAGTGCTTCTATTGACCCATATTAGGATTGGGAATCGTTACACTTTTGGTTCAATGAGTGTTTGAGGGAGAATAGAAAATAGTTTGAAAGTAATTCAGATTGCATTTATTGATCTTTAGCAGCGGTTTTCAAAACATTAGTGGCATCATTAATCATGATTACAGCTGGAAGTGACACTCAATCCCGCCTGGGATTTATCTGCGAGCAGCAGTAAATCAGTTGTACGTGATCACAATGCACCCTTTAGCTTAATTCAAATTTTACTTATACTTTCATTTTTCATGTACGTTCATCTGACAACATTCATGCCAAGCCAGTAGTTGGTGCCTGTAGACTGAACATATAATACACATGCTCAAACCGTCACCTTTTTCACACATTTGTGTTTTTGTATATTACATGGATGCGTTATTGGTATCGTTTTCAAAAGTTTGTGTTTTCAGGCCCCCAAAATGCTGTTGTCGTGAAAATGACGAGAAAAGTTTTCTGTTTTTATTTGAAAACAGTGTTGTGTAAAACCCTTAGACGCTCAATTCCATGGGTTTGACTTTATTTGTAAAAGTTGACGTTAGATATTTATCTATTCATACTGTACATTTATAATATTGTGATGCCTAAATTCACTTGTAACATTTTAAATGACCGGTTTTAGTTTTTAATGTTTTGTATTTTGAATTTATTTTAGAAAGTCATTTAGAATATATTTGTTATCTTTGCATTTGACACAAGAACAGGTCATCTTCACATACTGGTCCAACACTGTGCTTTTTAGTTATACGCTTCATATTTTCTTTAACAGATTGAGACGAAGTAGAATGTATAAGAATGCCTTCACATGTGCATATGTGTATGTTTCTATACATGGGTTCATCAAATTTACTCATTTTAACCAGTACTGTCAAACAAAGCATTAATTGACGTGCATTTAGTTGGCAAACCATGATTTTTATTTCATTCTTTTTTAATTAGTGCAGGTGCATGTCCTTTTAGGCTCTAAGTTAGGTGATAATCCTGCCATTTGACTGTGTGAGGAAAGGTTTCCAAGTATTAGAATAGAAGGTTACTGAGTTTTAGTATTCTGGCAAGTCTGGAGCCATTTCCGCTACTGAGAAGCATAGTGTGTGTTGTTTATAGAGCGCAGAATGTCTTGCAGAGTTCCAGTGGAGTAGTACAATACTGGCCAGAAGAGCTGGCTGAATGCTCGAGTCATCTGTATACCATCTGAGCCACACACATTCACACCTGTGGAGCAGGTAATGTTTGCAGATGTGCAGATGAGGGTGAAATCATGTTCTCGTGAGTCGCTTCTCTTTGAAGCACATCAAAGCCATCACACACCCATATGCATGCTCCCTCCTCCCTCTCATCACCCCGGTCCTCATCCTCCTCTTCTGAGTTATGAGCTTATAAAAACATTACACTTGCTAAAATGATCCCCAAAGGAGGCTTTGAAAGACGTTTTAAACAAGTGCTCCCTCTTCAACTTTGACGTGTGGTCACCATTGAACTTGACTTGTAAAAACACAGTTTGGCTTTTAAAGTGTAGCTGCAGTCATCTGATCAGATGATGAACTAGTACAGGTGGTTAGTCACCATGACATGTTCCTGTAGCGAGCTCAACAGTCAGCCGTCATATTCACTGGCTCCACCACAAAAGTGGCCTTAAAACAGAAGCAGAAACAAGCAATAGAAGCATTACTTTATTCACATGGAATATAACATGATCATCAAATGTTAAATAGAAAATGAAAATGAAGCGTTAAATCCACAAAGACGTATAGGACTGTGTAAACCTTTGGGGTGTTGATGGACGTGATCTACTCGATCTGTTTTGATCATCATTCTGAATCCGATCGGGACGATGTTTTTGATTAAAAAAATGTGATTTTATTTATTTATTTTCGAAACTTAAACACATTCAAGTGTTGATGATTTAAAAAAAAAAAAAATACATGAGGCTAGAATAAAATGTTTTTTTTTATTATTATTATTCGATCTAATGGGCAAAATAAGCAACTGAAAGTGACACAAGCTCAGAACCTTTTAAACCGCGTTTACACCTACATTTAGCGTCGTCCAATTGTTATTACCAGGTGTAAACAAGGCCAGAATTTGACTTCCCAATGCCAGAATAGACCATTTTCCTTTCACCTCCCTTTGATTTTAGGAGGGATGAAAGGCTGCAGCGAGGAAGGAAGGAAGGAAGGAAGGAAAGAGGGAGGGAAAGAGAGAAAAACACTTTATCTGTACTCTACTTATCAAGGACAGACAATAGTGATTGTAGACACAAGCAGTTGAAGAACAGTGTATTGTCTCAAATGAAATATACACATTGAGGAGAGATGAAATTGCTCCCTCTTCCTGTCTCCACTGGTGGGCACAAGGAATGTGGGAATGTGTTCGTAAAACTGAGACCGTCTATGCTGGAAACCTTCCTCAGGTTGACCTAGATTAAAGTGGATCGTTTCTGTGTAGATCTGATCCAAATGTGGCCCTTGAGTTCAGGAGTTTGTCGTCTGCTATAGAGATTTGGTTTGAAGCACTTTGCTTTGTTTTGTGTGATTCATGAGGAGTTGTATGTAAAACTTTATGCTATCATGGGCTCACTTTATTAACTGTTATCTGCTCACCCTGTCCTGATCTTATTTTCTGGTATGTTAAATATTTGCCACAGTAAACGAGGGTTTGAAGACGCTGCCAACAGTTTACAGGAAGTCAGCTCACGGATAAAGGTTAAAGCGGGGTCTTGTTTATCGCAATGAGGTGCGAGTCGCTCATCGTCAGAGGTTGTTTACATGCGCTGTCTGTCCCTCTTCCTTGATCCCAAGAGTTCAGATTCTCTTTCATGCTCTCTCTTCCTTCCTTTCTCTCTTTTATTTAAATTGAAACTTTATATAATTGTTTTACATACAGTGTTGCCAAAGCGTAAATATACATAGATTACTGACTAATTTGTTCATTTTCTACACAACCATGTAGTCATTTTATTTTATATTTTTATTTTATTCTATTGTTTTGTGGTGTTCCGACAATGAATGAACTAGTGAAGTTGAGAGCTGCCGTTATTTTCTGAGAGTGTGCAGTATATAAATTTCCCTGTGAGGGATGCATGACCGCCCTCACCCAGTAACACCTGCATTTGATCCCTTTTACACAGTTCTCTTTTTCTACCAGTGCTCTTTTTCTTTCTAGAGCGTCTGAATCAGCAAAGCATTATTGGCATGACTGTAAAGGATGACGGGATTACATAAAGCTTTCAGGCGTTTACAAAGTCCAGGTGTTATGCATAAAGGAAATAAATTACAATAAATAGAATAAAATGGCATTTTGTCATTTTTGACAGCCTTTAAAATCAAAGTGGCAACATTCAACTGTAATATGCTTAAAAAATATCAGAAATGAAAGGAAAGCAATTGGAAATGTCAGGCAAATTAGTTGTAGGGCAGTCAAATCAGACACCAAAACGGTTTAGTAAAAAAAAAGAAAAAAAAAAGGATTGTATTGTTCTAATTGAAAAAAGGACTTTTCAGATCGGCCTAACTAGATTCAGGGTTGATTTTTAAAATAAAGATTTAAAAAAATAAAAAGCAGCATTTCTGCTGTGTACACGTGTACACTCGCTCAATCGTTCTATCTAAGCCAACTCGCCTTTTTTTTTTCTCTCTCTCTCTCTTTCGGAAAACCTTTGTTGGTGAGACTATAGCCAATAACAACAAAGAATTTTATACAAAGAAAGAAAAAGAGTAATTAGGTATGTAAACTCTAAATGATGAAAGGCAGCAGAGTCATGATTACATAGATGAAGAGAATTATAATAGAAACTGCTCTTTTTTTCCCTCTCTTTGTCACTTGATGATAGAGGCCTCGAGTTTGTGTCTTAAAGGTCTGCCAAACACAAGGAGATAGAAGGATTAATTCAGCTTACACCTGGAATTACGTTGTTTATATCTGGTATTAATATGTCTCAAATGTGTCTCTTGTGACGTATTTTTATTCTCTATGTCAGTGTGTTACTACATGTTGAACCCTGTTTACACCTGGATTAATAAAAGGTTTGAAAAGGATCTCAGCTGGTCTCCAGCACTTCACTTCTGAGATCCAAAGCCTTGTTGCTGTGCTGTTCTTGAGCGCTGGGTGAGTTAATCCAGGTGTTGGTGTAAGCATCAGTTGAAAAGTGTTTGTGGTTCGGCCTCAGCAATAAACCCTGGATTGTAGACTGGCCTCACTTTCACTTTGAAACAGGAAGTTGTCTGCTCTCTGCCTTATTTTTCATTTCCATGGGTCTGTTTACACACTCCCAGCTGTGACACCTCTCTATGAGAAAGCTAGGGAGAAAGAGAGTGAGAGTGATTTTGTGTGTGTGTGTGTGTGTGTGTGTGGCTGCTGGGAACAATGAGTCACCAGGTTTAGGGTTAATAGACCGCAACAAAATACCTTGCCATAATTAAAACCAATCATGCTATGCTTAAACTCCCACTGTCTATCCTTTCAAAGGTGTGTTGTTGTCTACATCTGTTCACAGAAAAGTCACATTCTCTATGGGGTCAGTAACATTTTTGTTTGTTTGTTTGTTTTGGAAGTAGGAATGTACATTTTTCATAAAGTCCCATAATCGATCATCGTTTAAATTAATGAGCAAATAATCGACTAACCTCTTAAATTTGAAGCAAGGGGCATTTCTATCTCATTACATAACAAACACTTACTCAACCAACACAAAGTAGGTGTTGTTATAAGATTTTTACAGTGAATATGGGGTATATAACCATAAGCTTAAAAAAAATAATTGCTTTACATGAAATTGTGTTCTGTAAAATCATTGTACATGACAGATAGACTTGTCATATGTCTTCGAAAAGGTCTCAACTAGCAGAATGCAAGAAGCATATTTGTGGCATCATATCAGGACACCACTAAACTATAAGTACTTGTAAAAGCAGTGCTGATGCACTTGTAAAAAGTATACACATAATACTTTTGCGCCACGTTTTTGTTTGTAACTGTTTGTAAACAAATAATTAGTCACATATCTTTATTTCGAGCAGGCGGTCTCGAACAAATTGAAACACAACATAACATACTGCTTGGATGAAGCTATAGACTTCCAGGATCACAATGCAGTCATGACTTAGACTGTGTCCAATATTGCCCTTTATACCCTTGAATTGGGCACTATTTGAGGGGACAACCATTTGTACTGTTGTTCGAAACCATAGTGGACGTTATCGAGTGCACTCGTTCAGTCCCACAATGCACTGCAATAACAAGTGTATAACCAATGTGCAGTCAACGGCTGGATAATACCATTGACCATTGCACGAATGAATTCACATGTCTCGCCAGAAGATGGCGCCTGCAGCTGAATCATCCATCCATCCGTTTTCCAAATCTCTGGTCCAATGTGGGTACAGTGTAATATCATACAGATATAAACTCATTTTTTAATTGATTATTAATGGTTTAAAGTATGCATGAGAAAAGTGGTAATGAAAAGAGAAATCTTAGAGCTGCCAGTTTGCTAAGTTTGAAATGATAAAGAGCAAGCACAAACTATACGCTCTGTGTCAGAAATCACTCAGTTTTAACTCACTGCTTCAGGAGGACTATATTACTGGAGTACTGTAGAGAATAGTGAATGAGGGTATAGAGGGTGCTTTCGAACACAGCCTCAGTGTTTTCCAATGTCATTTGAAAGTTTAACCAATGGAAACAGGATCTTTGGTATGGTGGGTAAAAATGTCAAATGAGATCCTAAATGTTTCTTATAAATGGTAATGAATGTTATTTTTAAAACATTATAGATAGTCTGCAAACTAAGGTCCAGCTTGGTTCAGCTAGAAACCAGCTGCCATATTCCAAAACACAGTTGTCACCTTAAGCTGGATTTTCAAGCAGGGTTGCATCTCTCTCTCTCTCTCTCTCTCTCTCTCTCTCTCTCTCGGAATTTTAGTAGAAGCATCTAGGCTGAGTTGATAATTAAATTAAACTGAGACCTCCATTCAGTCTCCAGAGCTGTGAAAGAGCAGATGTGTTGGGTTCCTTCTCACACTGTCATCTTGCTGATTTACTTGTAGTGGCTATATGATTGTTGTTTGTGTGCCTTTTTCCACTCTCCACCCTTCAAAAGGGTGAGTAAGGAACAAAGGCAGGCCCAGGAGACATGACGTTAGCCCTGGCTCTCTGGAGCTCCTCCAGGCTCAGAAATAGGTCAAGTTAGTAAAAATAGGCCCTAAAAAGGGAGGGTCAGCTGCTAACTCTCTCTGCTCCACCATGCTTTTGTTTCTCAATGTCAACTGGCCCTAAACCTTCCAATGTTCAAACGTACCTGTATGGAAATTGAGGTGATGGCTATTCCTTTTGGTCCTCACACGATGGAGGTACCCCTGAAGCACTTCCTAATTATTGTGACTGTGTTCTTGGTAAGTGTCTGTTAAGAAGTCCACAACTTTCCTCTCGGAAGTGTATGTATTGTTTATTGAGGCAGATAAGACCATTTCCTCCTGATAACTACACAGAAACACATTCACACAGTCAATTTGTTTATCTCCACCCCACCCCCATTAAGTGAGAATATAAATATTGAGGTCAGAGGAAAAGTCTTGACTCAGCATGTTTTTCCCTCCCCTCCTTTCATTATTCCCAGAGGCTTCATGAAGTTCTCATTTGAGATCCATTGACGTGTCAAGTTTGTTGTCGATATTTCTTCAGAATTCCTTACAAGAAATAAAAATGGGAACAAATGAGATCACTGTTGTCCTAAAGTATGAGTACAGTAGAGCTGTTCGAACAACATGGATGGGGTAGCTTGGATAAGTCTCCGAAGAATTTGATGAGAAATATTTAAGAAGTAATATCTGGCTTGATTGCATTGTGAAAATCTAAAGGAGACATTGGAGGTGCAAGAAAAGCAAAAATCTCTATTTATCCCCATTTATTCTCATTGCAGTCTTGAAGAAACAACTAACATTTTTACAGATTTTCCTTGTCCCCTTTTCTTATGAATGTCTTCATTAGCTGTCCATCTTGTTGTCCAAAAAATTAATTTCATTTATTTATTAATTTTACCTAGGGAAAAACTTTTCCTAAGCAAGTCTGTTTAATCTCAATTGAGAACTAATTTGTTTTTATTTATTAATTTTACTCTTATTATGGAAGTATCTGTTTGCTTTTTGCTTAATGTAATAGCCTCATTAAATAGAAAGCAAATAGAAACAAATGAGATATTAAAGAGAGATTTTTTTTTCTTTCTTATGGGTCTGGATCTGCACACTCTAAAAAGTTATTCAGGAGAACTGTTATTTAGCACAACCTGGATAAATGTGTGGTTGCAAGTCAAAAATTGTAATTGATGGACTTAATTAAACCTTTTAATTTGCAAACATAATTTAAGTTCTGTTGATCATTACATTAACTTAATATTGTGTGTTATTTACTCTTAAATATCTGTTAATTGTTTTTTTGAAGAATTTTTGATAACTTTGGAAATTGGGAGGTGGATTTCTAGTTACTTGCATACTTGGCATAAAACTGGAAAAAAGTTATAATAAGAATAAATGTTGAAATTATTTCATTTGTTTTTTAGTGAAAGACCTGTTAATTTATTATGCTGTTAACATTTAAAAGAGTTTCTGTATAATGTTGAAGTTTTTGTGGTTACCATTGTGCTCAAGAGTAGATACTTGAGGGTAAACACCACATTGACTCTATAAGCAATGGCTGCCAATGACAAGTAATATCTTACTTGTTCATTAAATTTACATGTTAAATAACTTACATTTAGCATAAGCTATGATATCTGTGGGTTTTAACTGAAATAGTTGAGGTTTATCAGTTACAGGGCAAAAATCAAGTAGAAACTGAGTAATCAATTTAAAAACAAATGATTAAGTTCCTCTAAATCACTTTAATTTGTTGGTTGAACATGATTTCATTCAAAGTTGTCATAACTCAAAATGATTGATGCAAACTTATGCAAACATTATTTTCTGCTCTTACCTCCATCCCTTCATTTCATGCAACCTGCGAAATCATTCTCTATTACAAAACACCTCCATCCAACTCGGACTCACAGTAGCTTATCAGACTTATCAGATGGAACAAGATAAGAACAGGAACCGTTGCCAGGCAACTGTGGTTTACATTAAAAAATACAACGTTTAGCAGAGCCGACTCCTGGCACTTATTGAGTCTCTTAAAAGCTTCTCTCACAGCCCAGCTCCATGTGGTCTGATGAATTCAAAATTATGGACAAACACAGATGATTTGCTCAGGAATGTCAATCACAAGGTAGAAGGAGGATGCCATATCTACTTAAAGAAATACCACCACCAGATGCTTTAAATGAGAATTGAAAGTTAGAATTGCTCATAAGTTGCTCTTTCATATCTCAGGAGGTTTGAATGGACAGTTACAGTATGTTTTGTTTTAGAACAAAGCATGCCCAGTTTCTCATTTATGTCTTGTATTTCTCTAATGATATTGTAGGACAGTGCTTAAACAAAACTGAGAAGTAAGGATTCACTGATATTAAATTTCATCTTAGTTATTTTCATGTTCCTCTGACTTTTATTGATGGGACTGATCTGAGACCTGTGAGAGCTCTGACTCTGCTCCGGTTGTCTGCTTATTCTTGTTATTTTCTCCTCTTTCTTTGAGGAAACATTTATAGATCGCTCATGTCTGCTTTGCCAGGAAAAAAATCAAGAAACCCAAATGGGGTTGGCAGTTGGCGATGCATTTTGTGCTAGTATGTCTGTGTGATGTTGTGTGCAGCAGTAAATCTGGCTCATGCTTTACTCTGTCTGCCTCGCCGCTATTTCAGCGGTGTCCTGTCTCAGTTAGTTCCTGCTCTCCTTTTCTATTTTGCTGTGTTCTCATGTGTAATTGCACTGCTCTCTGAGTGACTGGCTAGCAAAAGCAGCAACAACAGACTAACAACAATAACAGACCTGAGTACACATCTGCATCTTGTTCACCACACTTTTGATGTCTACTTCCTTCTTTCTCCCTTGCCTTGTCCTAACCACCCACTAATTTTTTTTTTAAACAAAGTTTAAATGATAATTAAAAAATATTTCATTTATTGGGGACTGAATTAATCAGGATGTAATTATCATATAATGAAAACTTTGATATATTTATAATTTTACTACTACTTCAACTAGAAATAATAGGTGCATAATCTGGATCGGTTAATAATTAGTGGTAGTTTCATGTCTTTCTTTCTTTTTTTTAAATAAAAGTGGTTGTTTGCTACAAAGTGTTAGTTTCCCCCTACCTCTCTAAACTTTTAGTTTTGCGAACCATCACATTAATATTTAGAGCTTTGAAGTGCTCGAAAAAGTGTGAAGCAATTAACCCTCAAAGTGCTTGAATTTCACTCTAAAAAGTTGTACGAAACCCTGAGATGAATAATGTAAAAAAAAAAAAAAAATTGTGGCTTCTGCCACAATACCATGGTTACAGTTTTATTACTACATTAAATCCATGGTGAATTTTGGTGATATGAAAAGCCTGCTATAACTTGTTCATTCATGAGAATTTCCAGTGTTTCTCCTGGTTTCCACATCAGCACTATTTGATCTGATATGGTTTATTACCAAGAATTCTGCGCTGAATTTGAATGCTTATAACTAAATCCTGCAGCGACGTTATTAATACTGCGGCGAATTCAAACTGGATCTCCCAATGCTGTGCAGTAATGGTGTCGCATTCTTAAAATCGCCCATACCTGTTCTGAGCTTACGCTGTTTTGTCAGTGGAATCAATCTCCAGTTCTGACACAATAACAGGCACCATTTTGGTTCTGAGGTGTCTGAGCACCAGTTTAAATCCAATAACAACCATTTTCCTCTCTCCTAATGGCGACTAGGGTGTTTTCCTCTCTCCAGTACGCCCCTGTATGTAGGTCAGCACCCCAAAACAAAGCACCAGTGATGTGATATAGCTCCACCGCGCCGGAGCTTTGCCGTTTCCTCTCAATATGGTCACCACATGTGTGGCTTTTCTTGAGGCAAAGGAGAGGGAGCGAGAGGTGCATGAAGCAAGTTTTAAATACACATGCAGTTCTCAGGCTGTTGTTTTCTTATTGTACCTAGGTTTGTCTGTTCTTTCAGACGCATCTTTATCCCCACCCTAAAAGTATGACAACAAAAAGAGGTGGGTTTCCAGAGCTCCCGCTCAGGTTTCACCAAAGAACATGACACAGCTCAGCATGTCATAATCTCTGTTGTGATGTGCATGAGGTGGGGGGAGGCTCTGAAATGCAGTTATTGTGAGAAAGATGAATGACTGGGACTGCAGGCATGGAGAGGAAATGGAACTGTAATTGTAGAGATGGATTAGACATCCGATCCGGACATAGTGCCTCACTGAGAGATGGTCATTCTTCCGGAAAGAGAAGGTGTGATTGGCAGAATGTTGTCAGAAAAACATCTTTCAACACCGGTGAAAAGACTATCAGCTGGTCAACAGTACAGTCGTGGCCAAAAGTTTTGAGAATTACATAAATATTGGAAATTGGAAAAGTTGCTGCTTAAGTTTTATAATAGCAATTTGCATATACTGCAGAATTTTATGAAGAGTGATCAGATGAATTGCATAGTCCTTCTTTGCCATGAAAATTAACTTAATCCCAAAAAAACCTTTCCACTGCATTTCATTGCTGTCATTAAAGGACCTGCTGAGATCATTTCAGTAATCATCTTGTTAACTGAGGTGAGAATGTTGACGAGCACAAGGCTGGAGATCATTATGTCAGGCTGATTGGGTTAGAATGGCAGACTTGACATGTTAAAAGGAGGGTGATGCTTGAAATCATTGTTCTTCCATTGTTAACCATGGTGACCTGCAAAGAAACACGTGCAGCCATCATTGTGTTGCATAAAAATGGCTTCACAGGCAAGGATATTGTGGCTACTAAGATTTCACCTAAATCAACAATTTATAGGATCATCAGCAACTTCAAGGAAAGAGGTTCAATTCTTGTGAAGAAGGCTTCAGGGCGTCCAAGAAAGTCCAGCAAGTGCCAGGATCGTCTCCTAAAGAGGATTCAGCTGCGGGATCGGAGTGCCACCAGTGCAGAGCTTGCTCAGGAATGGCAACAGGCAGGTGTGAGCGCATCTGCATGCACAGTGAGGCGAAGACTTTTGGAAGATGGCCTGGTGTCAAGAAGGGCAGCAAAGAAGCCACTTCTCTCCAAAAAAAAACATCAGGGACAGATTGATCTTCTGCAGAAAGTATCGTGAATGGACTGCTGAGGACTGGGGCAAAGTCATATTCTCCGATGAAGCCCCTTTCCGATTGTTTGGGGCATCTGGAAAAAGGCTTGTCAGGAGAAGAAAAGGTGAGCGCTACCATCAGTCCTGTGTCATCCTGAGACCATTCATGTGTGGGGTTGCTTCTCATCCAAGGGAGTGGGCTCACTCACAGTTCTGCCCAAAAACACAGCCATGAATAAAGAATGGTACCAAAACACCCTCCAACAGCAACTTCTTCCAACAATCCAACAACAGTTTGGTGAAAAACAATGCATTTTCCAGCACGATGGAGCACCGTGCCATAAGGCAAAAGTGATAACTAAGTGGCTGGGGGATCAGAACGTTGAAATTTTGGGTCCATGGCCTGGAAACTCCCCACATCTTAATCCCATTGAGAACTTGTGGTCAATCCTCAAGAGGTGGGTGGACAAACAAAAACCCACTAATTCTGACAAACTCCAAGAAGTGATTATGAAAGAATGGGTTGCTATCAGTCAGGATTTGGCTCAGAAGGTGATTGAGAGCATGCCCAGCCCAGCAAACTTTGTGAAAACTAATGTTTATGGAATTCTCAAGACTTTTGGCCACGACTATAGTGATATATCATTTCAGTGATATTAGGTATTGCCATTTTTGGATTCTCGTTGACCGACAACTGTACCTGGTTGTCCGATCAGTGGTCATTACACCTTTGTTCAATTAGAAAATGTGCTGATACTCTGCAAGTGGAAAGTGATTGTTCAAATTAAGGTATATATTTAATCTTATTTGGTTTTAAAACAATAATAATAATTGTATTTATATAATTTAATGATAGAACCACATCCTTATTTATTTCATATATTTTAATGACAGCACCTTTTTTTTTTTAAAATAAATTCTATGGTGAACAACATGTTCATTCTTTAGCACATGTTTCATCAGCACTCACCAGCATTAACAAGTCTGGAGTAGCATGGAAATTCATGCTGATGTTTGCTGGATTTTTCAGCAGGGAGTTGCCACTGAGCATCGTTTAAGAGACAGATAGAGGGTGAGAGATATTACGGCTCCTAGAGATTAATGTTTCTCCCCTCTGAGTGCCTGTTTTTCTCTGCAGCCGATATAAATCTGTAAATTGCTCTTGATTTGGGTGTCTGCCTAAGCTGTGCTGCCTGCTGCTTCTGCAGTGTTTACAGGACATGAAGTGTGTGTCTCTGTGGCCACGCTGAGGTCCATATATCACTCCTAACGCTCTCTGGGAGATCTTTTGCTTTTGGTGTGGTGCATCTACCAGGCTGATGGATGAAGGACGAGGATGGCCCTGGAGGTCCAGTTGGTTTATGTTGTGTTGGAGGAGTTGTATTGGAAGGGTGAAGGACCACCCATGTTCTGGCCTCTCTCTTTCGGTCCTCCCTGCTCATCTGCACACAGACGGGAATATACACAGACTCCAGCTTGGCACAGGCATCCCTGAGAAATCCTGGGTCTCTAAACTCGGAACTCTTCACACTCACATACAACATCTAAACAGCATGATCGCACGAGTGTACACACATGCGATTTATGATTACCAGGTTTACAGAGCTGTATTGTGAAGGCACCTGCATGTGTATATACACCATTAACTGGAAATCGTTCAGAGACGAGCAACACGTCCGGTTAATGGGTAAAGTTCATAAGCGACACTCGCTTGACTAGTGCTCAACAGATACGAGTTGCCAACAGCTGACGGCAATGTCAGTATAAGTGAGCACATTCCCACTACCGATCAATAGGTATTTTGGTCTGTAAGATTTTGAATGTTTTCGAAAGGAGTCTGTGGGGTAGTCGTGGCCTAGTGGTGAGGGAGTCGGACTTGTAATCAGAAGGTTGCTGGTTCGATTCCCACGCCGGCAGGATAAACAACACTCTCTCCACCTTTGATACCATGACTAAAGTGCCCTTGAGCAAGAGACACCTAACCCCTAATTGCTCCCCTTGTAAGTCGCTTTGGATAAAAGTGTCTGCTAAATGATGAAAAAAGAAAAAAAAAGAAAATGAGTCTCTTATGCTCACCAAGGCTGTTTGTTTGATTAAAAAAAAAAGCTATTGTGAAATATGAATATATTTTAAAATGTAATTTATTCCTGTGATGGCAGACTCATTGTCATGTGATCCTATTTTTTAAATATTACATTAATAACGGTTGTTAATGCGATTGTTCATGCAACAAATTAATATTTATTCATAAAATAATCAGAACAAGGTTGTTGCTGCTGCTAGCTTCGGTCGTATGATTGATGGTGAAAACTTTGGAGAATTATGTTGTGCATTGCTGTGGTATTGTATGTCCTGTTCTGTACTACTTTATGTACTCTGAAACAGTTCAGAAACAAGTGTCCAGGAAGGTGCTGTTTGAAGAGGGCATCAATTCATAAAATGCATTTAGTGCACATCACTGTTTTGTCCACGTGTATGAGCTATCTGTGTAAATATAGAGAGAGCCTGAGTAATTCAGGAGGGGTGTGTGTTCTCAGGGGGGATCAGTCTCGGTTCAGGGGCTTTCCTTTCCCACAAAGACCTACTATACAGGGTAGCGGTCCCAGGGGAAGGGTAATAGAAAACTGTGCTGGCAGGGAAGAGCCGGGGCTGGGCCTCGCTGAGAAAAAAAGTCCTCCTCAGGGCATGGTGCTCTCAAAGGTTTACATGATCCCAAGGTTTCACCTTTACGAGGCCTTGTACCTCTACAGCTGTTTGACCTGCCTGTGAGTGAGGATGGGTGTGCATACTTGTGCTCTTTCATAGGGTGGAGGCAGATATGAGGTGTCTTTTTTTCTTTTTTTTGTAGTTGGGGCAGGGTTGTGTGTTGATAAGGTTGTTGTAGAGGATACTGACAGGTAGTATTGGAAAAAGTGGATTCAATTAGATTCTCTCACTTGTTTTGATGATGTAGAGATGCATTACTGCCAGCTGTTTGTGTTGAGTTGATTTCTTTTTTTGTAATTTTCTGCTTTTTTGCTTTTGCTAAAATTGATCTCCAATTCATACATTGGTGGTAAATAGAGGTATACAGCGTCCATTAATTTAATATTAATAAATATTATAGTTGTTTTTAGAAAACTAACCTAAACTTTCATTTCCATCCTAAATTCCATTTTTATTTGATGGAAATTAATTTTGTTCAGCAAGTATGTGTTGCTCATAAGTGACAGTGCATGTAACGATATATTGTTGTCGAATATAACATGGTACAAAAATGCTAAAACATGTATCGGTGATGTGAACGATATGTATATAGAGTTAGTTTTGTCCAAGACTAAGCTTAATGTATGAGCTATAGTTCACCCAAATATGAAAATGTTCTTTCAAATCTATAAGATTTTCGTTCATCTTCCAAACATAAATGAAGATACTTTTTATGAAAACTGCAAGATTTATAGATTTCTCTCCCTCAATGTCCTTTCCCCTAAAACTTAAAAGATCCCAAAAAGATCATAAACGCATCATAAAAATAATCAAGCGGTTTAAGACATGATCGCTTTATATGATGAACAGATTTACCGATCAACTAAACGACGATAGAATTTACATTTTTGGAGCAACTAAGCGTTTGAAGTTTGGGAGTAGTCATTTTGACATGCTTTGCGATAAGCGCAGAGTTTGATTGCAATGATCACCTGAAGCGCTGGAGCGGCGCTCCTCAAAGTGAAAACACAACATCATTTAAATCATCATATTGCATTTTTAATATTAGTAGTATGCAGATTCAAAAGCTTTTTAAATAGTTTCTTTTTTTTAACAAGTAAGTGCATTAATAGAGGTGTACCAAGCCATTTCTATTTGAAGTAAATACTATATATATAATTACATAAATTTCTTTTTTTCAAAAATTTTAATGCTGTGAATGCAACGAGGATTCAGTCTATGCTTTTTCTTGGTTTGTTTTCCAGCAGGCAAACATCTAGTTTAACTACTAAAAGTAGCACGAGCCGCATTGTTTAAAGTAACCTTTGTTCCTGTTGCGCAAATGGTGCTGAAACACCTAACCTGGAGTTTGAGCAAAGAAAAATACAAGTAAAAGCTTTAGCAGACATGCAAGAGAGAATAATAAGTGTCCTCATTATGGTATTAGATACTTGGCTACTGAGTTGGGTGGAGACGTGCAGCATTCAGCTGGAGCTGCCAGAGTTTAAAAGGATAGACGTGTAGGAGCACACCCGGCAGACGGCCCACGCTCCACACACTCTTCATGACTGGGAGCCATGTTTGACAGTGTTTTCAGGAAACATAGCGTTTGCCTGTTTCTATAGCAGGAGCAAGCAGCTGTTCAGTGTATGCTCCTGCAGGGCAAGTGTGCTTTGAGTCAGTGCGACTGAGATAAAAAGAAAATTTGATGAATGAAGGAATATATACCTAGGGGCATAGGGGATGTCATCTCCTATAAATGTACTGGTGTGTAGGCATGTTTGTGTTGACTTGGGTTTGGATGTTCATTGAGATCATTCCTCTCATACATCTGTTTTGATCTGTTATTGTCTTCGAGGGGTTGGTTAGTTGTAGGCCTATGAGGAAATATTTTTTTCCTCAAAATTGTGATTTAAAAAATACCCTTTTTAAGCTCCAGTTTTTCTATTTATATAATAATATAACAAGACTACATACATTTTAAACAAAATAATAAATATTGCCATTGTTATATTTCACTGTAAAATAAGTATTGAAGGAAAAACTATAACAATAATAATAATCATTTTATTTTGCAGTACAACTAAAATCACAATACGAATATTTACTAATATCTTAATTTATTTTTCAAATGTTAAACCATCAAGCTTTGGCAGAAAACTGCAGATTTTATAGCTTCTCTATTGACAACAACCGTTTTATAAGCACTTCTCATAAATCCGTCATAAAGATGGTTGCGTTGTCACTGCTGATTTGCAGCAGTTTTAGTGCAGTCTCTGTTTTTCAGACAAATCTGATAAAATTCTAATATAGATTGTGACAAACCGGATGTCCTTACTTTAACAGGTTGCAAAAAAGCCTTGGGGTTGTTAAGTGATAACAACTTATGACCTCTAGGTCAAAAGGTCAAACCCTTTTGTCTTTGGTGGGTTGATATAGCTGTTCTATATTTGGACTTGTTTGATGTTTTAAGTGTTTGTTAGTAGGGAAGTGTCTTGAGCAAGCTTAGACGTGCACAGTCAGATGTGACTGATACCATGCGGTCTGCGTCTCGACCCTGTCCTGCCTGTGGCGGTGTGCACGTCTGCCATTCATTAAATGTGTGATATATGTGTGCAGTGTGGCCGAGTAGCTTTCACCTTTGTTTCAACCTCTTTGCTACCTCAAAAACACATCATTATAAATCATCCAATGTTTTTTGTTCATGCTTTTTCTCTGTTTTCACAAAGTAGCCTGGTAGATAAGGCTTCAAATCCAGTTGAATCTCCAAGAGACACTGAGAAATTGTGGTGATTGGTTCCAGAAATCTCTTAGGAAAATGTTTGAGTGACAAGGCCTAATCCTAAGTCATGCTTAGTTTAGTTTTAGTTAGGACCAGATACTCATCAGTTGCTCTAATAATACACTTGATGAGATTCTAATGGAGCTGGTGATGAATCGAGTCCGAGATCCTGCCAGGAAGAGATGATGAGCGCAGCTCTTTACTGGATTTCTAAATCACACTCTTTTATGGGCCCATTTCTCTCCTTAAAGGGCCTGACAACATTTGTACTCCTCTAATGTGACAGATGAGCAGCTTTTAAAGCACCATGTGGTATGCGAATGGAGTTTTCTAATGATGGTATAAGTAAAAGTGTGTGTTTGTATGTGTGTGTGTATGAGAGGATGTTCCCTACAGACTGCAGCTGTGCTGAAGCATGTCTTCTGTTCTCTTTACAGTCGACCGCAGCAGTAAACACGACACTGTGAGCGTGTCTGGCGCTCTCCATCTGCATTGTGCAATAGCAAATGCATGTCAAGTTGATTAAAGTAACATCATGCTAATACATTTAGTCTCCTACATACTTTTTTAGGATTAGCGAACAAACTGTTAAAAACACATTGGTTGACCTCTAATCTGAATATTTTGGGGAAATGCAAGTAGTTACATCCCTATAGGCTGTAATGCAAACATTTAGCGAGCTACATCCACCTTGAAAAGACAAGCTAGCGTGCGCTCACTTTGTTGCTTTATTGAAATGACCTGTTTTTGAGTTGCAAGTTAACATTTTGATGAAGAGATGAAGTTTTTTTTTCCAAGTTGCGTTCAAGTGTGTCTCATTCATTAGCTCAAAACAAAACAAAGGCAGCTTTAGCAGTTAAAGGTTTTTCAGTACCTTGACATTTATTTCTGGTTGAACAAAGAGAAGTGCATTAATATGATTTAGTACTGTATTTTCTGCCATGAACAACAATGCTTCACATGGATTCATTTAAGTGTAATGAGTGTTGCCATTGAACGAATCATTTCAGAATCCAAGGGCGTAAGCAGGTCAGAGTACAATTTTCGAGTTGACATCTGGTAATTGTGCTAATCCAGACATGCGAGCCCAGCGTTAAACTCTGACATTTATCTGTCAGACTGGACGTGCCTCAACAAAACCCGACCAAGGCAGCATGATAAACTGTACCCTCCTCTGTTAGCACACGTATGTTGCAAATTTTCCATTTGCATGTCATCCGGTGTTTTCCATTGACAATGTCAAATTTTAGAATGAGATATAGAAATTTTTTTCGTGATGTATGTTTTTTTTCATAGACGCCTCAGGGACCTACAGTACCTGTGTTTGCTGATAAAATTACATGAGATTGTCTCTGACTTACACCCTCATTATAAGTGTACATTTTTTTTGTCCAGACTGGAACACAAACTGCGTTAAATGGTCTATCCTGATGAAAATTTTCAGTGCCTGTCAGCCAATTGTGGTTGGTCAAGCACATTAAATCTCCGACAGACTGCACTAACCTTGTTTGTGGTTATTGGCACACTTCAAATTGGTCTTCCATGTTAAGATTAGGTCATTTGGCTCTTTAGACCTTTTTTAGGAAGTCAAATGCCATATTAAAACATCAGGTTTGTTGGACAAGGGTCTTAAGGTTTTTGCCATCTCATCATCATGAAGCCCTTTAAATCTTCTGCATAACAGACTCATTGGTCTGACTAACCGACTATAAATATAGCACTGATGACTCACTGAAAGACTGAATACACTGATGACCGATTAACTGATTGACTAACCAAATATAATACTCACTGACTGACTGAATTAACTGATTGATTGAAATATTGCTGGCTGAGGGACACATTTTTGACTAATTTTGGCCTGCTGAGTGACATACTAGCATAGTTCAGGCCCCAAATTCCTCCTAGCGGGATGGATGGTTTAGGATAGGGTTGCTCTGCATGGATTTCTATAGCCTCTTGACTAGGCTGGATCTCTGTGGCAGGAATTTCAGTGTTTTCTATGCCAAATCAAATATGGTTTTATAGATTCTACCTCCAACAGGGGCTCATTGAAATGTCATAAAAATTACATTGATGTCCTCAGGGCTGCTGTGAAAGTAAACAAATATCCACCAAATCACTTTATTGTTGGAAAATTGATGCATTCGCTCAATAAATAATGAATGTTAAAGCATTTTATTGGCCGGGTGAGGGTCTAGGATGGAAAATATTCTCACTCCAGATATAAGAAAGAACGTTGACAGTGTTTCCTCTCCCTAGCTCTACCTTTCTCTTTCTTGCTCAAATTATAGTGTGGTTTGACTAAATTAATTGAAATATTGCAGTTCATGCTTATGTGTTCCATGTTGCTATAAAACAAGCATACAGATTTTAATATTTGTTATAAAAGGCTGCATTTCAGTAGAAAAATATCACTGGAAAGTAGAATGTCTGAAATGGATGCTTTTTACAAATGAACTGTCTCAGTTTTTAATGTAGGAAAACTCGTTTAAAATTACAATGCAATTCTTTCCTGTCTTATGTTTACACTACCTTTCAAATGTTTGGGGTCAGTAACTTTTCTTTTTTTGGGGGGGGGGAAAGAAATTAATACAAGATGCAGCCAGTAAAGACTTTTGCATTGTTACAAAAGATTTCTATTTCAAATAAATTCTGTTCTTTTCTTTCTGTTTATCAAAGAATTTTGGAAAAGTATCATGGTTTATACAAAAATATTAACACCATAACTGTTTTCAAAATTCCTAATAATAATATGAAATATTTCATGAATGATTTCAGAAGGATCACATGACACTGAGTAATGACTTACATTTTAAAATCTATCAAAATAGAAACTTTTTAAATGGAATATTTCCCAATATTGCTGTTTTTACTGGATTTGAGTAATTAACTACAGCCTTTTTGATTATAACGAACTCCTTTTGAAATGTGAGTTCTCAAACTTTTTAATGTTTTTTTGTTTTTTTTTGTTTTTTTCTGTGTGGAAGACAAAAATGCATCAATTTGAAGAATCGTTACACAATTGTGGTGACTGTCAAACTCCACAAAACATGAACCATAACCGTAAAAGCTGCATAAAAGTGGCCAATACAACAATAACCATCTGTGAACTTCACACAAAGCTAATGTAAATGACATTAGAACACTGGAGCATAGCTCATTCATATGGACCACATTAATGATACATTTAAGGTGTTTTTGTGCTTGACAGCCCATGCAAACTGTTTTTGTGTGGTAAGAGATGACGATTCTTCAGAAATCCTTTCCACAGGCAAAATAACATGAGGATAAGTAAAGTAATAGAAATTTTCTTCCTTCATTTTTGCTGAAATAGAGTTTGAGTGACCGAATGGAAATACAAGCGTAGTTCAGGGAGACCATTGATTTGCTGACCACTGACGCTCAGGTGATCAATTACTCCACCTACACTAATCAACAACCATATTTAAGCCCATTCAAACGCATGCTCTTCAGTCTGTTGCACAAACATTTGCACCCTTCACCTCCTAGAACCCCATTATACAGCTTGGATCCTTTTAGAACTATCATGACCAAATTATTTGTCAATATTTTGTAATTGTTGCATTTCTTCTGCATCGTACATAGCTAAGATATATTTGGTTGCTGTCAGGCTGGGGGATTTATACCTTAAGGATGTATCTTAACTGTGGTCCTGACTGAACTGTCACTTTAAATTGAGTGTTGGACTTCTCTTATTCCTCTTATCTTCCCTTCTGAGAGTAAAAATCACTGAGGTTTTGTTGGAGTGACCCAGCCTACGTATATATTGATTAAGGCTTGTTTGAGTGTGCAGCTCACAGCAGATCCTCCAGTGGATTATAGTGTCCTGTGAAGGCCTAGTGCTGATGCAGTAGAAAAGGACTAGGTGCTGCCATAGAGGTCACGCTGAGGGACTTCGACTTGGCCTCATTGGGTTCTTGTTGCGCTATGAGTGTGTGTGCGTGTGTCTGTTGGCTGCAGAGCTGCAGGAATGCCGGTGTTTGCTAAGTGGAGAGAACTACAGAGACTGTCCAAACACACGTCTGTTTGCCAACTGGGAGCATATTGCTGTCTCTGTGCTGGGAGCCTCAGTGGCGGGCCCCTGAATGGAGCCTCTTGTGCAGAGAGAGAGGAGAGCTGGCCACTGAGATTGGAAAGACAACAGCGCTTAGTGCCACTGCCCTCTCCAGTATTCTGAAAGTGCTACAAGAAGACACTGTTACCCCTTTTGAAACCTAGAAATCTTATCAGTGCTGCAGACTTCCAATGCTGCTCATATTCTTGTAGGTTTGTCAGAGTGCGTGTTGGGTTATGGTTATGTTTTAGAATGAGGAGACGCTGCTCTGCCGGACCTAATAAATTGGAAGACATTCCTTTCCAGAATAGCTTCCCTGACGTCCTTGAATTTCTAATCGTATTTCAAATTGCCTACTTTCCATGTACCCAACCTCATTTGTTTGAACGGTTGAGAATGGTTAAAAAGTAAAATTGTGAAATATTATTACAATTTAAAATAATTTTAACAAATTTCTGTGATTGCAAAGCTTATTTGCAAATTTTCAACAGCAATTATTTCAGACTTGCACGTCTTTATTGATATCTTTATAAAGTTTTATTTTTATTTGTTTTGTTCTTGGTTTACATTTATTCATAGCTATTAGTAAGGAATATTTTATAGTTATTAGATCATTAGAGCTGTTTATTTAGCAAAAAAAAAAAAGTTGAGCAAATAAAAATATTATATAAGCTGTCTGAGCAAATTAATTGTGAATGAATTGGACTTTCCAAATGCTTCAGATTGTAACCATAATATTTTTTGTAAGGAATTAGTTGGAAAAACTAGACATGTTGCTGGGCCACATTAGTGTAAGGCTCGAAATTGGAGCCAAAATCCCTACATAGTTCAGTTTGACAAGTTGGCCAGTTTGACAAGTCCTTATGTCCTTTTGAAGATCCCATATGAAAACCTAATGTAACACCCATCATTCATCTATCTGCTCAAGCAAGCAGTACTTGACCAGCACTGGAGTCTACTTCTGACATGGAGAATACTTCGAAGGCACTGAATGTTTTAGCTATGAGAATTTAAATGGAGAGTGAGGTTCCGATCTTTGGCATGCTTCTGGACACTCATGTTGGAGAGGAGATGAGTTTTGTTGCGTTGCTGTGGAGTGGATGAAAGAAAGCTGCCAGTGTGGGCTCAGCATAGACTTCACATGAGTGCTCTCTGTGTATGTACTGTGCGCCATCAGGGAGAGCCCTGAAAAGGCGTCCTCTGTGTGCTCTGCATGCGCACCAGCTCACACTTCACCAGGCCTGACCGTGGCTCCAGGCAGCTCTCAGCCTCAAACTGAACGCTTCATTAAAGCGTACCGACTCCCCTCGGCCCACATGTGTCCCCCATTCTCTATTGTGGAAGAAAGAAGGGATGAATAATGTATTTCGCATTAAATGATAGAGCCTTTCTCTTCCTTTCTACATGTGCCGGACACTCATGGACTCTCCAGAGCATACTGTAGGTCCCTCATATTATGCATACATCCTGTTTCCAGTCTGTACTTCTGACACAACAATACAAAGAAAAAGTATTCTGGCAGTAGTAGAGTACCATATTATGTCAGGAGTATTATATAATATAGGTTGTCAATATAATTCCCTTTTCTTTTTGTGTTACATATATGTATATGTGTGTGTGTGTGTGTGTGTGTGTGTGTGTGTGTGTGTATGTGTATATATATATATATATATATATATTTATGTATATATGTATGGTGTCAGCAGAGTACTTGATTAGCATATTCATGTGATACATTTTCTGTGGTGATACCACAGCTCATACAGTTCTCATGTCAAATGGCAACTGTATCTCATCTTTGACTGTTTTGGCATTACCGCTTTTGGTAAGGTTTATAGCCAAGCTTGGAGAAATAAACCCTCCTCAGCCCAATTTGATATTTTTTTTTCCACAACTAGTTGCCTAATTTTCCATTGCCATGGCTTACAAATAGAGAAAATGATATAATTTATTATAACTTTCACAGACATCATTTATTTATTGGTTCAAGATGTTTAAGATCCCTCCGCACAGTTGGATTGAGCGCAAAATACATTTCCTTTACGTCAGCAGGAACAATCTAAAGAAGCCACAGCTCTCCCTGTCTGTCTGCTGATTCTGAGTTAATTATATTACTTATTATGATGATCCTAGTACATTTGTGTCAACTGTGTTTGTGTAAATACTGATGTGGGTGGGTGTACACAGGACAGACCTTGATTTCTTGTACTAGTTAAGTAAAGATGACTAAACACACAACTTGCCTCTACTGCAAAGCCAGCCACTTGCACACTTTCATATGCTCAAATATACCTCAACTGGCAAACACCCACTCATTCGACTTTGATCTGATTGACAAGCTGTTTGTGTTTATCATCATAGACTAATTTGTTCTACAAGGATTTGTTCTGCTAGCAAGGTCACCTTCTAGGGTCACTCATACAGGGCCCCTGTTGTGCAACACACACACACACACACACACACACACACACACACACACACTTCCAGTAAGGACTCCTCCTCTGTTCTCACCAGTTAACCAAAAAGGGGCCTTTGAAGTCAGCTGGAGTCTAGCTGTTACTGGAAAAACAGCTTCTGAAAACCCCTTTACCCCTCCTGATATGCTGTTCCCTTGTAAGTTTTTGTTAATTATGTTCACCTGTTTTTATCAAACTGTCACTTTCCATTCTGCATACTCCTAATGAAGTCATGATTTTAAACTAGTCATTGTCTACTCATTTGAAAAAGAAGTGACTAGCGCTAAGTGGCTAGCTGCAGGCAGGCTACTGTTTTGAAAACCGTTTGCTACTAGCAATAAATAGCTGGATACACTCAAGCTACTTTTAAGAAAATGTTAGCTACAAACTATTTGCGTTTAGTCACATATTTACTGTACAAATATTTAAATATTTTGCTCCCTAGAGCTTAGGGAAACCGACTCTACATACTTTGCAGTGCTTCATGGAAAAGAGCAGACGCTAAAGAATTATTTTGGTGCAAATTGCTTGTTTCGATTCCCTGATTTGTAGAGATTCCTCTGCGGAATCAGTGGTATTGTTTTTTTGTTTTGTTTTTAAACATTTATGTAAAAATATATGTTGAAACATTGCAGGCTGATGGCTTCAACATAGCATAGCCAATATACAGTCAATTAACAACCCCGTAGCTCACAGTAGGTCTGTCTATTTATTTAAAAGTTGTTAAATCAATTCCTATACTGGAGAAAATTAATGCACTCTATAGCAAAGTCAGTCAGGCTATTAGTTTGAAAAAACAGATCCACTGATTTCTCACAGCTTTACTGAATGAGTTCCAGCTGAAGATCTGATTGTGTTACACCCATTATATTGTTTAGAGGGGGGAAAAATTCACACTTTACACGTGAAAGATTCATCCCTCTTTTCACTCCTGTTCTAGAACCTCATTTATGAAAAACGTTCCAGTTCTGGAATTTTCCTTCAGGATATGACATAGTAGTGACTAGCAATGTTGTTGTGAACAGGCTTTGGCAGCTAATGAAGAATGAACTGTAGAATTCATTACAGTCCATCCTGTGATTTACACTGGCCAAAGCATTGCAGAGCTGACTGCTGCCGTCTCAGGGGGGGATGATGTCTTTACCAGGTTTTGCCAGACCTCCGCTACTGTGAGCAGAGAGAGACCGCAGTGGAAAAGTCAACAACACAATTTGGAATTGCCTTGGATTTATATATATATATATATATGTTCCAGTGAATCTAAAAATGGCTAATGAAGAATTTGGCACTGATTTACTTCAGACTAACTTGTGGGTGCTGTTAAAATGATGCATTTCCCCATCTATCTTAACAGCTTTAGGGTGTAAACAAGATGACCTAGCGAATGTTTCTGAAATGTTTTTGAGAAAATGATACTACTAGCTAACAAATAAAGTGAATGTTTATTTAGAGTGAAGTCTAACAGTGAGTTGAGTTTGCTACAAGTATTCAGACAGGTGCGTGACTTGTCATGAACCATGATCCCATCAGTCATACAATCAAAGTGAGCAAGGGATCTGGAGAATGAGTGTGCAGTAAATCAGGCCTGATGAGAGGCACTCAGAGCGACGGGAGAGTTTCTATGCTGCTTGAGTCTTTTCCAGTCCTCCATAATGCTCTGTCTGGACTGCTCTAGTTCCATTACCCACAGCCCTCTGTGCTGTGCCAAGTGGGGTGGCCTTTATTGGTTTGCTTTGTTTGTTTGTATGTTCTATCCCTTGCTGGATTGTATCAATTTATTATGCCGGTGGCCAACGAAGATGAAATGATATCCATTTATAATCATTTTCAGCAATGGATAGTCTGGTGATTTGCAGGCCCAGACAGAATCTGCAAATTTTTGAATTTAAACATGGCGGGATGTGTTAAATGCAATTAAGAATGCTACACTCAAAAAGCAAAGATCAGGTCAGCCAAAATTTTATAACTGAACACACAATGGCCAGAACATCATGCATTCCATTTCTGTGGAAATCTGTGGGGTTTTCTGCAGGAGTCTGGGCTTGCTGATCAGATTCCAAACTTAAGCCCCCTTCACACAGAGATTCCGGAAAATACACAGATTATGTGTACCGGGATTTGTCTCAGGATCGTTTGATTTTTGGTTCATTCACACTGCCAGCGATTTTTCTGGAATATCTAAATTATGAAGTATTTGTAATTATAAAAAAAATATATATATATTTCTACTTTGTTTTAATAAAAGGCAACATGGCAGAAAAAGGCAACAGTTGCTCACAAATGAATTGTGGTAACCATGTCAACTTATCAAGAGTAGGGTGCATTTCTTGTTTACAATCACTTGACGAAGGGAAAACGAAGGACCAGAATGAGTGTTAAGTAGTTTAACATGCCTTGCAACATACAATTGACCATTTATTTCTTCTCCTGTATGGACAGGGCCTGCAGAGGTTCCGATGATGTCACCCAATGGATCCATCCCACCCATCCATGTGCCTCCTGGCTACATCTCCCAGGTGAGTGCAAAATTTCAAAATAATATCATATTATTTATTTATTTATTTATATATATACTATATTGTTATTTGAGAATGTGCTTGCAAGTGTATTTGTGTGAAAGCTATCATTAAAAAAACACAAAAAAGTCAGTAATGCCCATTGGACAGACTACCTCCCATCCTCTTACCTATAAAAATGAGACCTATGGCCTGTCCAGGGCTTTTACATCTCTATTATGATCCATTAAGCATTATACAAGAGTCTGTCATTGTTCCAAACCGCATGGTTATTCCTATCTGGCAGATGAGAGGAGTAATCAATATGTAGCAAGTGCTGATCTGGAATGAGCTCTCCAAACCGTAATTCTTATCTTGCTCATGATCGGCCAGACATGAAAGCAGACCCCTGACCAGTAGCTGTTGGAGAGATACAATCAGCACGACAATGGCTCTGGGCCTGGAGCCTAGTGGTTACATTACATCTTCATTTATAGTTCAACAGACCTCACCTCAGCATCTACTCACAAGCTGACAAATGGCATTCTGGCTCTAGGCTGGAGTTCGAAAGAACTATTAAAAAGTTTTTTTTGGCTATAATTTGTCATTTAAGTAAAGTTGATTTCCTTATTCACAAGATTATTTATTTGTATGTGGTCTTCTTATCCTCTAGGGTCAAAAAAAAAAAAAGGGTTGTAATGGTCTTGTGACTTTCACGCAGTGTTTCTATTGATGGCGCCATGCACTTATTCCTGAAGGGCGCAGTGGTAATTACTCATGGCACCCTTAATCACTCATGTAAAAGATGAAAATGCCAGCTGGAATGTTATGGAGGGCCAAGCAGAGAGTAGATGCATGTTTAAAATGTCATGGAGGGCCAAGCAATGTTTGGGGAGATATTCCCCACCTGACCCTGTAACCAATGATGAGTAAAGGCTGTTATCTGGTGATGCTGTTTACAAGAAAAGGCAAACTAGAACACATACAGATTAGGCTTCTATTTACTTATAGCTGGTTGCCTAATTTTTTCTGTACTCTGTACTCTGAGTCGGAAAACAGAAAGGCATCATGTACCCATTTTCTTTTTGAAGGGGTGCCAGTGGCAATCGTGGCTCACTTAGACCGCTAGGCGAGATAAAGACAGGACCAATGGGGAAAAAGTTTTTCATTTATAATACTTAAAAGGCCTGGTTTCACAGACAGGGCTTAGATTAAGCCAGGATTAGGCCTTAGTTCGATTAGGGTATTTAAGTAGCTTTTATAAACGTGCCTTAGAGAAAACATCACTAGTATGCGTCTTTTATTTTAAGTACAAGTACAAGTTGCTTTCAGTTAAAACACCTGAAACATGCATTTTAGTCTGGGACTAGTCTTAAGCCTTGTCTGTGGACCTGGGGGAAAATAAATTAAAATAAATGTACATTTGTTTCTTTCTTTCTTTATTCATTTAAAGTTGCATTTAAAGTCGATATTAAACTGAAGATGTTATAGACTTTGCTTTCCAGTTGTGACGTATATCTTAGTGAAACTTCTTCTCGAAGGAGTGAAAGAGGGTTTTCAGTTTTGATTTTTTGACTTTAAAAACCACTTGACTTAAAAATCATGCCCTCTTAGTTTGAATGGGCATGATTCTTCACCCCTCCTGTGGCAGTTGAAGGAATGTGCTAATTGTCTAAAGGTCATTGTATCTGTGTTTAATTTAGGCCAGTGCCAAATAGGAGCGGGAAGCGCCGTCAGAGCTGTGGGCGTCTAACAACAGGAGACCAGAATCTAGACAGACTTTAAATCGCAGCTTTTTCTTTTCAGACTAATTCATTCTTATTGTTCAGTACAGTTCTGCAAACTGGTGGCTTGCTGAGATCCCCTTTGTTGAATAATATGAAATCATAACAACCTCTGATATTTAGCAGCCATATTGTCGCCCTTGACCTTGCGGCATCTGGCATTGTTATTGTCATATTGTCTCCTCCATAATTTTCCAGTTTCCAGAACTGCAGTGGGGCTGAACAGTTGTTTTTTAAGTTGTTCATTAACATGGTAATGATGATGTTTGTGAAATATAAAGCCATATTAGTCATATTAAACCATTATAAAATTGTTACTTGAAATAAAGTAAATGTTAAAATAAAAAAAACTTCAACTTAATTTTTCCGCTTGTTTTCAAAGCAACATTTCTCCTTTTCATTTGATCTAATTTAATGTACTGAAATAAAAACTAGATAGAAGTATTTTTAAAAAATGAATGAAACTTTAGAATTAAAATATATATTATATATATATATATATATATATATATATATATATATTTATAAAAAATAAAAGTATCTCAATGAAACTAAAACAACACTGACCTACTCTCAGCTCACATTCCTCATTCCCAGTCAGTCTGATGTCTCTCAGAGACATGCATAATGAAACGATGTCTCTCACCATGTGCTCAACATCTGAATGCACAGCAAGCCTGAACTTGATCTGAGCTTTGCTGATCACTCTTGACACCCTCTCTCTCACACTGCTGTCTGCTTATTGATAAGCCTGTCAAACAGTCATATATACAGTTGTTGTTCAAAAAATTATTGACCCCCAATGAATAAGAATTTTAGATACAGAAGTTAGTTGACAATGGGGGGGGAATGAAGAAGCACATCAATAAGGTTTGGTATACAGTAAAAAAAAGATTCATTTGTAAAATTCAATTGGTTTTTTTGTACACATAGTAAAGACTACTTTTTTGAAGATTTCATATTACACACAATTATCAACCCCCTTAAATATTGAATGAACTGTGGAAGAGGGATTGAGCAGTGTTTTCAATCAGGTAAAAAAGGCACAGCTTTAAGTCTAAAGCAGCAAGCAGCTTAATAAGCCTCATTTACTAGACACTTTAACAATGACTGTGATACTGATTACCTGACATCCATGGGAAAAGTGTAGACAATGGAAGAGTGAAACCAAGAGAAGAGAAAGAAGATAAAAGAATAAGAAGATTGCAAAATTACCAAAACAAGACCAAGAGACACCATAGGAAGAAGAAGACACCATAGGAAGCAAAAAGGCAAGGTCAAGGCAAAGGGCACTGTTGAGAAACTACCTCTTGAAACAGAGAAGACTCTACCTGGTTCGACTGAGTGCGCTACCTGAAGCGTAGAAGTGGAGACCTGAAGGAAAAGTCCAAAAAAGGAACCTGAGAACTTGTTTCAGATGTAGGTAATTAGAAGTTTCTCTGGTACTGGTAGGAGCACTGCTCAGATCTCCGGCGGGCCTCTGCGCACTGAACTCCCCCCAGCACCCCCTCCTCGAGAAAGAAAAGAAAGAAAAAAGAAGAAGAGAGT
Source organism: Opsariichthys bidens (assembly GCA_037194245.1). Lineage (NCBI taxonomy): Eukaryota > Metazoa > Chordata > Actinopteri > Cypriniformes > Xenocyprididae > Opsariichthys > Opsariichthys bidens. Next base: position 9,544,193 of record CM074295.1, read on the forward strand.
CGACTGAAGTTATGCAATAGAGAAGACAAAAAATGATGAAAGTTAATTAGATGTGTGAAGAAACAAATGAAAACTGTTTGGAACCATGGATCAACGCTAATGGGAAGAGGAAAAGGAATGAAAGAAAAGAAAGAAAAAGAAGAGACTAAAATGGCAAGGGGGGGGGGGTAAGGGGGGCGGGGGGCTTTTTTTGGCTTTGCTTCTGCAGGTGCTGGCAGTGTTGTGCGACCTTAGAATTCTTCTCTTTACCACAGGGAGAGATATGAGAGACAATGTGTGAGTGTGTCACACACCTGAGGCTTGGGAGACGTTGTTGGACCTTGGAGGACAAGCATCCCAAGCAACACCTCCAAGTCCACTAAGAGCTGGGCTGCATGATTAAAGGCTGGAACATTTTGAAATGGCCATTTAAGTTCACCAGAAAAAAACGAGAAGACTCTGGTGGGACTTAACTTAAAGAAAGCAGTTGAGCGCAAGCGCAAGCTAAGAAAAGAAACTGAATGAGGCTTTTGCATGATGATGAATGGGCGATGATTGAAGATAGCCCGTAGCTCGCTGCAAGAAGCTTATGCTTCACTAGTTTAAAAAAAGTTATTATGTAAAAAAAATAACTGTAAAAGGTAAAGTATTAAAGATTGAATTGAATGGGGGGTGGTGTTGAATAAAACTGATAATGATGTGAACAAGAGAAAGATGTTTGTTATTATTCATTTATAAATGTTTATGTTATATGTCTGACCTACACGTGCTCTTTGAATTATATTGTGGGCAGAGATGATGAATGAAATCAATCAAAAGTCAAAAACCAAAAACAATCAAAATTCAGGGGGGTTGAATAATTTTGAACACAACTGTACACACACGTAAACACACTCTCAGGATCTGCAGGTCAGACAGATGTAGTGTTCAAGTATTGCAATGCAGTATTTTCCTGACACTTAGTGTTATGAAATAATAATGCTTGTCATTCATTTTTCATGATGTTGCATTGATATTTCAGGTCCTTGCATAAATATTTACTTTTTGTATTATTTTTTTATTCATACATTTTCAAATTTACCACAGTCCTAGAGAAGCTGGAAATGTCAGGAAATTAAAAAAAAAAAAAAAAATCAAAATCTGATTATCAGCTTTGGAAAATTCATTAAAATGGAAAAAAACTCTTGTTTCTCACTAAAGGTACTGGAGGACAACACAGGGGTTCGGAGGGTGGTGGTTACCCCCCAGTCTCCAGAATGCTATCCTCCCAGCTATTCTCCAGCCATCTCTCCAACTCATCACTTACCTCCATACATGGCCCCACCACCCTTTATTCCCAACTCGCACACGGCCTTCTACCCACCCGTCAGCCCTGGGGACATTCCCCCCCACCAATACTACCATCATCATATCCCACCTATGTACAATGAAGGTAGGAGTGCATAAGATCACACCTCACTATCCTCATTCTGGTATTGTCACGATACCAAGTAAAATCTCATAATATTTCAGCTTCACAGCCAAAACTGATAAGTTTTTGTCCCACCACATGAAAAAATAAATCATGCTGTGTGTTACCTTAGCCCCTAAAGCAGGGGTTCTCAACTCTGAACCTCTAGGTCCACTTCCCGGTAGAATTTAGCTCCAACCCTATTCATACTCATCTGCCTATAACTTTCTAGTAATCCTGAAGACATCGACTAGCTTGTTCAGGCTTGTTTTATTAGGGTTGGAGCTGAACTGTGCAAGAAAGTGGATCTCGAGCAAGGTGACATTAAATGGGTGTAAAAAATTAAATTTCAATCCGTTGCATTTTCTTAATGCACTCTCTCGCAAAACCTTTGCACTTCTGCGACAAACTTTGTATTCGCTTGTAAAACTTTAGTCATGGAAATATTTCTATACTTTTTTTTGCTAGTTTTTTTTTTGGATGTCTCAATACTTTTGCTAGAGTTTGAGACCCAGACAAACAGAAGTGCTGATAAACAACATTATTACTGCACTGAAAAGCCATATTGTATTCTGAAGTCATAGTTGAAGTTTCCTAGTCACTCTTACTTGAGGGACGTTTCACTTAAAAGTTCCTATTGGAGACTAGGAATTTACCACTTCCAAGGACAAATGGAACGCACCATAATTTTTCCTATTCCCGACTTATATGTCAGTTTCATGGTTGAATGATTTTGTCGCCGCAGAGATCATTCCTGTGTATGGGATGAACTACCTTGGGCGGGATGAGCCATACAAACCGCCACCAAAAAAGATGAAGGACAGATTGGAGCGCCAGAATCGTCTAAACAGCCCTCCCTCCATCTATAAGAGCAACGTGGGATGCAACAACATGTACAATGGCTACGGCAAGGTCCACGGAAATCTTGGAGGTGGTGGTGGTGGAGGAGGGGGAAGCAGTCCTGGAGCTAAAAAAACAATCCGTGGAGCTCGGTGTAGCCCCAGATCCAGTGAGCCAGATTTACAAGGTAAGAACTTTTGCAGTAGTCTAATTAATAGGTCTGTTTCTAAATTCATCACTTTTTTGGAAATAATACTTTTATTATACTTTTATAACATCGAAGGCTGTAAAGTAACGAGAGTAAAGAGTATTAATGCTGGAAATTCAGCTTTGCCATCACAGGAATAAATTACATTTTAAAATACATTAAAATAGAAAACACTTATTTTGAATTGGAATATTTTACAATATTAATATTTTTACTGTATTATTGATCAAATAAATGCAGCCTTGGTGAGCATAAGACTTTTTTTTTTTTTTTTTTTTTTTTTTTAAATCTTATCGACCCCAAACTTTTGTGTATAAAATATTTTTTTTTTTTAAATAAAAAAAAAAAAATTATTAATTAAAAAATATTATTTATTTAATAAAAAATAAAACAATGTAAAGTCTTGTTCTTTCATAATGTAAAGTAAATAAGTTGCATGGAATTTTCAGAGTCAGAGCAGAGTGAGATGGTGAAGTTCTGCTTTGTGCCGAAAATTCTCAGCAACGTTTACACAAGACATTATAGATGTTATTGTGGTTACATTAAATCATCTCGTTCATGGCTAGAATATTTAGCTTCTGAAGTTTCACGGCTTCCATTAGACATCTGTAATGCATGTTTTCCTCAGTGTGCTCTCTCCTCTTAAAAAGAAAAAGATAAGTGCATCAATAGAGGTAAAGGGGGTCGTCATGCCGCGGAAACTGCATAGCTGGGAATCGCCAAGGTGCTATCATTTTTCCAGCAACCACAATGTGGCCCTTGTATCTCAGGTTGGGCCTCTGCTGAAAGGCAGCCACATACCTGTGGAGTCACATTCTCCCAATGAAGGGGTCCTTTGAGCATGGCCACCGACCCTCACCAATTCCACATTTGCCTTATCAGGCCCCCTGCAGTGCCGATTGGAGAAGAGCTCCATTTAAAATGTTCACATGCCGTTTTCTGTTCTCAAGAACATTTTCTTAACATAAACATTTTTCAGAGCATACACTCATAACGGTTTTAAATTATTTAAACGTATGCCTACATTCCAGAAGGTTGTTGCTTTTTTTTTTTTTTCTGCACTGTCTTCTGACAATTTTTTCTCTCTCAGCCTTGAAGCCTTGTCCTTGAAGTTTTAACTTTACATTATGTATGTGCCACTGATCCCAGGTGTTTCGTAAATGCATGCACATTTGCAAGTGCTGACAAGTGGGGCAAAGGGAATGACCCCTTCATCTGCCAAAAAGGCTGTTTCGGCCCTCAAAAAAAAAAAAAAGCATTCCACATTCATATTGTGTGTGCATTATGTTTAAGGCAGAACATGCAGCATTATATGCAGGTGTTGTAAGACTTGATTCATTGTGCACTGACATCATGGAAACGTGATTTGTCTGCTGGAAGCTCAAGCTGCCCGTCCTTTGATCAGCTCACGGTAGGCCTTCGCAGTCTAACAAGCTAAAGAAGTGGTCATAAACCCATATGGTACATAAATGTTGCTAACACTTTGAGTATCTTCAGAATCAAAGGCGAATGCTGACTGGCAGAATTCCCAGGAGATAAGACTGTGAAAGCTGTTACTCAATAACTTTGGCTGCTGTCAAGTTTATACACGATGGTTAGATGATTATTTTTGTGATGGTTGTTTTCTTGCATATTGAAAAACTGATAAAGTATCTTAACATGAGATTTTAAAATCATCCAGTTTTTATCCAGTTTTGACATCAAAATGTAAGCAGATGTTAAATTTGGTGGTTAAGGAAATTGGTACAATGAGCAAAAACCGTTTATGATCCAATAAAATGCTAATTATAGTTCACCTAAAAATGATCATTTACTCACCCTCGTGTCATTCCAAACCGGTATTACTTTCTTTTGTTTGAACACAAAAGATGATATTTGGAAAAATGAAGTGGGTTTTTCTTTTATTCAGGTGATGTTTTGGACCTTATTAAATTTGTATTGACAAAAAACATTCAAAATATCTTATTTATTTCTTCTGTTCCACAGAAGAAATAGTCATACTAATTTGGAATGACATGAGGGTGAATAAGTGAACTATCCCTTTAAAGAATGCAAATGATCGTTTGTGTATCAAGCATAATCTGGTGTAAAAACCTGCATGTAAATGCACTCGGTGTAGGCCAAGTGGATGAATGTTGTGGAGATCACCGGAATCAAGGCACTGGGGTCGAGTCTCAAGATACTGCAGCTTGCGGCCTTCCTCTGTGGCGTCGACTGAATGGTTGATGAAGTATAGAAAACAAACTTGAGGCTTCTAGCTCACATCACTTACTGAGAGCTACAGCCATCTGGGCCTCACTGCAGCCTTGCTAGGCATAAATCATCATGACCACATATGCTGAGTACTTGGCTCCCCAGATCACGCTGGAGATCAGGTTAAGAAGTTTTTCTTTTTGAAGCTGCTCAATAGTATGTTCAAACTTTTAAAACCAAAGAAGAACAAAAAAAGAGAAATGGTCGGAATGAAAGTGAGAGATGGACAACAAAAGGGCAGACATTCCAGCTGTCGAAAATACTTTGTTGTTGGCATAGCAGCTTGAAGGTCCAGGCCTAGCTACCAGACATGACTGGAGCTGTGAAAACAACTCAACTTGTTCTCTCTCAGCACCTCGCCTGGACGGTCTTTGCTCAGATCACCCCATGGGCACAAACGCGCTCACCTCTGCTCACGAAGCTCGATTACATAAGGCAGGAAACCACATCCCGGGGCCCATCATCTCCTTAGTTCCTAAGATGCAAGGATATTTGTGCTTTTTACTGCTCTACCGTCATTAACTAGATTAGGCTGGGGCTAAGCCTGTGTGCAGAAGACTGGCCACTAGATTAACCTTCTCATAGTCTCAGGCTTGCAGCACTTCAACCTTAACTCCTTTCTATCTGCAGCTCTCCTTGTGTGTTTGCTTGGACTCCAGCAGAAACAGATGTTCACTTCTGTTTCTCTTTGGCACTGTGCATTTCCTCCAGCCACGTGCTTTCACTCCATCATTATCGTCCAGAAGCAACAGATGTTCCTTAATCTTGGCTTTGTGTCTTTGCCACAATGGTAACAGTTTCCCACATTCACTCTCTCACAACATATGAGTCACTGAGAAATGTTATGCCCCGAGGTCACTTCGATAACAGTATGCAATGGAGCAATGATGGGTGACGCAACTTGGGGAAACTGAATAAGATGAGGAAGTCGAGGGCAGCTAAGACCTGGTAACCAGATGCCAGCTCTTCAACTAATTAAACACGTCTTTTCTATTATCTGCTGGTTCTTATTCTGTTATTTACAATTGACATGCCAGAACTCTCACCTATCAAGAGATTCTTACGAGTCTGGGTAGGTTGCTTGCCAGGGAAGGCACTGGAAAGTGGGCCAAAATCAACATTTGCGTTTTTCTGGGAAGTTAATTTTACAGCTCTTACAGTGACACAATGCATAGACTGTATCTCTTTCAATGGAAGTGTTTGACTGTGACAGGGTTATTTGTGGTGTTTTTTGCTAATTGAGCCTGTGAAGACAACTCTGAGATCGCTGGAGTTCTACTGTATGAATCAAATCAAATTAACTTATTACTCCATCATGTACACACAAACACAAAATAAAAATCCATTTTCAAATGGATAAACAGGATCAACACACATAAAATATTCAGGAATGATGCAGCAGTGGCTCAAAAGGGCAAGTTTTGTCAACTAATCTGAAACTCACATGGTCCAAAGTCAGTGGGTCATCCTTATTCTTGGCCCTGATATATATAGACCAGGAAGTAGAAGTAGGCTTAATGTAAATTATGAGATTTAGTATTCATTTTTCCCCTCCTGCTCCATATACTACTTATTCCCATTCTATAAGTAGACACAATGTAAATACAAAAATAGACTGATACTTGTGGAGATTGGGCGTCCAGAGCAGGTCACCCTGGTTCAGTCGCTCTGTAGCTCTCAGCAGTCTCGTTCCCTCTGCCTCCCTCTGTTCCCCTCTATCCCTACTTTCTAGCCTCTGCCAACTTTCTCCATTCTTTCCAGTTCCCTTCCAGGAAGCGCTGGCGTATCCTTATGTCCCTTGGCAGTAGTGAGGCCATGCATCTCTGCTGTGAGCGAATGCCACTGAGAGTCCCTCTGGAGATATCTAGAGACACGGAGCTAGCAAATGCAAGAGACTTATGCCAGCTTGGCAGTTGTTGAAAAACAAGCATCCATTCTGCTGATGCGGCTGATGGTCTCTGATACTGGAAATGAAAGTAAACAATAGTTTATCAGACGTTTACACACATATATACACACCTATCTTATTTATCCTACTTATGCTTTTTGTTGAAAATCAAAAAGCAGGTATGAGCAATGCTAACATCTTGAGCTGTTTATCGGATGGTTTTAACTGAATGTTGTCTTGTCCTCATTTCAACCTTTCCAAAGTAGATGCGCAGATGGTTACATTGATGTCTGTCTGTAGATTGACATATATCGATCTAATTATCTACAGACTGACAGATATGGAATATGAGTTTATATATTACAGTTCATGTCTGTTTCGAGTGCGAATGGCTGTGTCAGTTGTACAATGTTTGTGAGAGTGTGAGAGCGAGCGCACTGTGGCAGTGGTTCTCAGGGAGGCACAGGTTTGTGTGAGAGAGGGATTAGACAGCCAGCTGTTGAGCAGATGGAATGTGTGCTATGCGGAGATGAGAACGACTGGGAGCCTGCAACTCTTCCTCGCTTCCTCCCACACTCCCTCCTCCCTCACAACCTGTTATTAGTGACATATTTTTTTTGTAGAAATGTGTAAGATAAAAATTTGTTTTATTTGATCACCTGGCAATATACTCTGTATTGTTGTCCCTTAAAAGCAATATATAGTTTAATATAATGCTGTGTGTATTACAAAGTGCTTAAAAAAGAAAAAGTTTGATTTCCTGGCTGTCTAGTCACTTGACTTGCTGTCATTTTTCACATTTGTGTATGGACTCACAGCAGCACCTCTCCTGTCCTGTAGGCTGTCTGTGTGTGTAATGAGCGTCACTAATCAAGAATGTGCTGTTTCGTCTCATTCCACCAGGGGGCAGAAATTAGCCTCAGCGCAAAAATGGATTCCACAATAGATCTCTTTATTTTCTGGGTGAAGTGCATGAAAAATTCCAGGAGGTTTTAATCTAAAAGCAAACAAACAAATCGACCCCACTAACAGAATTTGGAACTGTGAAACTTGTTTATGTCTGCCTGATCAGCTCTCCTGATAGTGGTGGTCTAGTTTCTCTATCTGTAACCCAATTTCAGGATGCTAGCTAGAGGATGTGAGCTGTTTTTACGTGCCTGTTGCAGCTCTCCAGCATTCACAAACGCACGCACAGACATGTGGGTGTAGTTACTGGCCTGACCATTTGGCGTCTGCAGCTCTGTGGGTGTTCTTGGAGACTTTTTTTTCCCCAGTAGTCTGCAAATTCAGTTTTGGATGTTTACCTAGCACCTCCTGATATACACATGTATGCTCATTCACATAGAGCTAAATACCCAACCACTGTACTCACACTGCAGCGCTAGACCACTGTCAGTTTCTTTTAAATGCTTCCTGAAGTCCAGAATGAGATTTCCATGTTGGTTTAAAGAGAGTTGCAGGGTCAAGTGTGAGCTCTCTCATGACTCTGAGCATAGCCTTTATCACCTTTGACCTTCGGCTTATTAACTACTTAAGGAGTGCGTGGTTGATGCTATACAGTTGTTCAGAGTGTTTTTAGCTAGGGCTGGGACAATAAATTGATGCATCGCAAATCGAGAAATGATTCTGGATCGATTCTTGAGATTTTCCGAATGCAACGCAATTCTCTGGAATCGATTCTGAGCTTAATGCTCATGAGTTACTATTTTGTTCAACAAATGAGTAAATCATGCACACGATTTAGCCTAGTATTTTTTTCCTGCATGTCATGTGTGGGGCTCAATGCTCTTCTTTGTGAGCATTTGAGCATGTGGTTAGAAACTAACCTAGAGAGCCATCTTCTGCTTAAGAACTAAGCTCAAAATCGATTTGAGAGAGAAAACATTTGGAAAATCCTAGAATCCAGTAATTTTGTTGTCCCAATATTTCTCTTTCTCCCTCGATCACATTATCTTACCTCCCATTCTGTTACTCCCATATTGCTGGTTATATTCACTTCAGCTCAATTCCTTTTTTCACATTCCTTAAACCCCCCACCCCCCTTTTCCGTTCTCCTGTCTTTGACCTTGGCCTATAATTGAAGGCAGAAACTCCTCTCTACCCCACATATCCAGAGAGACACAAGAAAGAAAGAAAATTAACTTATTCAACATAGTGCAGAATAGAATTAAATAGCTTTACTTTCAAAATGAGAGGTGTTTGTTTCTTTCCTCCTGTTCTATCATCTTCGCTTCCTCTATTTATTTTCATTTATCTATTGTGAAGCAGCCGTTATTCAGAACATGGCAGGAGGGTGAGACGGAGAGTGAGCAGTTAGCCTCAATCGTCGGCTCCCTATGGAGACGACATGCGTGAGAAACAGACGTAAAGCTTTGGAAAGTCGAGTGTTGTACTTGGCAGTACCAAAACAGAAAGAGGTTCCCTCAGAGGGCAGGAGTGGAAGTTGAGGAGAGGATGAACATACTGGAAGTGGACTTGATGGCTCGTTGAAGTGTGTAGGTAACGAACAAGTAGTCCTTCCCCTGCAGACCCCATGAAACTGCTTAACAGGCCCAGTTTCATTCCTGTCTCGATGCATTTCCTTTTGAAACAGAAAGTTTGGGTAGGATATATTGCCATCCTTATCTATTTTTGAAATTTAATTATTCTTTTTTTTCTTTTAAATGGGCATTAAGATACGTGGTGTCAACAACCAGATGCATTTACACTTGTCTAGTTTCGTTGGAATGCATCTCAAACCACCGACTGGTTTGAGCGATTGGATTTAAATCTGTCTCGAAAGTGTTTCAGCTGGAATTTAAACCTGGTCTTTTGATGATCAGATAGCTGTCCGATCAGAGAAAATGCTTGAAGTGACCAGGAGATGACAACTCTACAATGATGACTCCATCTTTCGTGTTAGGGTGCATTTAAATGAGCGCTCTAATGCCAAGAGCAAGGCAACCTCATATTCTTCCACATCTGCACAATTACTCTTTTATTTTTTATTTTTTTAAATCTTTTTTGTTTGTCACCCACAGCATTAGTAAGGTTTTTGTCTCTTGGGGAAGCCTGCGTTTCCTGTGCCTACCTCCCGGGGTCATGTTAAGGTGATTGTGTATGACATCACTGTTGCCATGACTCATGTAGGCCCAGAGGCGCTGTGAACTCTGTGCTATATACTCTAGAAATAAATACACTCATCAATCATACACATGTAGTATATTTGGGTTTTTTTTTTTTTTTTTTCTCTTCAGCATCAGGTTAATGTTTCTGACTGTACATAGGAAATTTTTCTCTCATCAGTGCTGACTAGACAAATGATCACTGTCATTCCATTTATTCTCACTCTTAATATGATTTTTTTTTAAAAAAACATGCTTAAGTATCGGGACGTTTTTTTTTTCCCCCTTCAACAATCATACTGTCGTGTGTGTGTGTGTGTGTGTGTGTGTGTGTGTGTGTATGTATACATGTATATGTAATGAATATACTTATACATATATATGTATATAATCCAATGTTGGGGAGCCACAACTAACTTTACATTTTTCAGTGGCTTGACAGTAGCTCAGCTGCTTTTAAAATAGTGTAGCCTGACAGTAGCTAACTAATTTTTCCAGCAAGTAGTGGTGTAGCATTCCGCTACTTTCTGCTTTGTGTTCTGCTGAACCTGCAATGCATTGAATCAGCGCTGCTTCGTCGTCTTATTAGATCACAAACTAAAAATGTGCATTTCCTCCACATATTATGTTTCTCATCTTGCCACTTCTATCTCTAGTATAGCTAGCTACTTTTTTGATTGCAGTTTGTGGTGTAGCTAACCTTTTTTTTTTCACAAGGGTGGCTTGACTGTATCTTAACTACCTTAAAGGGTTAGTTTAGGGTATTGTCCCTCAGTGCATCCTGGTGCCATCACTTCCCCAGTTAAATGGTGCACATGTACACGGCTGTCCACCTGATGCAAAAGAAAATCTCACTCATCGGACCAGGCAACCTTCTTCCACAGAACTCTTCGCAGCAGAGTGCAATGCACTACTTGTCGTGACACATTCCTCCCAAAACCATCATTAGCATTTTGTGTGACTTGTGCCACAGTAGACCCTCTGTTAGCTCTGACCAGACGGGATAGCCTTCGTTGCCCTCACGCCCAACACCCTCGGACCACTGTTGGTAAATTCTCACCATTGCTGACCAGAAGCAACTCACAAGTCTTGCCATTTCAGAGATACTCTGACCCTGTTATCTTGCCTTTACATTTTGGCCCTTTTCAAAGTCCCTCAGATCTTTATTCCTGCCCATTTTTCCTGCATGCTTGATCCAGCACGTGGATTATGAGAAATTTTTTGTTTGGCATCAAATCTACCCAGGCCTTGTTAGGAGATGATATTCAATATTCAACATATTTGCATAATATAACATTTGCCTCATCAGTGTATTTATATAATTTTATTTATATACATCTAAAAATATATTATACAGTATACCAAGGGGAGTATACCCCCCCCCCCCCCCCCCCATATGCACTGATTTACAACACAAACATCCAGAGAGTGAAATCGAGCAAGAGGTCACTCCCAGAGGAGAAGAATCTGCTCAGTGGAGGCTCATGTGGAACCTTTTGTGTTTGGGTCTACTGAGGAAATGATAAATTAGAGGTTAGTGAGCTGTGTGTGTGTGTCTATAACCACACAGACTAAAAAAGATTTAAAGGTGTTCTGTCAGACTGTCTGTGTCACTGATGATCTGGTAGATTTAAGTGAGCAAATCCGGCTTTAGGAACATGAGGTAATTGAGCATTTTTTCCACGTGCAGATTTCAAATTGGCAAGGGAGTTGTATGCGAGTTATGGACGTGGTTCAGTAGTGAGATGTAGAAACGCAAACTCCCAACAGCTTATGTATCCGCTTCGCCAGCGCTCTTACAGTGGGGTCTATGCTTAAGAAATGTGTATTTTTCAATGCCTTGTTGTGCAAAATGTATTGACAGAGGGCACCTGTTTCTCCTCAAATTTCATATTCTTTTCTCATACGTAATGCTGTTATCTCCTCAAATGTGTTAATTTCTCTTTTTTTTTTCTGGTTCATTATGTTTATTTATTGCTTTCTCAGAGAGGGTCACAACCTGATCTGAATACTTGTGGTTACAGGAATAGTTCACCCAAAAATAAATAAAAAGTTGTCATTTGGGTTTGGAGCGACATGAGCGTGAGTAAATAACACAAATGTCTTTATTTTTGGGTGAACTGTCCCTTTAACACTTTATGCTTTTATCTTCTGCTCAGTTTCTGATGTAAAGCTGACCCCTGCTGATTCATAACGGAATAACACTCTTTTGTTTTTCTGTTTTTCTTCTCTTCTCCTCTGTCTCCTGGCTGCAGATCATGATTCAGAAGCAAAGAGAGTTCAGGATGTTCTCTCGGGAATGGAAAAACCACAGGTGGGTCTGGATTATGAGTTTAAAAACCTCACAAGTGAAGAATACTAATGGTTTTGATGTTATCAGATAAACATGATGTCCTTTAATGGTCAACAGAAAGTACAGGCTGCAAATACAAATGGGCAAAAAACATGACATGACATGATTAATTCAATTTATATCTCATAAGGAGACATTCATTAAAAATCTTTTCACATTCATTTACAATTTCAAACTGTTCCCATTACAGCCACGCAGGGGCAGCATTCAGTTTTGTTTTTTGTATTCCACTGTCAAGCACTTTGGAACTAGGTGAACATTTACATCAAAACAATGTTTTCTGACCAATATGTTTGCTCTGTTCTTTTCCCATCTGTTCACTCAGCCTGCCGCTCTTGCTGTTGTTTAGTTCAGGAGTATCTAAGGACATCCTGTCACTTTAAGTGATAATCCATAAGTGAAACTAACCCATAGTCATCAATCATCTGTTCTGTTTTGTGTTCTAGTTTGCATGTATTTGTTAGTGTGCGTGATATTTGAACAGCTGTCTCATTTACTCCCTCAGCGTAACATTAATCCCTCATTACCATAATATTAGTGGCATTAAGGCAGTACATTTTTTTAAAGTTAAAATCTGTTTTAACGCTGCAAATAAAACAACTAGACAGACAGATCATGTTATTATATTTAATAATAACAAAGTTGTGTCTGAAAACTACTACACAGTATCCTGTATCCTATATACTCTATCCTGCTATACACTGTTTATAGTACATACAAATGCCACTTCATACACTGCCATTCAAATGTTTGGGACCTGTAAGCCGTTGTTGTTTTTAAGAAATTAATACTTTTATTCAGCAAAAAAATCAAAAGTTTGTTAAACTTTTACATGGGGAAAAAAATATTTTAAATAAATTATTTTTAAACCTTTCTATTCACAAAAACAATAAGCGCTGCACCTGTTTTCAACATTGATAATAATAGTAATAAGAAGAAGAAATGTCTTGAGCCGCAAATCAGCCTATTAGAATGAGGATCATGTGACACTGAAAATACAGGTTTGTCACCACAGGAATAATTTACATATTAAAATTGAAAGTAACTTTTAAACTTTAAAAAGTCTCCACAATATTACTGTTTTTACTATTTTTGATCAAATTAATGCAGCCTTGGTGAGCATAAGAGACTTCCTTTTAGAAACATCCAAAAATCGAACTGTCCCCACAGTTTTGAACAATAGTGTGTATGCTTGCAAAATATAACTGCAGCTTCATGTATGGGAGAAAATGTGGCATAACATGCAGGAATACAGAAGGACTATAGCCTGATGGATCTGTGGCCTGATGTGTAATGGAATTCAATTTGCCCTCGTCCTCATCTCTGCAACCTATAATGGAGCTGCCTTTCTTGATCAGTTTCTTCATGAACATGAATAGAGAGTTTCACAGAGTAGAAACGCACTGGATACTACAGACCGGGGCCAAATTCTTTGTATGGCTGAAGTTTAATGGCAAATGGTGTTCTCAAAATCACTGGCCATCTACCACGTCATGCAACTTGTCATTATAGTTGATGCAGCCCAGGATCGAATCATGGTCCAAAGAAATACAGCACTTTGCGATTCTGTGGTTTTTTTTTTTTTTTTTTTTAGAAATGTAACCAGATTTAGTCATAATTTACAACTTTGACCAGTTGGTGGCACTGCATCCAAACATGTTTTTAAGGTCATAAACTTCAGTGAATCAAATCTTTGCCAAGACAGAGCATCACTTCCCTTTTGATATCTGTAACATGAACTTTGAGCCACATTTTTCAAGTAATGTATAGATACACGCATACATAGGTGTGCATACACACTATTTTTCAATAGTTTGGGATCAGAAAGGTTGTTTTTTAAGAATGTAATGCGTTTGTTCAGCGTAGATGCATTAAATTTGTAAAAAAAAAAAGTGACATTTATAAATTATAATGTTACTACAATGTTTATTTTTAAATAAATGCTGTTCTTTTGAACTTTCTATTCATTAAATCTTGAAAAAGTGTATCAAATGTCTACAAAATTATCAAGCAGCAACTGTTTTCAACATTAATAAGAAGAAATGTCTCTTGAGCAGCAAATCAGCATTTTAGAATGATTTCTGAAGGATCATGTGACACTGAAGACTGGAGTAATGATGCTGAAAATTCAGCTTTACCATCACAGGAATAAATTACATTTTTAAGATTTATTAAAATAGAAAAGATTTTTTAATTTGTAATGTTGCTGTTTTTACTGTGTTTTTTACTGCCTTGGTGAGCATAAAAGACTTCAAAAAACATTTGAGCTTATGTTGAAAGTGTTAAAGTATGTCTGTGAGAAAGGCAGGTCTCATGGCAGCCGGTTTGTTGAGAACATATTACTGTAGCTTCAGAAGTGCCAGTGGCAATGCTAGCTGAGCACATCCGAGAGTAACAACCATAGTTTTTCCATAGACAAACTTTCACCTGCCGTTACTCTTGCCTCGGGACATATTGCGTTTGAGAGGGGAATGGTGAGCTGTTTGGGTATGGCATTAAATTGCTTCCGCCTGACAGAAGGTAGAGTGAGACATCTACAGCTCGTTCATGTCAGCATTATACTTTCATATACGGCGTTACACTGAATGACCTGTTAACGGAGGAGATATAGCTGCTCTGCCTCTTTCTGTTTACACCTTCATTTCTGTGTTTGACACAAATAGTTGGCTTTGCAGAGCTATAGAGTAGTTCAGACTGCAGGCCTGAAAACAGATGGGAATTAGTATTACCCATTTGTTCCCAGGTTGTGTTTTTTAGAAGAACAATTTTTGATTTACAGATTAAGTAAAGTCTGTGGTTAAAAGTTGAGGATTTTTTTGCTTTATGTTTTGCAACATAATTTATACAATTATATTAAAGTCGTTTTTAGTCGTTACTTACCTGACATGTTGGACAGACCATGGACATGTTTTTTTTTTTGTTTTTTTTTTATATTATTATTATTTGCAAGTCTATAATCCAGGTAGGTTTAGCAAAAGTTGGGTTGACTGTATGCTAACCTCATAATGAAATGAGAATCCCACAAAAATGACTTGCTCCTTCAAGTTTTGTCTTGACCGGAACTCTATGGAGCAACATTTGAAAACTGCTTTTGAGAAAATCACCGTGTTTCTAAAATATCTTTCGCCTGTGAATTCGTAGTCTTGGATTATAATAACAGTATTGATCATAATAACTGAGAGACAAAATCAAATATTTGTACTTTTAAAAATATATTAATAAAGAATAAATGATGAGAAAATAATTGACAATTTTAATAACGACCGGTAATGGCAACTAAAAATATATACCTTGTTTATATTTGCACATTTTATCTTTATATTCATTGTTTAAAAAATATTCATCGACTTGTGTGCATCGCCTACCCACAGATTCAGAGACACTTGATATGCTTGGTAATATTGTTTCCGATTCTACAGTAGATGCTCTTTGTTCTGTGTTTCCTGCATAGGCTATTAATATCCAGGCCCGGACAGCTCGACTGACTTGGGCTCCACCAGCAGGGCTCCAGAACAGAGACAGGCACAGTAATGGACACCCCTTTACCTGCAGCTACGAGGTCACTCTCTCAGACAAGGGTCGTAACGGCCAGTACCGTGTCATCTATAGGTAAGATAGACTGAAGTATATAATCACTTGCTGCTCAGAATCCTTCAGAAGTCTTTATGTTCTCATAAATTAACAAGTGTTCACCACAAGGGATCAAGTTAGACATGAAAACATCATCCATTGAGCAGAAAGGATCATTGGACGCCGCCTGTTCTCCCACCAGGACGTTTATGATTGAATATCCAGAGATCAGACAGGAAAGATAATCAGACCCTCACACCCCGTCATCTGCCCTTTGAAGCATGAGTCTCAAAGCATGACTCCAGACTAACATAGAGGAGCAGTGAAAATGCTGAAAATGATAGGGAATTGTTATATTATATTATATTATATCATACTATATTATACTATACTATAATATATTATTGTTCAAAAGAAGTTTGGGCTCAGTACAATTCTTTTTGTTTTTTTAAAGAAATGTGTACTTTTATTCCATAAAAATGTTAAATTGATCAAAATTGAAAGTAAAGACAAAAAAAAATTCAATAAATGCCAATCTTTTGAACTTTCTATTCATCAAATACTGAAAAAATTAAATGTGTCATAGTTTCCTCAAACAGATTAAGCAGCACAACTGTTTTCAACATTGATAATTATAAGAAATGTTTCTTGAGCAGCAAATCAATAAATTAGAATGATTTCTAAATGATCATGTAACACTGAAGACTGGAGTAATGATGCTGAAAATTCAGCTTTGCCATCACAATAATAAATTACCTTTTAAAATGTATTAACACAAAAATAAAATAAAAACATTATTATGAACTGTAAAATATATATATATATATATATATATATATATACATATATATATATATATATATATATACATATATAAACTGGCCCCAAACATTAAACAAATATTATAATATATTAAATTATATATTACTGCAGTAAATCTATGGATAAAAAGGGTTGATATGTGGCCATAAGCCTTCTAATTTATGTTTGTGCATAAATATATTTTTCCCGTTTTCCTCACCAGTGCTGTTTATAATGTCATGGATGTTTAATAAGGTTTCAACTTGCATAATAAAATAATTTGCTGTTCCCATAAGGGTTTATGTAACAGAGTTGTTTTGTATTTAAATAGGATGCACTACTCTTGTTGCGTTTAAATTTAGTTTGCGCAGCCCTATTCAATTTGGCCTCACAGTCAGGTTGCTCTGTTCCAGCCCACTTTTGAATCTTTGCCTTTGTTTGTTTCCCACACTCAAAAAGAAAATCACTGTGCATAATCTAAAAGAATGGGGCAATTTTGACTAATGGGATTTCTAACAAACATATAGTCGCAGCAGCAGGAAAAATGTTTGCAAGAAACCCTAAAATCTATCAAGCCAAAACCTTGAGCAGTTGTTGATCTTAATAATAACTAAACAGCATCCCTTATGAAAGTCAATTTTGCAGATTGAGCAACACTCTTACTGTATTGCTGGCATCCATTAAGGTTTGTAACCATCATGTGTGTGTGTTTCTTCAGTGGAGAGGAGTTGGAATGCAATTTAAAAGATCTCAGACCAGCAACAGACTACCACGTAAGGTAAGTGCTGTCAACCTTTTTTTCTTGCAATCTGCCATGTGCAAGAACATGTGTTTAGAGCAGTTCAAACTATTACTGTTATTACAGCCCATTTTCCCAGAAATTCAAGCTATTTCAGATTATTAGTATTGTCATTACAGAGACCCAGTTATCTGCGGTTTTCTTTCTTTTCTTTTTTTTTTTTTATGTAATTGAAGTCAGGGGCACCTGCAGGATTTTATCTCAGGGCACGCACAGAACTACTTGTTATTATTATAATTTGTATTATTATAATTATTGTTGTATTTATATTTAATTTATTGTTGCCACGCTTTAATATGTGAATTATATTATAAGACAACTAAACATATTTAGCGTTGTCAAGATTTTAATTGTGCTTAATGGATAAAAAAAAAAAAAACAGACTGCAATGACTGCTATAAACTTGACCTGCCACAAGTTGGTACTTTTTTCGACACTCTTCATGCTTCTAATCTTTTCCCGAAACAATCAGAGAAAAGCTTCAAAGATTTGAAAAGAAGAGAAGAGCTTTCATTTCTCCATCCCTACTCAGTAGTTTTAGATCCTTTGGCAAATTTTTCAATCAAGTTTAGCTGTTTTAAAGAGCGTTTACTCATGTTGAGCCCGGTTTTGTAATGTCATTTTTGTGTGTGGAAAAGGCATTTAAAAAAAAACTAAACTAGCCAATCAGATTTTTCCTTTCACTCATGCACACACAAACATATGATGCTTTACTACACACAAACGCTCACCAGTATTTATTCTCATTCTCTCTTGCTTTCTCAATATGTCATGAGTGTGCACAGATAAATAATCAATTTAAAAAAGGGCATTAATTAGCGCCCTCTTATGGTCCTCACAGTTCATACAGCCATACGGCTGCAAGCACCACTGAACGAAGTTAACATTAATGGAATATTAGTCATAATTTTCTAACCTTCACTTTTGTTTAATGCCCTCAGCTAAATGTCCCTCTAATGATCTGCCTGCTACCTGTGATTAATTGAGCTGAAGGTGCTGTGCATCACAGAGCTGGAAAGGTCATGCTTAAATATGATGCATGTACTGGTCCTCAAAGAACCTTTCAAGCCCACATCTGATGTATCTTTGCAGCCGGGGATAGGCAATGCTAGAACTGTTCTGTCACCAGGAGCTCTTGTTAATGGAGAATCCAGTGCTCCTCCTGGATCCTCATTAAAACGCATTGAAATTGTCAGCTGAGCTTTTGGTCGAGCTTTGACCCCTGGCAGCCTTGGGACTAGTACCTGAATATATGTTCTGATTAAGGGATAGTGGGAGACTCTGTCTCTGCAGTCAGATGTGACCCTGCCATTTGTGTTCCATTTCCCGCCAAAGAGTGATTCTGTTTTTGCTCTTCATAAATCTGAACTACTTGTTGGAAAATGTCATGTGTGGCCAAATTAATTTTGTCCCACCTTTTCCAGCACAGGAATAAGCAATGAGGTGAAGTGGAGCACTTCAAGACTTAAACTCATTCTTTTTAAAAAGCATTTTTCTTGACTTGTAAAAGCAATTTGCACTCAATCAGAAAATATATTGAACTTCTGATTGTCGTGTAGGAGAGTATTGAACAATGCAGCTGTGCTTTTGTTCCTGTAACTTAACTGGTTCTAGAAGGTCATGAGTTTGATTACTTATAAAAGGTTCACCTCAAGTGGCACTGTAAGTTTCTTCTATGGAAAACACAAAAAGGTTATTTTCCCCCTCGTGGTTTCTGCTATAAATGTTATATAGACCGCTTTGAATGAACTATATCTTCTAAATGTGTGTGTGTCTGTCTTTCTCAGAGTGAATGCTGTGTGCAATTCTGTGAAGGGTTCGTGCTCTGAAGTGGGGGCCTTCACCACCCACAGCACTACCCCAGACTGCCCGCTGCCCCCTAAACTATCCCACCGCACAAAGAGCACGCTCACCCTGCAGTGGAAGGTGAGACTGCTGTTTGTCTTATACTAGTAAGGAAGTTAAAGCCATAGCCAAATCGTTTCCAGGCATCAAACATATAGGACTAATTTTGTTAAAGCCAAAATGTACTTTCAGTGAAGAATTACATTTGTAATGCTTTATTACAGATAAGAACTCTTTCAAGCCTAATGAGCATGGCAGATTTAAATGATATGTTCAATCCTCCTAAAGTATTTAAAACATAGTTCACCTAGAAATTAAAATTCTGCCATCATTTACTGACCGTCTTGTTTTTCCAAACCTGTATGGCTTTCTTTCTTCTCTGGAATATAAAAGGAGGAAAAGAAAGATGTTCACACTGCTCTTTTCTGTACAATGAGAGTGAATGGTGACCAGAGGCCACAAAAAATGACAAAGCGCTATATGCGGCCATGTGACTCATGCGCTATTTCAAGCTTTTTGAAGGTACACTGTTTTTTAATGATTTTGAGCTCAGCAAGGCTACATTTATTTGATAGAGTAATGTTGTAAAGTATTATTAGTAGTATAGTAGTATGAAATAACTGCTTTCTATTTTGATATATTTTAAAATGTAATTTATTCCTGTGATGAAAAGCTGTATTTTCAGCATCATTACTCCAGTCTTCAGTGTCACATGATCCTTCAGAAATCATTAGAATATTATTATCAATGTTGAAAACAGCAGAGAACAGCATTTTTTTGAAACTGTAATCTTTTGTAGAATTATAAGTGGCTCTAATGTCACTTTTGATCAATTTACTGACCCCAAACTTTTGATAGTAGTAGTTTTTACATCATTACAACATGTGAGTATATAGCATAAATCATATATGGTTATGATGTGGTTCTTTTTTTTTTTTCAGTTTTAGAGTTTGACAGCCCCTAATCACAAATCACATTCATTGTACGACAATGACAAGCTCAGAATAAGAAAGAAAATTAAGAGTTTTGGAAAAACATGAGCACGAGTAAATGATTGGGTAAACTACACAGATGGTACTTCCTGTTACATCACTAATTTCTTCAGGAAATAAGGTTCCAGCTCCAGTTGACCTTCTTTTTGTCTACTTCTAATTTGTTTCTTTTTGTTTCTCTCCTCTTTCAGGCACCAGTTGATAATGGGTCGAAAATCACAAGTTACCTTTTAGAGTGGGATGAGGTATTGCTATATTTTTTTTTGTACATTTTTTTTTTAATTATTAGTTTCTTTTCACATTTGTAGTAAAAGAGCCTCCTGGTTGAACTGCGTTTCAACACTATTGCTGCTTCTTTGACATCAGCACTGTTCACATTCACTCTATTTAAAGATTCATATCTGACTGATGTCTGTGCATTCTTCACAGACCACAGCACACTGTTGTCACTCATACAGGGGTTTTGGGAAGCCAAATTGGCTTCCCTGATTTTATGTAGTGTAGTGACTGAAATATATGTGTTCTACTTTATCTATTAGGGCAAAAAGAACAACATTTTCAGAGAATGTTACTTCGGAAGCCAAAGGCACTACAAACTCACTCATCTGTGTCCAGCCATGGCCTACACATTTCGGGTGGCGGCACGCAACGACATAGGAATGAGGTATCACTGCAAAATCATGGCTTTCACACTACCACTTTTGGTGCACACCAGGGTTCGATTGATGCCAAAGTTCAGTTCGTTTTGGATGAACACTGAAAACTGTGTGTTTGTGTGTTCTCTCTCTCACTTTCCTAACACGCGTGACTGACGCACTCCAAGCAGAGAGACGTAGATCTCATTTCTGCTTGCCTTCAAAAGAAAAGGACTCAGGTGTTCTTTAGAATGTTTGCTTTAAATTTGTGGTAGATGGACAAAAGCGCCATTATGTGTGACCCTTAGAAAACAAAACCAAAAATTCAAAAACCCCAAATATAAAAGAGAGTTGAACAACGCTATGCAATTCACTGCCTTCTCTTCCGTCCTTGTTATCAAGCAACAACAGTAAACAGCTGCTGCTTTGATGATGCAAACGCACTGTGGTTTAGACCCAAATAATATCATGTGAAAACAGTCCAGTGGTCGCACGGGGAGGGGGAATCAGTTTCAACTCCATTTCGGACCAGGCAATCGAACCAAATGTTGTTGAAAGCACCCTTAAATGCATACACAGACACAGTTTTGCTGCATCCCAGCTTACATACTCCCACTACACACTAAAACACAGTCTTGCATAGCATTTAATTTGGATTGTGTGCAAACTGGGATATAGCCAAAGATTGTTTGACCAACTATGATTTGAGCTTTGAATTAGATTGTAATACGAGTCGTACAGGATGCATATTAAGCCCTGTGTGTGTGACAAAACAATCCCATTATCCCTCTGTAATCTCATCGTATCACCATCCCTCAAGTCTTAATGGAGGAGGAGAGCCATAAAGTCACCTTGATGCAGAAGAACAGACAGCCAATGGAGCATTCTCTCTCTTTGCTCTCCTCTCTATTTCTTTTCTCCATTTTACCACTCTCTCTCTCTCTCTCTCTCTCTCTCTAATATAAATAAATAGAAAAAAATCACAGAAAAAAAATATTTATAAAAAAGTCATACACATTTTTAAATCATTCATATTGATATAATTTAATATTGTTTATTTTATGTATATAATATATATATATTTCTTTTCTTTTTTTTTAAAAAAGAGAAAAAAAAACATGAATTGCCTCCCACCCAAATCTATTGAATATCTATAGAATGTGTCTGTAAAATAAGTAATGTTTGGTCCAGTGGGTAGAAATGTTGAGAGAAGATGGTCATCACTCTGAAAACAGCACCAACTCTCGTCTCCTCCATCTCCTGTCACTAATACCATAGACACATTCAGAGAGTGAAGCACTGCTGAAATATGAGACTCTACCTCCAGCAAACCACCTTTCACCCAGTCTAAAGGGACATTTTTTATTACTTCCTTAACTGAAAGAAGCTCATTTAACATCTCCTGTTTCCCAGTGGCAGTTATAGACACTCTCACACAGTAAATACTGAGGGCTCTAGTAAACTTGTCACAACCAGTTAATTGGAAGAAACTAGATTTAAAGCCGCTATTGAGAGGAGGGGAAAACTATTCAAATTCAATAAGTCCGCCTTGAAGTTATTCATATTGGAGCTGTGTTTAAAAATAAACTCAATCAAAGTGTCCGCCCCGTGAGGGATGCGAATGAACATTTCCCTTGCTTTTGCAAAGTTTATACAAATCACACTTATATGTCCTTCCTGACAAAAAACCCCAAAATGTTTACAGCTTCATTAATGCTGTACGGCTTCATTTATATTATTTTGTGTGTGTGTATGTGTAAAAATGTATGTATATTTGTTTGTTTGTTTGTTTAAATATGTAATTTTCTGTCTTCTTTCTTGTCAGTGGCTTTAGTCCTGAGGTGATCTTCTACACAACTGGAAGTCTCCCTCACTTGCCCCACGCTCCTCGGCTGGTGCGTGCCGGCATCACATGGATCACGCTGGAGTGGAGCCGGCCAGGATGGCTGTACTGCGGAGGAACCAGTCACATACACGCTGGAGATCCAGGAAGAGAACATTGTATGTCATTTAGATGTAGATCAGTTATAGCATGACTGCCACATACTCAAGAAGCCATGGCATTTGGTTGATGTCAATTTTCAAAAAATATTTGAACCAAATATTTTTCAAAACATTCGACTCTATTAGTGTTTCTTGTACATTTGCATTGTTCCACTCCAACTGTTTCTTTGAAACTGGCCCCCGAATTGCAAAGGCCGCTTCTGGAACCATGTATTGAGGAGTTATTCTTTTATTAAGAATTGTTATTTGGAATCAGAATTATAGATTCTTTAAGGTTGTGGCATAAGTAGTGACGCACGTTCACAGAGTTGCTGTTTTTGTGCTCATATCTGCAGGGAACAGAGTTTCACCCAAAGTACACTGGAGAAAACTTGACATGTACTGTAGAGGGTCTGAAGAGAAGCACGCAGTATAAATTCAGGGTGAGTGAATGCAGTTTTTTCCACCTATAGCTTTGAATATCACAAATGATGACATTGTTTGATTTACAGTGTTCATAAGTTTACACACCCCTTCCTAAATCATTGATAATAATTGATTCTTTTTTAAATTATTTAATATACTTTCGAGTCCCTTTTGTGCTGTGGGACAAAGCTGGATGACAGCATCATTGTGGAACTGTGGAACATAAATGTTCAGATCATACTGGGAATTACTGGCTGCTTCACTGCTCAGGATAAGCCAAGGACTCATACACAAGTAAAATGATGTAAACAGGCCTACAGTGAAATGTGTGTGCACGTATTAAAAATCAAATAGTATACCATTTTCAGTTTTGGAGTGGACAAATTTTTTTCTCACCTGGTTAGGACACACAATATAGTAAATAAATAACAAATAAGATTCTGAGACAAAGCCCCTTTCAAGGAAAGTCTGATCATCCCAGTGGCCATTTGCAACACGTTGGGCAGCTCTTTCAAGCATCCAAGACTAAGTCCCATCTACTTGAATGGGGGAATCATAAAATCTCAAAAACTGCTTGCCGAACTTACAATTAATTAACATATTTCAAATCAGCAACAAAATCTGACATGGACTTTCCCATAAAATGTGTTTCTTATGCTCGAATAGCATTAAAAAACTTTTTCAGGCAAGACCAGCCAATGTGCATGTGCAGTCATAAGCACACATCTCAAAACACTGACTGTTTCTATAACAACCTGAGCTGCAGGGACGCAACAACTTTATCAATCATCGATTGGCTCTTTTATTTAGAAAGCGGGGCTTATTATGGCATATTGTGCATTGCACTTTCTCCCATACGAGAAATACAAGTACCTTGTCTTTCTATATATAGTCTTTGTTCTATAAGGACTATGTATATTTATATTTAAAGCTTATTGATTTGATATGGTCTGTGAAATGAAACCTTGCTCAAAAATACCAAAGAGGTTCATTTGCCTGTTTTGAAGAGAATAATGCTCTTCTCTAAAGTACCGGTCAAATATTAATTGCCAAGTCGTAGTGACCTCATGTTTTTGTCAAGCGCTTTTTGTACTAATTAGTGCGCCGCGTTTGTCACATGCTCTTCACAGGCACACAGCGTTTTGTATGTTTTTGTTCCACTGTGTGGTTGAGTAGCTGTATGTTCAGGAAGCGTGTTTGTTTTACAGGGACACCTGACAAATTAAGACTAGAGTCATACATTGTTAATTACTGTGGCAACAAACTACTTTAACCTTTCTCTGTGCTCCACTGACTCATACCACCGTTGTTGTTTTTTTTATCACCACATATTTTCTTCTGTCACGTTCATATAGACAACTCTCCTATCCAATTATGAGTGAACTGCAGCCCACGTCAAGTGCTGCTGTAATGCAGTGAGTAGGTCTGGCTTAAGTGCTTTCATAATTAATAATAATTCCTCTGAATGGTGCGCACACCTCTAGGATTTGTTATCTTATTTAAGTGAAGGCATCCATTAAAGCTGCAGGTGCAAATAATGGGAGTGTGTAAATGTGTTATGTCATTACCTCTGCATTTGTGATCAATTGTTTGCATACAGAAGCTCTTTAGTAGGCTGTGTGTAAAGGTTTCCATTTTTGGATAATCTCACATTTATATGCATGAAGATGAGTCTAAATAAATCTTTTTTTTATTATATGCTAATGTATCATGCATCTCTTATTTGCCACTTAAACTTGTAAACATTCAATCTTTCATTATGATTCACTGACAAAACACCTTCCTCTATCTATCTATCTATCTATCTATCTATAGAACTAAATAAAAAACTATATCAAAATCTGAAATGTCAAAAAAAAAAACTCAAAAGTGAGTACTCCCCTCTTCTCAAGGGACACAAATATAGAAATGAAACTTGCCTGTATAGCAGTATAGATTTACTGTCCTCTGAAAATAACTTAACATACAGGCATTATTGTCAAAATAGCTGACAACAAAAGTGAGGACACCCTAAGTGATGACAGCACGTAACTGTATGTTATTTAAGCCACATGTCCTATTTATCATGTTCATGTTTTTGTCTGCTTGTCAGGACCATACAAATTTGTGTATCTTGTATTAAAGCAGTTCAAATTTGGTGTTTTGTGAACAATTCTCTCATTCTGATCACTGGATGTTCAACATGGCACCTCATGGCGAAGAACTCTCTGAGGATTTGAGAATTGTTGCTCTCCACAAAGATGGCCTTGGCTATAAGATGATCGGTAACACCTTGCAACTGAGTTACAGTACAGTGGTGGTGGTAGCATCATGGTCTGGGGATGCATATGTGCTGCTGGTACTGGGGAGATTTCATTGATGGAAACATGGATTCCAACATGTACTGTGACTAGGGCTGTGCGTTGTTTATTGTATGTGATAATATCATAATTTTTTAACGATATGCCAAATCATATTATTGAGTACTTCACTCATTTTTAGAAACCAATCAAACTGCTGCATGAAGTGTTCACGAATTCACTGCTTGATATGGCTAAGTATATACTAAGTACTATTGCGTGCGCATATTCAGAATGTGGTGTTTGACGGAAGATAAAATGAGTGAAGAAACTGCGAAGAAGCTTTTTCAATGAAGTACGGCTCCAAATGTTAATCCATCTGAAAACACTGCGAGTTTGAGTTGCTTATAATCTACATTTGAAAAAGGACATGAGAAGCATTTATTAACATCTTGTCCAACAAAAGACAGCATTTAAAAACGCCAAACTCACTTCATAACGACAGTTGAGCATCCTTCTGTGAGATGTCATTTCTTACACTGAATATGGCAGTCATGTTTATAATGAAAGTTTATTCATGTTTAATCAGTCAAAGTGTTTCAATCTTCTGTTTATTCAGCTACAGCGATATGAAGCATGCTATCATCTTCTGCTGCAGGGCATATTTTGAGTTTCTGCGCAAGAGCGCCCTCTGGCTTTCAGATGAAGCATTTACTACTGATCACAGAGCCGTACAGCTCTGACAAGCTGTGCATTAAATAATCACTGCCTTTGCCAAATCATGTGCGATTTAAACGCTAATATGAGGATTATGAAAAGCTTCAGGAGTCACCTGAACACAGCCCGTCTGCAGAAGACAAGCTAAATCAAAAACACACATGCAACAAATGTTGGCTGAATCATTTAGCAAGAAAGTTCCCTACGACAGAAAAAGTGACTGATGGAAAGATATAACAAACGCTGTCACCAATTACATTGCCAGAGCTAGTACAATAAAAAATTTTTGAATGATGGAAAATATCGTCTGATTATCGTTATCGGAAAAATCCTAGAATATATTGAGATATAATTTTTGCCGATATCGCACACCCCTAACATTCTGAAGCAGAAAATGATGCCCTCTCTTCAGAAACTGGGCCAAATGTCAGTTTTCCAACATGAAAAATACTACAAATTAAAAACCCATCAAGATGACAACTGCTTTGCTGAGGAAGCTGAAAATGAAGGTGATGGAGTGGCCAAGTATGTCTCCAAACCTGAACCCTATTGAGCACCTGTGGGGCATCCTCAAGCTGAAGGTGGAGAAGTGCCACGTGTCTAAGATCCAGCAGCTCCGTGATGTCATTATGGAGGAGTGGAAGAGGATCTCCCAGCAACAACCTGTGCAGCTCTGGTGAATTCCATGCCCAGGAGGATTAAGGCAGTGCTAGATAACAGTGGTGCTCACACAAAATATTGAGACTTTGGACACAATTTTGACATGTTCACTTAGGGTGTACTAACTTTTGTTGCCAGTTATTTAGACAATAATGGCTGTATGTTGAGTTATTTTTACAGGACCGTAAATCTATACTGCTATACAAGCTGCACATTGACTACTCTAATATCCAATTTTCGTTTCTATTTTATTGTCCCTTGAGAACATATAATAAAATGGTTGCTGAAATGTGAAGGGTGTACTCACTTTTGTGAGATACTGTATATATAAAAAAATATTATTTCATTTTTTTTTGTGAAATTTAAATTCCTAAACATTTCACAACAATCAAAATTGAGCCACTCGCATGATTTGGGGTTTTGGGGTTGGTTAAAAAGGGTCAAATATCGCTATGACCCTTTTCACATGCTGTGATGTCAAAAACATCAACATTGCAAATCTAGTGAAGTATTTCATATTTTATACACATTTATAACACCATATTGGTCTATATTACCTTCTCAGTAAATGACAAAAAAAAGGAATTAACGCTGCTGCAAGGGTGTTTCGAATACAATGACCAAAGGAGTAATGGCAAATCTGGCATATTTCTCTCTTCTGACCAACGTAATCAATTCTCTATATTTTTTCCCTCTTTTGGTCATGGAAACTCTATCACACGATCACAGATTTTTTTCTTTTGCTTTTGGAGCAAATGGGAATACAAAACTTATATTTGCCGTCATCTCCCGTTCACCGCTACTCATTTACTCAGGAATTCACCATTCCCGTTTACTATACTATGGCGACTACTATTTCGGACTACTTCATAAATGTTAAAAGGGTCCAATGCTCATAGATTTGAATGAATCCATGAGTTGATGTGTTAAACTATGCTATTCAACACAAGTTGTGCTTTTCCAAGCGATCAGAATGTTCAACGGCCCCCAAAAAAAGAGGCAAAAATCATTGTTGCACTGATATAAGCCTTTCTGTCTTGTTTTTTTTTTTGTCTTTCAGCTCATAGCCTCTAACTTGGAGGGCAGAAGCAGTCCCAGTGAGGTGCTGGTGTGTAACACAAGTCCAGACAAACCTGGACCCCCCTCCAGACCCTGCATCAAGGGCTCTATCAGACCCTACAGCTTCAGTGTCAAATGGGGTATGGTTATTTGTGCAGCAAAAATGTTCAGTTGGAGTTGTTGCATTTGCTGAATTGGTGTCTGGCTGTGAGGGAAATTGGAAATCTCATTTATGTTTGGAGGCAAATGCAATCGGTTTTGCGTTTTATCTTGATCTTTTGAGCTCAAATGAGCTTGAGCTTTAATCTTGGAAAACAACAAGAAGAAGTATCAGCAAATATCTAATATTAATATTAAAAATAAAGCTGTACAATTTCTTTACACAAACACATACAATGTAAAGTCCTTTAGTACTAGTATAGCTTCATCTCTATCTAATGAGTGAGTCACTCTACACCTCATTTTGATGTTTGTCTTTGTGATGCGCTGCTTGGGTTCTGCCACTTTCCAGTTTAGTTCTTTGTTTGCAAAGGAGAGTAGGAAAAGGTCTGCAGTTGTATTGTGTTCTCTGCTTGATAAATATCACTTTATTTCCCCACCATAATACCATCTGTTAGTCTCAATAAACTTCAAGGGCAAGGTCTAAAATTTAGTGTAGACTCAGGGAGATTAGACTTGGAAAATTTTTAAAATCAAGTCTGAATACTTGTAGGGTCATATAATGAGAAATCAGTATTTCTTTTATACGTTTTAAAGTATGAGTGCATATTTTTAAAAGCAGACCGCTTAATTCTGGCTAAAGTAGTATTTGGTCCAAACGACATTACTAACGTTTTAAGTGGACCTCAGGAAAAAATAAATGAAAAATATTTTTATACTGCTTTATCTGTTATGTACTGTACTATATTGTATCCTTAACATTGAGTAGTTAGTAATGGTCTCATTTTAGGTATTTTGTTAGAGTACTTTTTAAGGCGGGCTATTTTTTATGGCAAATTTATCTCCATATGTGTGTATTTATAATGTCCTGTCTCTATTGTCACATTAGATCCTCCACAAGACAACGGTGGTTCGGAAATCTTAAAATACCTCTTAGAGATTTCAGAAGGAAATTCTGATGGTATGTATTAACAAGATGAATTCTCATGCTATCACATCTGTATTTCTTTTCTTACACATTTGCTCCATTTGTTCTGTCTGAGTTTTTATTTCACTAAAATAAATTTCATATAGCTACAAATACCTAATGCTTGAATGTATGTGTTTTATCTTGCAATGGATTAATTCAACTTTGGGAACAGCTAAGGGTTTACATGGATAACTGACTCTTTGAAAGTGAGTCCATGCGAATGTTTAACTCTTTGACGCCTTGTATTTGGTAGCCAATCAGTGGGACATTGCATACAGCGGGCCTGCCACAGAGTGTGAGTGTGAGGACTTGAAACCCGGCACAATGTACAGACTGCGCACTTGCAGCATCAGCACTGGCGGCCACAGCCAGGTAACTCACATCTATTACGACAGCTGTACGTCACATCTGTCCAAATGGACTAGTCAGGAAAAAAATGCATTTAGAAAGAATGAGTCTATAGCTGGATAAATGCAGGAAACAAAGTACAACAATAGAAAAACAGACAATAACACAGAGATCATTGGTTTGTTTTTTTACTTGAACACACCATTTAAACATTCATCGTGCAGGGTGGGAAAAGTTTGGATTTTAATAGCTGGTTGATCCTCCTTTGACAGCAGGTACCTCCATTAACCTTTTAACCTTACAAAGTTCAGGAGAAATTTTCAAAAGTCTGGTGTGAAATGCTCTGTGTTAGCCGTAAAAGAAATCAAAACTGATCATTGCTTGTTTGATGCTGTGACTTTTGAAAATAAAGTTTGCATTACTTTTTATGGCAAATTTGTGTAGAAATTCAGTCCCAAATGCATTATATACACTACCGTTCAAAAGTTTGTGGTTTATAAGGTTAGTATTCTTGAAAGAAGTCTCTTATAGTCACCAAGGCTGTAGTTATGATCAAAAATGAATGCAGTAATATTGGGAGTATTACAATCTAAAATAACTGTTTTCTATATTAATGTTTTAAAATGTCATTTATTCCTTTGATAGCAAAGCTGAATTTTCAGCATGATTTCTCCAGTGTCACATGATCCGTCAGAAACCATTCTAATATACTGATTTGCTGCTCAAGAAACATTTTGTATTATTTTCAATGTTAAAAACAGCTGTGCTGCTCAATTTAATGTATGCTGTCTGAATAAAAGTATTAATTTCTTTCTCAAAAATATCTTGCTGACCTCAAACCTTTTGAATGGTTGTATTAATCACATACTTTTTGCTACAGTTATAGTTATAGATTCATAGTTGTTATGCTTGTGTCCTTGCAGTGCTCTGAGTGTCTGCCTGTGCGTACACTATCTGTTGCTCCAGGACGTTGCCAGCCTCCCAGAATTGTGGGTAAAGCCAAGCACAAAGAAGTTCACTTACAGTGGGGTAAGATTCTATGAATACGTAAACTCTGTTTTTCCAATACATCACACAGAAACAGTGTAAGACCAATATTTCCTCCATTTTTGCTACATTTACTCAATGTAACATTCTCAACGTGCACTTTTTTTCAGTTGTAGACTAGAATGATGCTCTTGAAGAGCGCTTAACTTACTGACTTCCTGTGCCAGCGCTATTGGTAGGGGGAATTAATAGCTAAACACCCTCAATGGGAGTTAGTTCTGGGTCTGTTGAGCTACTGATTCCAGACTTTCCAAGTAAACACTGGATTGGATTGGATTGGATTCAGGATTTTGAACAAGAAACTTTAAACTTAAATTGTGCAGCGTGGTAAAGCTTGAAGTTGTAAACTTACTTTCATTTATAAAGGATGAATTGAACCTGTCAACTGAAGTGTTTTTCTCTCTCTCATCTCAGACTGTCCCTCCTCTGAGGGGGCATGTGAGGTGAACGAGTACAGTTTGGAAATGAGGGAGGGTGAGTCGGAGCCCACTGAGGTCTATCACGGCTCTGATCTGGAGTGCACCGTGGGCAGTCTGCTCCCCGGCGCCACCTACAGCTTTCGCCTGCGTGCTGCCAACGAGGCAGGGGTGAGCGATGCTTGTTCATTTGTTTTCTAAAGCCACTAATAATAATGGTGCTAAAATTTTGGGGGAAAAACTATAAATGCATTGACTGCACTAATTGACTAGCTCATGGGTAGTACACAAGCTACATAATGCACCTCAGGCTCAGTTTTCAGTTGATCACAGCACCTCATTCTTCTCTTTATCGTATGAATCGTCTAAACTAGCCAATCATTATTTGAATCCATCTGGAATGAGAGGAACCAGTCTAATTATAATTGATTAATTGTGAGATAAAAAGTTGAAATCATGAAATGCAAAGTTATAATTATTGTGAGATGAAATTGAGAAAATTCTGAGATTGAAGTCATAAGACATAATTATGACAGAAATTAAAATGAAATTGAAATTGAGTCATTGACAATCAAAATTTACTTTTTCAGATACGAAGTCCAAATTAAGTAATATTCAGTCAATTATGACACAATTTTGCGATTTTTGTCAATGTGTTTGTCTCGATTTCAACTTTGTCATCATATCAAATTTGTATTGTACTATAACTCTGACTTTTATCTCAAAATTCTGAATTTGTATTCCATAGTTTCAAATTTGTCATAATTTCAAAATTTTAATCTAATGACTAGGTATGTTATAATTGTTATAACTTTTTAATCTCAGAGTTGTGATTATGTCATAATTATAATTTACTAAAGCATGATTGATTTTCTTTTGTGGCAGAAGTGAATGTCCATAAATATCTACCCAATTTCAAGGATTTCTCCTTGATTCCTCTCTCGATATGCTCAATGTTCAATCCAGCAGTGTTCAGAGAGG
Source organism: Opsariichthys bidens (assembly GCA_037194245.1). Lineage (NCBI taxonomy): Eukaryota > Metazoa > Chordata > Actinopteri > Cypriniformes > Xenocyprididae > Opsariichthys > Opsariichthys bidens. The sequence goes on from CM074295.1 coordinate 9,575,955, forward strand.
CAGAGATTCGTCCCGTCTTTTTTCTCCTTTAAATTTTTCTTTGTTTGGTTTAAAGAGTTTCCTGTTTCTTTTGTTTGGGTGTTAATACAACATTCAGAGAAAGCACTGGAGCCAGACTACTGAATTTAATTCTTTTCTCTGTTTACTTTTCATTGTTTGTGTGAGCCAAACTCCCAGAAGTGAAGAATTGATGCGTCTCGTATCAGATTGCAGTCCTGGAAACATGCTTTGATTTCACAAAGATGATTGTCTCGGTCTTAAGTGTTTTATTTGTTTTTCACATTGTATTCTGATAGAAATGCACCTATGAGACATTTCATGTCATGTATCGAATATTAATTGGCACCGTTTTTTCGCTCTCTCTCTCTCTCTCTCTCTCTCTCTCTCACAGTTTGGGCAGTTCTCTGAACCAACAGAAATAACAACCGCAGCTGGTCCTCCCAGCCAATGTGCGGCGCCATCCCTCACCTTAATGTCCAATACCTGTGTGCTGGTCAGCTGGGAGGTAGTTTATCATATTTAAAGCAGGCCCATCAATAATAGGATGTAGATGCATCAACACATTCAACAAAGAAATTCTGTCTATGCTCATGGTCATGGTCATGGTCATGATCAGCTGAAGTACAAACTTTGTTTTATGCACTTCCTCGCTCTCTCTCTTTCAGAGTCCAGAGAGCTCAGGGGCCGACATCTCTGAGTACCGTCTGGAGTGGGGCCGAGAAGAAGAGCCCATGGAGCTGATCTACTGTGGCCCTGACACGCAGTGTGAGATCTCAGACCTGACACCTGCTACTCATTACTACTGCAGACTACAGGTAATACTGTCACTGATGGATGCTTTTCATTTACACCATATTTGTTCAAAAATTATTTTAAAGTGTGGAACAATTTATTGTTGAAGTGAAATGTTTTGAGCCATTTATACAAATAGTGTCTCTAAAGGGCACCTTTCTTACACCTTCATAATCCCTTTTAATTGTATTAGAAATGTCCTTTTTTATTTGATTTGTAATTAAGAATATGGCTATATACAGTATTTAATTTCTTTTACCGTAAAGGCTGCTTTATACTTCTGCGTCAAACCTATGCTGAAGCAACGGCAAGCATAGCCTATGGCCTAGTCTGACGTACACCTCCAAAATTTCTACATGGACCGTAAGTGCTGTGATTGGTCTGATAGAACCCCTCCCTGATGTCAAAAAATCTGTGATTGTGTCGCATTTCCTCATAAACCCGTGGACACTGCCTACTAGCCATCTGCATGTGTAATCGCAAGTCAACGCAGACAACGACACAGAAGTATAAATGAAAACCGATGCATAGAGGCTACGGCGTAGGTCCGACGCAGAAGTATAAATCAGCCTTAAGGCACAATGCCCTTGGGAGTAGCAAAGTCAAAATAATTGATTGGCGAAAAAAGGGATTTTATTATATTACTTTTTTATGGCTGCGGTGTGTCGTTCTGCTGCAGCCTCACGGCTCAAATCAAAATGAGAAAACTTGGATTAACTTTTACTGTTGTGCCGTACTTAACCTATTTAACATTTGATCTTGGCCATTTTAGGCCGTTTAATTATGACTAGAGTATTAAAAGTATGACAGGAAAAGTTGAAATGAACAGTGAAAGTTGCTGGTTCATTAAGAGTATCATCTTGCGCACCGAGGCTGTAAAAAGGTTCTTGTCATTATGCTTTAAATAAATGAGCTAGTGACAGTCATGTCGAGATGGTTTTATATGGCGAGGATTAACGGCATAATGATCACTATAATCGTTTTCATTTATTAGGAAATATTGTCATGCAGCTCAAAATGTTTTACAGGACTGGAATGAGATTTAAAAAAAAATTTGTAAATATTTTAAAATGTATGTGGATAGAACTAAAAAAAACAGGAAATTTTTTAATTAATTGAGAATTAAAATTCTTTTCATTTTTAGGTGACATTTATCATTATTGCACAAGAAATCACATTAGGGCTGTCAGTGGATTCAGTTATTTAATTGTGATTAATACAATCATTTGTCATAGTTAATGCGTTAAAACATAGTTCATATTTAGGGAGAGGAAACTAAATGCATAATAAATGATGAATAAAAAATAATAAAGTGTAATTATGTTGGGCAGTTTGTCATTTACTGAACTTTGACAGCTAAATTTTAACATTATTAAATGTATTGACAGCCCTAAAACAAAAATAATATTAAAGCACATTATACTTTTTTAAAGGCGGCAAATCAAGCAGGTGCCGGACCATACAGCGAGCACATGAGCTGTCAGACCCCCGCCACCGTTCCCGACCCGGTCTCAGCGTTGTGTGTACTTGAGCACGACCCCACAGATAGTGGCGTATACTCGCCTTCCACATGTCTGGCTTTGAAATGGGACGAGCCCTGCAACAATGGACTGGAGATCACTTCCTACACTCTTAAACTGGGAGAGCAGCTCATCAGCCTGGACTCCAGCACCTGCCATGTGCTGCAGGATCTACAGCCTGACAGTGAATACAGGTACGTAAAACACACAACCATGAGCCATTGTGACATCTCCTGTCTGTGCACTAGATCACATTTATCTGGTGATTTACATAAGCTATTCTCCAATATTGGAAAACAGTCTAAACTAATCACAGCTTAGCTTTCCGTCTTCCTCCGAGCCAAATCTGTGTGCTGCAGGGAGTAGTTACGCTCCATCTCGGGTCTCATTTGCATTCAGCAAAGTTGTCCATTTCAGCGAAGCGTGACGCCACAACCACGTCACCCCGCTGCATGTTTCCTCCCCCTGCCCAGGGAGACAGTGGGTAAACAGCAGCGTGTTAATGATGCTAATCGGTAGCTAATGAAAGGAGAAGGCCAGAGGGCAGATTTTATGTGTGTATCTAGGAAGTGGTGTCCATAACAGGACATCTATCCCTGCATGAGGCCACCACTGCGCACATACAAGTGTCTCCATCAGCCATCTTATGCAACCCATGTTTTTGTCTGAGGGCCTTGATTTATAGTCGTAGTAAATTAGAGATCTGCGTGAGATTAATTTATTTTATTTTTTATTCTTTTCCCCCAGTTTCATCCCACTTTCCACTGGGTCCTGCAAATTTTTAGACTTTTACTGTATGTCCACCTGGTCCCCACTTAATAATTTTTTTTTTTCAAAAGGATACTTTTAATCAGCAAGAAAAAAAAATCATAGGTTACAGTAAAGAAGGGTTACATTATCGCACCAGCATTTTCAATCAATGTAACATCCAAAGTATTCATATGTTCAATAAATTTTTTGAAATCTTTTTGAAAATTCCCAAATCGTTTTGAAAATTCATGTCATGTATCGAATATTAATGTGCATCATTTTTCTCTAAGCCATACAACATGATTGGGTGGTCTTGCTACCTTATGACCATTTTCCCCCTGGTGTCTTAAATTTACAGTCGTGAAGCTTATTCTCAATAATGTACTCTTGGTTAGCATTCTCAGCCACGCATTATGCGTTTTATTTTTGTGCCATTGTGGAACAGTAACAAATACATCCAGTCCACTTTTATTTATTTATTTTCATATGATTTTTTTTTTTTCATTGATTTTGTTTTTGAGTATTTAAAAAATGAAACTGAAGGCAGTAGTCCACTCACAGATTTCATTATCTGATACCAGGCTATCTTAGTAATCTACTGCCAGTGTTTTGACTGACCTGATGGCAGTGTAACCTCTGTTATTTCCCCTGCTCATACAAATAAGCTGCGCTTCTCTGTTCAGTATATGTAATGCTTTCAACTGCGTCTATAGAGAGTTCCATCTCACTTTGCAAATTAACATTGTAATGTCACAGATTTGCTTTATGTAATTTTTTTACTGTACTAAAGCATAAAAATACCATAATATGTTTGCTGATATTTGGAAAAGAAGCAAAGTTCACATCCTTCTTTTTTCTGAAAAGCAATGCTACAGCAAGTTATTCTACTTTGAAATTCTTCTGTGTTGGAATGTCTGTTTTTGTTTTGGTCTGTTATCCTGCCCACTGCTGATTTACCCCGGGTTGCCAGGTGGCAGAAAACACAGCTTCTTGCTGCCATAAACACAAGCAAACAAACTGGGTCAGAGATTGTAGATTCTACCCAACCTAAAAAGGCTCAGCATCAATCTGTCCAGTATGTCCAGAGATATATTAAATCTGGATAAATCAACTCATCTACTTGGTGTAAATGCTCGTCGCCTGCCATTTTTAATTGTGCTTATTCCTGTTGCTTGTTCTCAATCCGGCAACCCACGCAAGCGTCCAATATTTTGAATTTGGACTGCAGTACTCATTTTAACCTCTAGCTATCAATATTTCATAGTGCACCTTTAAGTGATCAGTGGCCTCAAATAGAGCAGAATCTCAAATCAGTCTTAAGCCGGGTGCACACTGTAAGATTTATAATAGTCCTTTACGACTGTTGCTTGTCAGTCTGTATGATCCCTGCTGTAAGCCATGTCACTCTGTAGGATCTCAGTTGTCGTTCATGTCAGACTGTACAGCAGCCAAGACGCGTTAAAAAAGGACACACACACACACAAGAAGACTTTTCCGCAGTTTTACATCATCCATCCTTGACACTTTCGGTTACTGCATTCGATGCGGGATTGAAATGGTGGCTAGCGAACATTCTGCCTCAGGCAGAATTTTGTCTGGGATAAAATTTGATCACAACGGTCATTAGTCAACTATCAGCGAACGTGTCAAAAGGGCGATCAAAGACTTAACTTTTAGGATTCTCCAAATTTGTCTCAGACGGACAGTTCGTGACCAAGATCATACAGTGTGACTTTATATATTCTCATTCAATCAGAGGTCTTCAACCCCACTGTATGTGAATCAAGACCAGTTTTTTCGAGCCATACCCAGTGTAAAGCAGGCTGTATAGCCACTTGATCGCTCCTAGATCGATTGTCTTTTGTCATTAGGGGCGTACAGACTAATGAAATCTTGTGAAAGGTTAAAGTATGTTTTGTTTTCAGTTAAATGTCATCCAAACAGTCTGGTGTTGTGGGAGAGCTGCTGTTAATTCCAGTCCAGACTCCCAACCCTCCAATTTTTTTTAAACCCAGAAATTGATTTTGGTTCCGTTTGATTTAATAACATGACAAGGCATTATCCTTGAATGATGGGCCCCTACCCAAAGCACTTTCAACTGACAAATATGAATTTGATTGAGCTTGGCAAGGTGAAAGTTAAGGAAGTTATTTGCATCCTCAAGTGAGCGAGACTTGGCATGACGTGGCTTATTACTTTTTACGGAGGTGATGTGTGAAGAGATCGACTGCATCTCATTTCGTATCAGTCAGGTGAAGCTACAAATTACTGGGTAAAACTAGCTGTTGTCTCAAAAAAAAAAAAAAAAAAAAACATTGTTTTGATTTTACCACAGTCAGTTCATGAAGTGTGCCAGGTTTTAACAGTCATCATTCAATTCGGTGCCAATTTTAGTTTAATAGTTTTTGTAATTGTAATATCATGTCTCAAAGTATATTTTTCCCTTTTATCCTTAGTATATTCAGTCTTAGAAACAAATTAGAAATTTTATTTGTATAATTTCTACTGATTAAAGTGTGTCTACAGCAGATTTTGTATGTTTGTTGTGCCATGGAAATGCCATGAAGTGTTACACATGGTTAACGGCAAAACTGGTGCACATCTGTTGGCCTGTTGATAAACATGTGAAACCCCCTGCACTTCATCCATACATGCATATTCAAATAAAGCTGCTTGTATCAGTGTCATCTGCATGAACGGCAGCTATAAGCGGAGGGAAATGTGGTTTTAACACATGCACATGAGTCAGTGTAGTATAGTGACTCACACATCAGCTCTGTTGGAGTTATTTTTGGAAGGAATTCTGCTAAATAGTGGTAATAACTGATAGTCCATTTGATTAAATATTTACTTTTATGTAACATAAGGAAGACTTGATCACTTATGTCAGGACGAATATAACTGGTATATTTTTAACGTTTTATACATTACTACCGTGCACCGTTTATATTGGTAAAATTGCCCAGCCCTAAAGGTCACTTGATGTACATAGTTTAAATGAGACTCTCTATGCTGTCAGTCTGCAGATTCAGGCAGTGAATGAGATTGGTGCCAGTCCTTTCTGCCCTCCCCTGCTGGCCCGCACCAGGCCACTGCCACCTGTCCCTCCCCGACTGGAGTGCACTGCTGCGGGACCGCAGAGCCTCAAACTCAAGTGGGGAGACAGCAGCAATGCCAAGGGCCTGCTTGGAGAAGAGATGGTCTACAACTTGCAGATGGAGGACAAGAACAGAAGGTTAGTTCGTCTCAATCACATCTCATAAATGGTAACAGAGGTGCCGCTAAAAGGAAAATTGAATTCATTTTGAGAGCATGCTGTGAGCAATAATATAATTTAGTCAAGGTGAACGGTCATTAGATGGTGGCAATATTTTTTAACAATTAACCTTTTTTTATTTTATTTTATTTTATTTTTTATTTTTTAGAAATTACTGCCTTGAGGTCTGATAAATATGGATCGGTCAGGTCACTACATTTTTAACCTACCCAAGTATCAGATTGGCTCACTTCTTAATTTGAGTGTTGATTGTTTTCCTTGGCAGAGTGGTGTGTTGGCAGTATTTGTGAGTGGGCAACAGGCCTAGCAGATGGGCATTTAATAAAAAATATAATGAATTCCCCAACCAACACTGTCAAAAATCCTTTTAGTGTTAAACTGCTTAATTTTACTAATTATTCTAATGATTCAGTTGTGCTACATCGGGACAGGTGATAGAAGCATTTATCTTTACCAAAAATGCACCAAGGGTAGTTTATATATGCAGTGCGGTTTAAAACTTTGTTTTTGAAAGTTTCTAATGCTCACCGAGGCTCCATTATCCATTATCACAAGGCTCATATTTGATCAAAAATGCACTAACCATGATACGTTTTTATTTATTTGTTTATTTTTTGATGAATACAGGGAGTGCAGAATTATTAGGCAAATGAGTATTTTGACCACATCATCCTCATTATGCATGTTGTCTTACTCCAAGCTGTATAGGCTGGAAAGCCTACTACCAATTAAGCATATTAGGGGATGTGCATCTCTGTAATGAGAAGGGGTGTGGTCTAATGACATCAACACCCTATATCAGGTGTGCATAATTATTAGGCAACTTCCTTTCCTTTGGCAAAATGGGTCAAAAGAAGGACTTGACAGGCTCAGAAAAGTCAAAAATAGTGAGATATATTGCAGAGGGATGCAGAAGTCTTAAAATAGCCAAGCTTCTGAAGCGTGATCATCGAACAATCAAGCGTTTCATTCAAAATAGTCAACAGGGTCGCAAGAAGCGTGTGGAAAAACCAAGGCGCAAAATAACTGCCCGTGAACTGAGAAAAGTCAAGCGTGCAGCTGCCAAGATGCCACTTGCCACCAGTTTGGCCATATTTCAGAGCTGCAACATCACTGGAGTGCCCAAAAGCACAAGGTGTGCAATACTCAGAGACATGGCCAAGGTAAGAAAGACAGAAAGTCGACCACCACTGAACAAGACACACAAGCTGAAACGTCAAGACTGGGCCAAGAAATATCTCAAGACTGATTTTTCTTAGGTTTTATGGACTGATGAAATGAGAGTGAGTCTTGATGGGCCAGATGGATGGGCCTGTGGCTGGATTGGTAAAGGGCAGAGAGCTCCAGTCCGACTCAGACGCCAGCAAGGTGGAGGTGGAGTACTGGTTTGGGCTGGTATCATCAAACATGAGCTTGTGGGGCCTTTTCAGGTTGAGGATGGAGTCAAGCTCAACTCCCAGTCCTACTGCCAGTTTCTGGAAGACACCTTCTTCAAGCAGTGGTACAGGAAGAAGTCTACATCCTTCAAGAAAAACATGATTTTCATGCAGGACAATGCTCCATCACACGTGTCCAAGTACTCCACAGTGTGGCTGGCAAGAAAGGGTATAAAAGAAGAAAATCTAATGATATGGCCTCCTTGTTCACCTGATCTGAACCAAATTGAGAACCTGTGGTCCATCATCAAATGTGCGATTTACAAGGAGAGAAAACGGTACACCTCTCTGAACAGTGTCTGGGAGGCTGTGGTTGCTGCTGCACGCAATGTTGATGGTGAACAGATCAAAACACTGACAGAATCCATGGATGGCAGGCTTTTGAGTGTCCTTGCAAAGAAAGGTGGCTATATTGGTCACTGATTTGTTTTTGTTTGGTTTTTGAATGTCAGAAATGTATATTTGTGAATGTTGAGATGTTATATTGGTTTCACTGGTAAAAATAAATAATTGAAATGGGTATAAATTTGTTTTTTGTTAAGGTGCCTAATAATTATGCACAGTAATAGTCACCTGCACACACAGATATCCCCCTAAAATAGCTAAAACTAAAAACTACAAACTAAAACTTCCAAAAATATTCAGCTTTGATATTAATGAGTTTTTTGTGTTCATTGAGAACATGGTTGTTGTTCAATAATAAAATTAATCCTCAAAAATACAACTTGCCTAATAATTCTGCACTCCCTGTAGAAAGTTTCAAAAAAAGCATTTATAAATATTTTGTAACATTTTATAAATGTCTTTACTGTTGCTTCACAAAAATCATCCTGTCTGAATAAAATTCTTTCTGACCCCTAATTTTTGAGCAATGGTGTAGACACGAAGCTAGCCGTGGCTTATCCCGTTTTTTCCATGGTCATTACTCAGTATTGACAAGTTAAAGCTGTTATTGATGTCTGCTGTGCAATATTTGACCAGTAGGCTAAAAATGGTGGTTATTTTCATCAGTTCTAGCATTTAAATCAGACATGGAGATAAAGTAGTGCGGTGAGATTGCAATTATTTTATTATATGAATGAATTTTTTGGGCTGGCAGGGGAAATACAGTTATTGAGGCTTCTCTGGTATTCAGTTGTTCTGTGCAGAGTCACAAAATGAAACGTCATAGTCATAAACAGAGGACTGTCAATTGATAGCATAATGTCCCCTTGACTTTGTGTGTTAGTTCTGATCAAATTATAGCAATAAGCATATTTCCTAAAGGCCTAAGATCCAATTTCCATTATCTGTGTGCATTAGAGTTTGGTAAATGTTGGTTTTTTTTTTTTTAGTTTTTGGAGTATTTGCTAATGTATGTTAACAATTATTGATTCTGCTTAATCAAAATTAGATGCCGTCTGCGCAACTGGAGAGTCTCCATTCAGCTCTGCTCTGAAATGGACTCGTAATCCTTTTTCCATTATGCATTTTATTTCTGGTCCGATTACCATAGTAACCACAGATGTACTATCCATCAAACGAACAATAGCAGATATTGTATCAGACCTCTTCTCTTTGAAAAATCTTTTCTTCTGTATTACATTTTATAGTTCAGCTTCAGAAGGTGAACCGTTACCGTGTGTTGGAGTTGGATCTGCACAAGATTGATGTTTAGTGCTGTTCCTTCATATGCGCTAACCCTAACTTTTAATCCTAGGCAGCATTCCTAAATAGACCTGCCTTGGATTAACAGAGCATGAGGAGAAGTTTGACAGGCTTCGGTGACAATATTAAGTATGAACTGCAGGTCACTGGTCCGTTACCTTCATCTAATTAGTAGATATCAAGCTGGCAGGAATTTCTAGAGATGTCAAAATACCTCTGGAAGTGGTCATTAAATAGCAGCTGTTGCTTTGTTCTCTTTTTTTAGCCTGAGGTGTTGAGGGGCTTTGTGTTAGACGGATGGTGATGCACTAGGACAGGACATGGCATGAGGATACCCGGAGCTCTCTGCCAATACCACAAATTTCTACCTAATTAATTGTAATTGAGACCAAAAAAGGTTAAATGAAATTTTAAATGTCTGGGGCTTGCTTACAATGTCATTATGTCCTTTTTTGTCTTAGAAATACACAAATAGGCATAAAAGAGCATTCTTTAACATTTTGTTTTATGGCTTTATTGACATTTTTGTTTTAATTAAATAGTTTTGATGTTTAAAAAACTTTTTTTTTAAAAAGTAATACTTTATTAAATTGATCAAAAATTTTCAAATAATTGCTTTCTTTTGAACTTTCTATTCATTAAAAAAAATCTTGAAACAAAATGTATCATGGTTTCCACATAAAAAGATTAAGCAGCACAACTGTTTACAACATTGATGAAAATAAGACATTTTTCTTGAGCGCCAAATCAGCATATTAAAATTATTTCTGAAGGATCATGTGACACCGAACACTGAAAAATCATCTTTGCCATCACAGGAATAAATAACATTTTAAAATATTTAAAAATACAAAACGGTTATTTTAAATTGTAACATTGTTTCGCAATATTACTGTTTTTACTGCATTTTTGATCAAATAAATGCAGCCTTGGTGAGCAAAATAGCGAAAACATTAAGTGAAATTAAAGATCTGTAAAAGACAAAACAAAAAAACTGTAAAGTAAATTGGTGAATTACACACCATTAACAAAGAACAAATGTGTGTGTTTTAGGTTTGTCACTATTTACAGAGGCCCAAGCCACACGTATAAGGTACAGAGACTAAGTGAGTCGAGCAGCTACTGTCTCAGGATTCAAGCTGTGAGTGAGGCAGGAGAGGGGCTTTTCTCTGAAATACACACCTTCCATACCACCAAATCTGTTCCTCCAGCTCTCAAGGGTAAAGTATCCTTGGACAAGAACATCCAAATATTGCTTCATGACACATGTGTTCATGTACTGGATGGGTACTTATTGGCTGTTTATATACTTGTATCAATTACCTTTTAGCGCCCAAAGTGGTACAGATGGAGGGGAATGTGTGTGAGGTCAGCTGGGAGAGCATTCCACCAATGAGAGGAGACCCAATCATCTACATCCTACAGGTGCTGGTGGGCCGAGAATCTGACTACAAACAGGTGAGATTTTATTCTTCAAATCTGAATTGTCTATTGATTAGGGATGTTGATTAGCCATTGTTTATCTCACGACTTCTATCATTTATCTCAACACTTTAACACAATTCAGTTCATTTCTACAGAAAATCTTCTCTTTACTTATCTCATTTGCATAAAAAGTAGGTTCTATATTTAAATAAAAATGTAATAAGAGAATGTTTGCATTAAAATAGACAAGCGTGCTAATGTATGTTATATTTAGTAGCCTTTTTTTTAGATTATTTTTTAAATTTGCTTTTAGTTTGAGACATCCATTTAGTTTGTATTGCAGCATGTTAACATTCTTGGGTCATTTATCATTTTTTATTTAATTTAATTTATTATTATTCTTTTTTTTTTTTTTTATTAATATCGCCAAAGGTTTAGGCAACACTTTGACATATGGAAAATGCATGCTTCTCTTTGGAGTGCATTGTTATTCAAGGAAAGGAAAAGTGAGATGTCATTCCCCACAGACCAAGTCTTAGATAGGAGTAGGATGTCAGGTCGGTGTCCTCTGCCTGATAATATTAGTATTCTGCGGCTGACGCTGATGCCACTGCTGATGGCTTGATAGAGACAACCCGCTCATCTATCATACTTGATACAATTGAAGGAAATAACAGCCTGCATTTAAAAACGGATTGTTTCTTTTGTGGGTTTTTTTGACTTGAAAATGCATTGGTTGGAGAATTGATTTGGAGAATTTCTAGTAATACAGGAAAACGGCATACTGTTCGGCTCAAAGGTTTAGCCCGATTAAATTGAGCATAAAAAAGTGTTTTTACAACTCAGTTTGCACAAAATATCCTGTTCAAAAGTTTACACACCCTTGCCAGCCGGCGGCAACATTTTTGGTCATTTTCACAAAACTTTTATGGCCACCAGAATATTTTGTTGTCTGAATATCTGAACATGCAATATATAAGAAGACAGAACAAAAAAAAAAAGGCTGAGAAAAGCACATTTTTGTCAATCTCTACAATGTGCAAAAAGCAATGCTTTTATCGCTAGTTTCTGCTTCTTTTTGACTGTACACTTTCAGAAGATGCGTAATAGTGCCCCCTACCGTATATGTGTGTGAAAACATGGAAAGCCGTAAAAAATTGGAGATGTATCCAGCTACAGAACCACGTCACAGCAGTCTAAGAACATCAGCGCCTGATCTGAAGTTAGGGTGGTGCTGACGATAGCATAACCCAAGCCAACCACTAACGCTATAACCATAAGCTCAACCTTAATGAATGTGTACTCCACCCAACCACTAACATCAATAACACCATAAGCTCCAGCTCCAGTGAAACTGCTGGCCAGACGCTTTTGTCCTCAGACTGCTGTGAAGTATGGTTCTGCAGTTGGTTATTATTGCAAAATTCAATTCAAGGTCAATGGCGGGGAAAGAATTAATTTGCAACCACATGTCAACTAACTCTAATTAGAGTATTAGTAGACTGTTCAGTTAGTGATGGTAGAGTTCACATGTACTTGCGAGGTTACTTATAGTTAGTCTGTTAGGGGACCATTAAAATAAAAGCAGATATTAAGCAGACAGTCTTCTAATGCTCTAATGATTGGTGTTTGACATGTAGTTGCAAAGTTACTTATAATTGGTAGAATGTCTGAATTGGACTAATCAAAATAGTGTTACTTTATCCTTTTGTGATAGCCGTGTTTGAGTCTCGGGTTTGTCACAGAGGGAGGATTATGATCATTCGCTGCACAAGTGACATTATTGCACACATTTTTTGTCAGGCCTGTTACAAATGTGCCGTCATTTTACATTTAATGGCCACATTAGTAGATCAGCCGGTGAATGTAAATCCAGTGAGCATTGAGCGGTTCTGAAGGCCACGAGGTCTCTCTATGGAGTTCCACATGACTGCTTCTGTCATGACCAGCGCAAACCAATCAGATCCCTTCCTTCACTCATATATTTTTCTGCTAGGGCCGAAAGCGCTGCTGTTCTAAAGTCTAACATAGCTGGCATGGTTCCTATTACTGTGCTAATGTGTGCCTTGTCCTGTCAGCTGTTCAAATGGATGCGACCAGGAGCAGATTGTTTGCATGTGAGGAGAAGCAGCAGATGTTGTGTTCTGTTTGCTCTGGTTCTGGTGTGTTTGTGTGAACTCTCTGCAAAAAGATGGTTAGCAACTTCTGTACATCTCAATTTCACCAGCTTATTCCACGATATAAAACATGTAGAAGTTCTAGACAGAGCAGGGATCCAGCACAAATCCCGTCTAAATCTCAGATCAGTTTCACCCAGCTAACTGCACAGCTAATGCTTGTTCACTATACACTGAAGTGAGTTGCAATTTTGGCCTGTAATTATATTCATGTTATGGTCAAGAATTCTGCACTTTTTTTACTTAGTTTTTTTTTTTTTTTTTTGTTAATTCATATTGAGCTCACAACATCACCGCATTATAATGTACTGTATGAGAAATGGATATTCGTTTTGAGATTTGCTAAACATTACATTTAACAGGGTTATTAAATGTTTAGTGCTTTTAAAGGTGAACAACAGATAATGGAAATAGTAAGGAATGAGTATGAACAATGAAATATTCAATATTGACTCTCTATCCAGTATTGTTTTGAAAACCTAAAAGCTAAGTCATTCAAATGGTGAAATCTTCCTGTGCTGTTATATATATATATATTGTCAGCACTCATGGACCTGAATAAATGAATGTGTTTATTTCTTTATTTATTTTTTTGTTCTATTAGATTCTGCTTCTTTTTAGTTTTATTTGGTCTACTCATGAGTAATTGGCTTGTTTTTGTCAATTTTCATTAAGGGACGCAGTTGCCGTCTCAGTTTTACATGCTCTTCTGAACTCAAATGGCACACGTTTCATTCCTCCCTGCAAATGGAAAAATGAAATAGTAGCTGTCAAAAAGGGTTGCCAGAAACAACTTCTATTAAGTTTATCTTTTTCGATGCATTATACTGCTGAGAGGGACAGTTCCCAAATGTGCAAATCACAGTTTATGTATTTGATACATTAGTGTTTTCAAAAGTAGCCAGAGTCTGGTGTGCACTGTAAAGTTCTACTTTTGGAAATGTATCCATGCATCTGGACTAAACAATGAAGGACTTAATTGAAAACAATCAAGGTTTAAGCCTAGTCCCAGACTAAAATGCATGTTTGAGCTGTTTTAGCTGAAAGCCACTTATACTGACATATCTTAATATATGTTAGTGCCATTGTTTTGTCTCAAGATGCACACCAGTATTGTTTTGTATCCCCCCTCCCCCTGAGGCACGTTCATAAAAGCAACTTAAATATCCTAATAGAACTAAAACCTAATCCTGGCTTAATCTAAGCCGCGTCTGGGAAACCGGGCAATTATTTAGCTCCGGGCTTCTGTGCTATTACAGCTGTTTGGTGATATGAAACTCAAGCACATTTTTCTCGGTTTTATTTGTGTCAAAAAACAAAAACGTATCCATCATCTTAGTAGTGAGTAAGGAAGGTTACAAATGTGGGTGGCTTTCCAGTGAAATTGAACAGCTGTTGTTTGGCAACCAAAAGCAGCCACATGTGAAAAGCCTCATACATAGCAAGTGCTCTGTTAGAATGGGCTTTTCTTCCCACACATGACCTATTCTGCATTTTAATCAGATTTTCCTTGAAATTTTGTTGAATGTTTAATGTTCGTAACAGCATATCATGCATGAGGTGTAATTGGAAGATGTGTTTTCCTAGTGGAAATTCATCTTTTCTTATCTAGACTCTCCTTCATACCTTATATATATATATATATATATTATTGTGGCACATAATAGCATTGTCAAAACTACAGGATATGAAAGCTCTTGCTCACATGAGGAATGCGCCCTGTTGAACATCAATATCTTTCAGAATGACATAAAAAGGCTTCCCTGTGCTCTTACTTTAATAAATGTTGAAAGCTCCTTATCATATTACTTTTTGTGAATTATACTTTATCCTGATAGAATCACCAGTTATATCCAATCGTTCAACTTTAATTCATTTGTTCGTGCATTTGTTCATTGATGTAGTTATGTTTATAACATTTATTTTAATTGTAATTGAATATTTAATAGTAGTATTATTCGTAAATACTGAATGCTTTAACAAAAATGAGCTTCATATTTACTTTAATCTGGCAAATTTTTTAATTTATTATTTCAAAACAATTACATTTTTTTTTTTTTTTGGAAATAATATTAGTATTTGTAATAAGTACTATTGTTAAATATGTTATTAAAAATAATTGTATAATAAGAGCTTCAATTTTCTGCTTTTAAACCACAGAAGTTGTGAAAAATGTGTAACTAATAATATTTTGTGTGATTATCAACACTATGCCATAAAAGCAATAAACTGAAGACGTAAACATGATCAATTCCTGATGGTGACCAGTTGGACGTTGTAGTGAGTTTTATACAGTTCGAGCATATGAAGCTTTATTTTTAACAAACGTTCCTTCTTGCTTTCTTTCAGTTATATAAGGGAGAGGACACGACCTTCCAGATCTCGGGCCTGCACAACAACACAGACTATCGCTTCCGCGTGTACGTGTGTCGCCGGTGTCAGGACAGCACGCAGGACCTGTGCGGACCCCTCAGCCCATCTTCACTCTTCACACTGCGGCGTACGGAGCTCGCCCTACCTGGAGAGCTCAGCTCCGCCGAGACCCTGAAGCCCAGCGGCATGTTCGCCACGGACGAACGCTTCGCGGCGGTCTTAGTCGGGGCGTTCGCGGCCCTGTCTTTCCTAATCGCTTTTGTGGTGGAATACTTCTTCATGAAGTGAAGATCTTAAAAGCAACGCAGAACCAGCAGCCAGCCATTTACATTTCAAGTAACACACGAACACTTAAAGTATACATCCGATGCGACGTACTGTAGGCTGAGTATGTTATACAGGCTCTCTTCTCGTCTTTCATCCTCTCTTTCTCTCTCTGTCTGATGCCTTCCAGCCTGCCTGTGCATCACTTTGCCACTCTTTTACAGCGAGTGGATTTTGCTCTGAACTCTTGGGGAAGCAAAACCACGTCATCAAGCCTTACGAAGAGTTGCGCGACGGCCTGTTTTTGCATGCTTCGTTTTTTGTATCCCTTTAAGTGTACGTATATGTTGGGAGGAAAGTGTATTGGTATTTTCTCCACGTTCATGGCCTTACTTTGTGTGCTTCACAGCATTTGTTTCACAGCCATATACGAGTTGTTGGAATCATAGCTTTATCATAGCGTAATACCCGCGATCACAGTCCACCCAGTGCCGTTTTAATAATCACGTTTAGTTTGTACTACGCCACAGTACACATGACCACAATCCTTCTCAGAAACACGAAATACTGTTACCATAGTAAGACTGTTGTAAAGCCCCCTGCATTAAGCTGCCAAAGCAAGTTGCAATCCAAGTGTGGTTTAAGTGATGCTGCTATTGTTTATTTTTCCTACGAACGTAATCAGTTATCTAATATATATCTATATATATATATATATATATATATATATATATATTTATTTATATAGATAGATAGATAAAAAAATAAATCTGTAAGATTCTATAGAGGTATTGTAATATAAGTAACGATGAGTTTGAAGTAGATCTCTCTTTTGGAGCGTGTCAATTCACAATCTATGGTGCTTTATCTGTGGTCAGTAGTGGCGGCGGACGAGGGTAAGGGAAGTTTGACGTGCCACGCGTTCGGTAACGACGCCCTCCGCCGAAGAAAACTGGCCATCTAGTCCTAAGGTGCAGTGACACAGGGCTACCCTCCCTCCCTCCCTCGAACGACTTGGCTAGGCTATCGTCGCCCTGTCAGACTGATTTTGGCCTATGTGTGGTGTCTGTAGATCCAGGGACCAGCTGATGGCTGGAGTCACTATAGCCAGTGCGTAGCTGTGAAACCGAAATAGCCCATTTCCTCACTCTGTGAATGGCGTTCGTCCCCAGGACTTCGCCCGTTGTGTTTTGTCTGCGGCCCGTGTCAACGCGTCGAATGTTTCATCATCTTTGAATCCGTGAAAGCCAGTTGGACATTTCTAAGGTGCTTTACCAAGGTTATTGTCAAAAGCAGCAGTGAATTCCTCCACCCGCTGCAGCTGATGTTCATGCCAAAACAGCCTGATGTGCTTGCAGTGCATCTTTAGCCAAGTAAAAGGTACAAACCAGCAGTTCCCATCGATCCAAAGAGTTTCTCCCACATGACACTTGCAGAACCGGTTAAGAGTTTTCTAAAAAAGGAGAAATAAACTGACAGCCTGTATTGTACCTCAGGGACATGGACTTTTCAGAGGTGAAGAAGTAAATACTATGTTTCTGAGAGGGTGCTGCGAAACACTAAACGTTGCCGAGTAATTCTGATAATGCTGTCATCAGTAGCATCATTCCGTTGAATCTGCCTCTGCAGTTTTAAATGCATTTATTTGATCTGTTTTTCTCACCTAAGCTGTGCCTTGCTCCAGTTGTTCGTAAGCAAATCGTTTACTAGCTCAGAATACCTTTGCCAAAGTTAATGGGAAAGTAAGGTATCATTCTTTAGGGTTATTTATACTATCTATTGCATACAGTACTTTAAATGGCAATTAAAGTGCAATCTTCATTTATTTATTTTTCAAGAAATTAAGAGATGTAGTTATGTACTTTTTTTTCCCTCTCTTGTAGCATGTTTTTTTTTTTTTTTCCAGTTATTTTACTGTGTATTGTAGATTAACGTAAAGGCCAGCATTCCTTTCATGATTCTGGTAATGTTTATGTCTTTCATTAATTGGGAACATATAGCATGTACCATGCTGAAACATTTATATATAACCAAATGTCTGTTCATCTCCTATTACAAAGTGCCGAACTCCAGTTAGTTGTCTTTTCATAGAGAACCGTAGCAAATGTTTAACATTTAACACTTTTTTTTTTTTTTCCTTTTTTTTTCTGAGTGTGTAATGCGACATAGCTACATTTGGCACTGCTAAAGAGTGTTATACGCTTTTGCTATCTTACTGTTTGCCAAAGCGGAAGCTTGTCCACTTTTATTTTGCTTTTTATTGTTATTTAAAGGGTTACTTGAGAAATCCTTTGTGACACTAGAGCGTAATTTCTTGAAAAGGAAAACCATAAGTTTAAGTTAAACTTCATCTGTGACTACACTTTTTTAGTAGTGAAAATTGTGCCATTTATTTTAATAATCCTTCTGAGGTAAATCTTACATGCCGCTTCACGCCGAAAGGAAAGCAAAACAATCAAACTCTTTTCTGGCAAGTGACATTTCTCGTTTCTTTTTATTTTCCGGACATGTCATAGCGCAATAGTGAATTTATTCCAGTATTTTTGCTAAGGAATTATATAGAGAGATATATAGATATATAGTATGACAACTAACAGAAATGAAGCACTTTTTAAAGTGAAACATTAATCTTTATTAAATTTATCTTGATAAAACTGTATTTCCTAGTCAATGTTGCTATTGCTTTCAAATCGAGAGTATCATGCAGTAAGAAGTGTCTGTAAAACTAGTCCACACAGGCTTGAACACATTTATTGGGAAGTCTGAAAATAATTCGGGGTCCTTTTATTGTCAGTGATCCCCCACCCCCCATTATGTAAGTAGTATTTGGTCCTAACCAATGATCTCAATCTTTATGCTTTTTTGTTTGTTTGTTTGTTTGTTTGTGTTTTCTTATTGGTCCTTGTAAAATTTCAAAAGAACACACAACAGTTTTGTGGCCCAAGTATAGTTTTGTATTTTTATATTGTATTTTATTCAGTTTTATCTCTGTTTTATTTGTGCTCCGTTTTGAATTTGAAAAAGATGGTTTGGAGATCGATCAGCTCTCAGTCATCCCAGAGAAATGTATAGAACCATAAGTGTATTCAACTATTTTCCAAAAAAAAAAAGTGTATTTTTACCTCAGAGTTTAAAAAAAAAAAAAAAAGACAGAAAAGGACAAATATACAAAACATTCCAGGCTTGTCATGATCTTCAATTTTTAAAGTCATAAATTTTTCTCGTATTGTAAATGTTAGACAATTTCATATGCATATATATATAAAAGAAACTGCCATATCAATGTTAATGTATAGATTTTTGCAAATACTACCCTATGTATGTAAGACTTATCTGTATCTGTAGCGTGTATGTAATATATTTATACCCAATAAATGTTTTAATTTTTTCTGACAGATTGTATTTTGTACTGGAGATGTTAGTCACTCACTGGCGACTGGTTGCAGCATGTCATGAATTTTAAAACCCCTAGTACATCTGATCATCTAGCACAATATCTTCACTGGATCAGCTATTTTACATTTCTAACTTCAGATTATATTATTATATCTTATTCTCAAAAGTCCACCAAGTAGGAATTATTGAAAGGCTGTTCTACAATTTTGCTGACGTGTCTGATCTAGTAAGATGTTGCTCATTGAAGCCGTTAGTCCAATTTCATCCACCACCAAAAGTTCCTCAAGTATGAACATGTTGAAGCAGTTATTCTTTCATAAAGAAGGGTTAAGTCCATGAATAGAATCATGTTGTAGAATGAAATGATGAATAGCTTTTTAAAGATTACTAATTAATAAATATTGAATTACTTAAACACCATGAGAATGCCTAAAAAGCAAAGCACTTATTCCTCTCAATTTCCATTAATGATAGATGTCTACTTTCCACTTTAACTGTTTTTTGACTATTTTTAGCTTCAATTCTGAGTGTTTGTTATATTTTGTTGCTTTAATTTTGTGCTAATTACTTTTTGCCTTGTTAGATTACATGTTTTCTTTCACTGTCTCGATTTTTCCGTTTCGTTTTTCAGTCTTTATTGTCATGCTACACTACGTATTGTCAAAGCAGTGTCAGCTTGCATGTAGACACAGTTATGCATATGCTCAGTTAAACTGATGTCAGTCAGTGTAGGTGAAAGTTACTCTTAAAAGGAATGTTACAATATTTTACTTAGTTACTTTTAATGAAATGTACTGCGTTACACTTCTTTCTCTTGTCTTTTTACTTTAAATAAATGTCAATAGAGTCAATTGCTTATTGTTATGGTTGAATTACATCATTAAAGGTCAGCAGCAGAGATATTGCTTAATAAAGTGAGATTAAATGCATAAAGTTGTGTAATTTAACATTTATTATTTCAGCTTTGCGTAATATTCTGAATTTGCATTTCACTGTTTTTTGAGGAATTCTGAACCTATTTTTGTACAAGTGAGATGTGTAAATGTATGCTCACATTTAGTCTAGACCTACAATAACCATCATGTCCACACATGCTTCTGCACATTAAATCAAAATTTCTCTCAAAATGTGGACGGGAGAACATAACTCATGTTACCCCCAACACCGGTGAAGACATTTAGAGTTATGTGTGTGGAAATGAATTGCAATCACTAATTAAAATCTTACTTTTATAATGCCTGCATAAGCCTTTTAATTGAAGTCAAACATTAAAGCGGTTTGTCCAGGTATGATGCTCTTTTTCTTCTTTTTTTAATTGACACTTTGAACAGTGATTACACTCCCCCTCTCCATCAGGGCCGTGGTATTTTTATTTTTTCATAAATTTTATGGTGATGGTCGGCAGAAGTGGCATGTGAGAATGGTGGACAATCTCATATTGCAGCGTCACCTTCTGCCTCATGAGGAGATCTGACTGATTTATGAAACCATTCTCCTCTGTAATCGTCTTTCCCTGCAGTCTGGGGACTCTGACCTTGATTTGACATCAATAAAACCCCAACAGTCAGACTTTACACACTGGACGCAAGACATAAAGCGGGATTTCTAACGAGATATGAAACCAATAAACCATTGATCCTGATGAAGAACAAGAGCCTCAAAATTAACATTGCATCACTTTCCCCTCATTATTTATTAAAAGCCCATTATAGACAGCTGTGTCTATTTCTGGGGTTATGTAAATGACCACAGTCTTAAACTGAACTATTATTCCAAGTATTATCCATCTGTCTGTCATTGTTCTTACCATTAAAACCAACAAAAAACAAAAGAAAGCCTCCAACTCAGCAGGTATCCAATTAAACATGGGTATATTTACATATTTTACAATGTACAAATATGCAGTTTAATTTACTGTACATCACTTTAGAACACAAGACACATGCAGTTTCCACAACATATAGTACTGGATGTAAGAGGACTTGTTAACGTACAAATATACTGTCACAACGGTTATTGCAGTGGTTTTAAATGAAACTCTTGTCAACAACTGTGTAATTCAGTACCAATAGTTCATACATTTAGCACATGAAACGCTGAGAACAAAAAAGCAAGCTTTTATGATGCACCAATGCAGTTTTGACTGTTTCTTTGTTTCCAATGCACTTTTCTCAAAAGCTTTTTGATTCTGTGTATTGCTTCAAGTGTGGAGCGGAGCTTTATGAAACGGCACATGAAGAAAGTGACAATGCTTGCTAAAAGAGCATGACGTGCATTCGGGCACGAGGCAAACGAACGGCATCACCGCGGCAGTCCCTGTCGTCAGGCGCTTGAGGATGCTGCTCTATCTACAGTGCTAATCTTGTCCTCCAGATTTCATTTAGATTTAAGGCAACTGAAGTTATCTTTTTCTCTCCACTTTTTTTCCACTATTTACAAGCATAATTTTTTTTTTATAAAACATCAAGGTATATAATGCAATGTTGAGCTTGGATAGACAAATGACATGTTTCTAAAATTCTCCCTGATCTGCCTGAAAATTTATGAGACCTTCATATAAATCTTCCATCTAATTAAGAGACTATCATCTTATAAAATGATGGCAGCAGTAGATGAGGTCTGAAATGGCTGTTAATGGTAAAGAGAGTCTGTCACATGCGGTCACACGCTGGCAGTGGATTCCGTCCAGCACGGTGGACTCTCTCCTTTGGCCACTGATGTGCCTCTTCGTGGGTTATTACGCAGTCCGAAAAGTTTACAAGCTGCCATCCTGTACTTCTTGGACATGATGTTGTATAGAATAGGGTTGATTGCTGCACTAAGGTAAAAGAGTACAAAGGAGATGAGATTACAGTACTGGCTGATGACCGACATGACAGGAGAGCCCATCTCTGTGGATTTGGAGATCAGGTAGCGTCCAACATGAAAGGGAAGCCAGCAGAGCACGAAGGCAAACACCACCACAGCTGTTAGAGAGAGAGAGGTAATGAAAGTAAATGAACACTGAAATAACACCTTGCTCCTCACTTTCTTACAAAAAGCATATATTGCTAAAAATATCCCAAACTTGAACGTGTATGTCAACACTAACAAAAGGCTCACACTTTAAATATTCTTCTAAGCACACAAAAATGAGTAAATGTGTTTAACTTTATTCTAAATCATTTTGTTTTGTTTATTTGTATATTTTAATGGACAGTGTTTAGCGTCAAAGTTTTGTCAACCCTGTTATCTTCAATAAATAAATAAAAAACAACATCATCATCACCCTTTCACGAAACAAGTGTCAAGTGACTCCTCTTTTGTCACTTTTATCTTAGATTTACTTTAGTTTGTTCTTAAAGGACAATTTGGTAACACTAAATTTTGCATTATCCTTGTTACATGTAGTTACTATAGTAATTACTATAAATTGTGCATAATTACATGCAACTAACCCTAACCCACACAACCACACCCTAATCCTAACACTGTAATGAGTATCTTAATTATTATCACTCAGTACTTCATTAAGGCTGTATGTGTGTGTGTGTGTGTGTGTGTGTGTGATGTGTAAATAGATAGATAGATAGATAGATAGATAGATAGATAGATAGATAGATAGATAGATAGATAGATAGATAGATAGATAGATAGATAGATAGTACTCCATTATTTTTCTAATTTAATGACTAAATGAACGGAAAACTCATCCGACATGAACTTTTAAAGATATTTATATGTAAAATGTACCCATTTTACTTGAATAAAATAGTTTAATTTAAGTGTTACCACATTACGTACATTTTAGGTTCCCTGATGAAGCCATTTTAGTACATGCAGGTTTGCAGTGCTGTACTGTGCCAAGCGCATCCCGTGCGTAATGGGTGCGCTTTGTGCGTAAAGCGCGCAACTGATAAACACCTTAATCGCGGTTACCTGATACTGAGATGAAACCGTACACTTACCCAGCATTTTCACTGTCTGTCTATTGTTTTTATCGCGACTCGTCGCGTTTTCTCCAATCGTCTCCCTCTTTCTCTTCCAGAGCTTGCGCCCGATCAGAGTATACAAAACAGTTAAGCAGAACACAGGCAAGAAGAAAAAGACGCTGGAGACCCAAACCATGATGGTTAAGAGCCCAGACCTAATGGCATATTCCGTCGCTTTGCATTCGTTAGTATCCCACGAGTTTGTCCCATTTTCATGCTCAACCCCTACGAGCACAAACACAGGTCCCGCACTAAAGAAGGATACCATCCAGAGGACCAGAATGACCCCGCGCACGCGACCCTTGGTCACGACTATCTTTGCCCTAAGAGGAAAACAAATCGCAAAGTATCTCTCCACACTGAGAGCGGTGATGTTCAGAATGGTCGCGTACGTGCAGCACTCGCTCACAAACTGAAACAGTTTACAAAGTATGTTGCCGAAATTCCAAGGTCGGTACTTCCAGATTCTGTACAAGTCCAGAGGCATGCAGAGAAAAATGAGTAAATCCGAAAAGGCCATGCTGGACAGGTACAGGTTTGTGGTGGTTCGCATGTCTTTGTATTTTGTCACAACCAAAATGGTCATGAGATTCCCCGTTACACCTACAAAGAAGAAGAGGACGCAGGTGACGGTGACCCCTGTTAGCACTGGAATGGGGAAAATGTTGACCGGGTGTTCGACGCCCCAGTATGTCGCGTTATCATCCCAACTGCAGTTGAAGGAACAGTTGGACCGGTTCGTCCAGGCAGGCATGCTGAGAGATCATGGAGCGTCTAGATTCTCCTCTGAGAGAGAGCTCGAGGAGGACAGTCTCTCCACCGACTCCCCATCGCGCTGCGCTCAGTGCTGCCCAACATTTCTGACTGAACTTATACAAGCTGAACCGCGGGGTGCGAATTATGGGGGTTTGGGGGAGTCTGACCTCCCTGTGGCGTCAAGCCCCCCTAAAAGAAGTCAAAATAAGTATGGTAAATCTTCAAACACGTTCTTTTACAGCAGCAGCGTGTCCTAAAACCGTTCGGAAAAGTCACAGCGCTCGCGGACATAAGTCGCTTCAGCCTGAGGAAGTAACCATAGCAACAGTATAAACTGCTCGAGCGCTCTGTTGAAAAACAACACTGTTACTTTAATTTAGGTTTAACAAATATATCGTCGTTTTGTCTAACTTACTTGCCAGCGAACTGCTGACAGAAATTCCTTTTACTTCCCTGAAAGTCAATCAGTATTTCGCACCCTGTTGCGTTCTACAGATCTGAAGTTGTCCCATAAATGTCTTCATGACACATCCTTACCCCGTTCCACATCTAAAAATGGTTCCGACTGATAGGAAAACTCAAGAAAAGGATTTAAGGATGGCAGTCCAGCTTTTTCTGTCCACGTGGGACAGGAAATCGTTAGTCTTGACGCTATTTAAAGCATCTTTGGTGTAGGAAGAAAGATGAGTGTCGGAGAGATGAAATCACCTTGCGGAGGATGAGAGAGGCGCGTGACTGCGTGGCACCTGTGAATGCTGGAGGACTCCTCCATTACTGATGCGGAATGTGGGTAGAGAGTTTGGGAAGTGGAGAGAAAATAAACATCCACGTTATTTAAAAGCAAAAAGCACGGAGCGTGATGAGGATGGATACTTGTTGAACAGCGCCATCGTGAGGTGATGGGATAGAATGCAGGGTGGCACATTCTTGTAAAGTTCATTTCAGCTGACTAAAAAAACACAGTCTGGCTAAAAACTGTATGCCTGTCTCTCGGAAAAAAAAAAAAAAAGATTTCTAAAATTCGAATGGCATTGTTGCGTCAGAGACATGTCACTTTTCTCTCAGCTGATCTGTTCAATATCCGTTTGAAATCTCTGAATCCCTGTAGTATGTTACTATGGCACTTTATGGTAATATTTCCAAACATGAATAGTATTTCATGTTATTACATAAAATACAACCTCAGAAGAAGAACAACACATGACATATTACACCGTACCATTGTTTATTGAACAAAAACTAGGCCGAAATAGAAAAGGCATGGATGACAACCTATGTACACCCTTACTGTTTCTATAGGAATTAAGAAGGTAAGTAGCAGTCAGGTGCTGATAATTAAATGTCTTTGATTAATTGAGCAAGTGCGATCACCTCTATAAAAGCAGAAGTTTTGGCAGTTCGCTGGTCTGGAGCGTTCAGATGTGTGTTAACACAATGCCATGGAGGAAAGACATCAGCAGTGGTCTTAGAGAAGCCATTGTTGCTGTCAATCACTCTGAGAAGGGTTATACGGCCATTTCCAGACAATTTGAAGTCCATTATTCTGCTGTGAGGATGATTATTCTCAAGTGGAAGACATTCAAGACAGTTGCCAGTCTTCCCAGGAGTGAGCGTCCCAGCAATTCCCAAGGTCAGACCATGTAATGCTCAGAAAAATCACAAAACACCCAAGAACTACACCTCAGACTCTACAGGCCTCAGTTAACGTGTTGAATGTTAAAGTTCATGGCAGTACAATTAGAAAAAGATGGGACAAGAACGGCATGTTTGGAAGGGTTGCCAGGAGAAAGCTTCTTCTCTCTAAAAAAACATGGCAGCAGTGCTTCGGAGTGCAAAGTTGCATCTGAACAAACCTCAAGACTTTTGGAAAAATGTCTTTTGGACAAACGAGACCAAAGTGGAGATGTTTGGCCATAATGCACAGCGCAACTTTTGGCGAAAACTAAAAACAGAATATCAGCAGAAACTACTCATTCCAAATGTCCATCATGCTGCTGGAGGGGTGATGATTTTGGGCTTGATTTGTAGTCACAGGCCCTGGGCATCTCACACTCATTGAGTCAATCATGAACTCCACTCTATACCAAAGTAATCTAGAGTCAAATGTGAGTCAGCTGTCCGACATCTAAAGCTTGGCTGAAATCGGGTCATGCAAAAGGACAATGATCCCAAAAACACCATCAAATCTACACCAGAACGGCTGAAAAAGAAAAGAATCAAGGTGTTGAAATGGCCCAGTCAAGTCCAGAACTTAACATGACTGAAATGCTGTGGCGGGACATTAAGAGAGCTGTGCATAAACAAATGCCTGCAAACCTCAATGAACTGAAGCAATGTTGTAAAGAAGAGCATGCAGGCCAAAAATGGATTGTTTTGGAAATTTCACATTTTCGAAAAAATTGTGTTGTCTTCATTCTAATATGTTAGGCTTCATAAATTCATAACTTAAAAAATTCATTGAGCCTGGTTGAAGGTGCATGCATGGGGACATTTGTATCCGTTAGTTTTCTTCCTCTTCTCCTTCTTCCTCTTCTCTTTCTTATTCCACTCTCAAGTCTATGGCAACCCACAGAACCGTATGGTAGTTGTGAAATTTGGCCCACTGATATAAAAAAGTCTGAACATTAACCACGTCAATTTTTGAGTCTCTAACTCAATCGCTCTATTGCCCCCAACTGTCCAAAATTTCACTTACAGTTGTGCTAATAATTTTTAAACAGTGAGGGCTAGAAACAAAATTATCGAATCGTACGTCATTTTTAGTCATGAGTATTTTTTGCCATTTTGATTTTTATGAAAAACTTACATTTACGAACTCATCCTAGACAGTTCATCTGATTTTCACCAAAATAGGCTAAGATCATCTTCAGACCATGCTGGAAAAACTTATTAAAAGCTTTTTGTTAAATCCAAAAATTCTCAAAGAATGTACAAACAAATTTGACTTAGAGCATGGCAAACAGGATGCGAGGCTATATTTCTGCAATACTTTAGTGTATTGAGCTGTGTGCGAAATCGCACTCTATTACGCTCATTCACTGTTCCGATGCATTACTTCTGTAATATAGTCCACTTGAAGGAGTGAATGAAAACGAGTTAGTGAATTTGGACACTGAGTGTGCCGCTTTTGTATAGTTTGTGCATGCTGTTTAACAATCATTTGAAATTTAGTAATGAAAAGATTTATCTTCAACTCTGTCATGGAAACAAGCATGCATAAACCGTAATTAAATCATTTAATAATCAATTAAAAAGAAATGTATACATGGTATATGGTATTACGTTGTACCCACATTGGACCAGCGGTTTGGAAAATGGATGGATGGATTAAGGGATTAAGTCACACAGTGCATTGAGGTTATTCTCTAGCAGTTGAGTGTACATTGGTTGTACACTCATTATTGCGGTGCATTGTGGAATTGAATGAGTGCACTCGATAATGTCCACTATGGTTTCGCACCCATTGTCTGCTCACACTGACCACATCATAATGATTTGATAAAAACGCCACCTTTTGTGTTTATCAAAAGTGATCAGCAAATAAATCATGTTACTAGTGCATTTAATAATCCAAAAAATATTTTTAATTACTAATTGATGCAGTTGGCCTGATGCTGCCATGGTTGTATGACTAATTTTTGTGCTTGGCCCCAATTACTGTTGCTTGCAGCTATATTTGTTGCAGTTATTACTTTATGGATTGATGTGATTTTTGTGTTTTTGCAGTAATATTCCACTCTGTGATCTAGTTTTCACATTCAACATACAATCTTTAGCACATGAGAGCAACAAATTCTCCTTCAGTTTGACAGGAAGTGAAGAGCTCAGACTATTGTAAACACAGATAGCAGGGCCAATCGTTGCAGGTTTTGTTTTACCTATTGCTCTTTAGAAAGAATTTGAGGAACATGCTTTGAGATCCATGCTTGTTTGCGTGTATGCACACACATATCAGTGGTCAGCATGGAATAAAGTTTCAAAGGGGCAGATGCTTTTTTAAATACTGTCCACTAGAGGGCAAGAGAGCTGTATGTAACTGTGCTGTGCCTTCAAGATTCAGTGAAGATTATGTAGTTGTGTGTAATATCAAGCCATATATTACATTATCAAAACTATAGTTTACATTCTGTAAAATATACATATATAATTATCATTTTTATTTATTTATCTTTTATAGTGGGCAGTATATTGTCCACAATGGTCTACTTGACTTACAGTAAGATGGCCCTGAGTTTGTTATTATTGTTTTGTCAAAGAGGTTTAGAGTTTGTGTGCTCCTTGTGAGTAAGTGTTGTTGTTAGCAGATGGGCTCGTGTGGCAGTAATGAAACTAGCTGTCATGCAAAGCCATTAAACTCTGTAACTTTTCTTTTAATCCCTGTTTACCTTACATTGTTTCTCTTTATATTCCTTCCCCATCTCTCTTGAGCACTTAGGGTTAGTGGTCTGTGGTTCAGCTGATATTGTTTTGTGTGTGTGTGAGAGAGACAGAGATGTTTGCTTGCGGCTGTGATAAATGGCAATGCCTGCCATTTGAGGAAAGGTATGGCCGCTCTGGCACACCCTGCCATGGTAATTATTACAGACTCCATAGACCAGAGGTCCTGCATCAGACAAGGCGGAAAATTGAAAATATAAATGATTTATGGTGCTCAGAAGTCTATCTTCTCCTCTGTCTTTGTTGTTGGCCACAGAGCGTCAGATACGCAGGGACGTCCTTTAGTTTGGCGTCTTGCTCTTGTTCTTCAGTGATTAATCCATTCAGACACAGTGGAGTGGAACTCTCCTCAGCATGGAAAATAGATGCATTGTTGGAGAGGAAGGGCTTCAGGAAAGTGCTTCCTTTTTTTTTTTTTTTTGGAGGAGCAGAACACACTGCTCTGAGGGTAAACTATGGCCATGACTGTCTGGAAATAAGTTGGTTTGACATTTTGACCTCCAAGTATCAGGGACAATGTTTGTCATTTTAACATACTGTAGCTGTAGTCTGCTGCAGCGACAGAGCTCATGTGTGAGACCTCATAAACAGGACTTTTCACAGTTTTTACTGTAAATTATGTAACTAAGTTACTGTATTTTGAGAAATGAATACCTTTATTCAGCAAGGACGCTTTAAATTGATCAAAAGTGACAGGCCTATATATATATATATATATGTTACATTATTAATCATATCATATAATAATAAAATATTGTTACTACTGTAAAGGTATATTAAATTATTAGAGATCTCTGTCAACTAGATCTATAGGGCTACTAAGGGACTACCCAACACTGTTACATTGACCCCGCGCTGAGTAGGTATGCAAGAGGGTCATTTGTGTTTACAGTAAATATGAAAAAAAAAATATTTAAAATGACCCAACACCCAAAATCCTGAGCTATTACAAACATTTCTTCTTTCCCACAGGAAGATATCAGTCAGTCTTAATGGATAAAACAGCTGAGGAAGGGAGGAGCATATTGTGACTTTCTGAACTTGATTGGCTGAGCGATTGTGACTGACACTTTAGAATCCCGGAAAGGCCCCGCCCCTTCCAAACACACTGGCCTATGACAGATCTCTCCAGTTGCCCTCTTGTCTAGTCTGTTAGGAGTCACAGAAAAGGAGAGTGAGTCTTTTAACGCTGTTTTGCGAAATTATGGTCTTTCAGTGTTGGAGTCAAACAGCATAACTGATTTATCATGTGGGAATCACGTCTACCAGGGCAGGTCAGTGAAACTTTATACTATTTGTTGTTGTTTCATGCTCTGCTTCAAACTTCTGATTCAGCTTGCAGAGCAAAAGAGAATGAGGACTTGGAATTTTCTAGCAACTGTTATGAATGTGTGTGTGTGTGTGTTTACTTGTGACACGTGAAAGTCTTTCTGGTACAGATTTGCCTTGGCTCCTGTCTCACCCCTGTGTGAGAGGCTTTTGTATCCGATGTGGAATGTGTGACCAGTGCACAAGAGAGAGGAAAGTCAACTTGACTTTGCTCAGGCTCCAAAATCCCTCACTTGTTTTTTCAGCTGTGCTAAAGGGTAGGGATACAATGCACAAGTAAATATACTAATTATATTTTAACTATTTTTAATATAAATAATAATGCAATACACCCTTTAATCTTGCACTTTCTCAGTTTGGTTAATTTTATTGTCTCTAGCTTGTTTTAAATGGCTCTCTTTGTCGTTTACTTATCTCTTATACTTTAATCATGTCATTCATTAATCCAAATGCTAGAGACTTTTAACCCCGAGCTGTTGGGAACTTCATGCTATCTCTAACATGTGTAAAAAGACACATGACACAACAACTGCAGTGCTGGTTTGTTTAGTGAAGTCCATCCTGTCATAAATTGTCTTCAGGTACAAAGTGCATTTGCTCTGAAAAGAGATCTTAATAAAAATCAGGCTTTTTCATCAGGAGAAACTGTCCTGCTGAACTGAAAACTGTCATTCCGTCACACAAAGCCCATCCTAATATGAAAGATGAATGGAGTACTTTTGTTTGTTGCCTCGTGTCTTACAAGAAAAAAGTCCCACAGTTCTTTAGTCTCATGCATGTCCCAACGCCAGTGTCTGTCACACACTTGTAAAGCTCTAACCTATGTGGTTGCATAATATTTTTTTTGCTCTCCTCCCAAACGCTCTGAGCCTTGTCTCCATGACAAATTACAATGGGCAGGAACTTGTTGGCAGGAAGCAACAGCTGATATCACATCCACAGAATGTTCTCAGACTTTTCATTATCTGTGTATTCCCGTAGTTTAGTACGCAAAATATAGAATATCTGGGTGTAATATAATAAAGTAAAAAAAAGTTCTTCAAGGACATTTTTCTTGTTTTAAGAAATATTTTTCTTGGCAGTGAAGACAGATTACTGAAAATGAAAAGGAGGGCCGTATGCATGTTGAAAGTGTTGACTGGTTTATATTAGCTTGGCTTGTCTAACAGGTAGAGCGCTCAAAGTTCTCACTGTCTTGCAGTTATTTTCTACAGTTCACTGCACCGCTTATGTCCTGCTTTAGATAATTTACATCAAGATTTGTTTATTAGCAGGTGCAGAGAGCCAGTGATCGTAAATGTTCGTATGTTTTTCTATTTTATCAGATCTTGTGTTTTGTTTTGTTTCCTCTTCAGTATAACACATCTTTCAGAGAGCCGTCGGACAAACATTGCATGTTGATGAACAAACTGAAGGCTAACTATTCACTGGGTAGACGTAATTGGTATTTCTCATAGTTTTAAATGGTAGCTTAGTCTTATTGTATGTTTGGCTCATTTTAAATAGAGTATAGTTTGCTTCCTAAATAGGTTCAATTTAAACATATGAGGAGTTGGCTTAGTCTTTGTCTCTGCTGGACAGCACATGGAACAGAGTTTTGTCTGTACAATCACGTGTGTGTATACATCTTCAAACAGTAAATATCTGCCCCCTTACTCAGGAATGTTCTCATCTGAGATGGTAAGGTTTGAGTTAGAAGATATCTAAAGAATCATAAAAATGCAATATTTTACCAACGGAGTGATAATGCTGAAGCATCTGATTCCCTGCCCCTCTCTGACCTGCGCAACCCTTTAAAGCTGCCTCTAAAGGTCAGTGCACAGGTGGAAGACAAGCATGAGACTCCACTCTCATAAATGTTCACCTATACACAGAGAGAGGGAATGAGTCCTTCCATTATGGATCTCTCTACCAGTACACTATTGTTTAGACTACCCACTAGCTAGACCGTCCTCCTGTATGTTTACAGTAAACTCAGCCACCATAGACAATTTTTTTTTTTTTTAGGTCAATCTATTTTACTGTTATGTGTGGTATTTCAGTGCTGTTGTTGATTTGATGGGGGAAAATTGGAATTCCATTAAAGAATGGGGATGGAGTGAGTTTAATAGGAACATTCTAAAATAATGCCTACTGTATAAACCGTGGAGCCAAAATGAAGTCAGCGGAAAAAGGAAGTTATTATATTTAGATTTGATATTACAAAGTCAAACATTTTCCACTTGAAGCCATTTGCAGCAATAAATCATTCACTGGAAGACCAGGAAAGTACACAGAGAAAGTAAATGGAATTCAATTCCAAATGGAATTCATGTTGGCAGAAAGATAGTCCTGATTAATATCTTTGGTGAACAGTGATATTGTAGCTACGAATTTCCAATATAAATATTGTGAGATGATTTGAAACACACCAGTGTTCTCTCTTTGTTTGTGAATGGATTTCAGGACTTTCTCTCTTGAGAGTTAGGATTGTTTCTCCATTTTAAGCAGAAGCTTCCAAAGGTAGCTGGACTGGAAAAGCTGATGTCATATCGAGTTCAGATTATAGGGTTTCCAAAGAGCCACACCTAGTCTTGCGTAAGATGGGAAGTTCAGACGACGTTTCAGCTTCTCTCTAGGACACATTATTTCTCTTTCATACATTTTAAATGCCTTTATGTGATCAGACTGAATAGACTGGCTAGTATCTGTACTCTGCAGCCCACTTCCACCAACCAAAGAGAGGAGAAAATGTTCCATTATGTTTAATGGAAGGTTTTGTGGTGTTGTTATAGAGAGAACATGCACTTGGCAGCAAAATTACTGCAGTCTAAAGAAAAGCAACTAAAGTCTTTGTGAGAGAAATCGAGAGAGCAGCCCAGTGTGTTTCCTCTTATTTTCTCTAATAATGACATTTTTGTTTTAAGAACACAAATGGTGACTATGTTGTGTGAAAGGCTTGAAAAATAGTGTTAGTGGTTACATTTAGTTTAATTGAACGTCAATGCGAATTGTGTTGTAACATGCGTGATTCAGCCGCTCCTCCATTCTGACGCACATCCCTTGTTAACTCAGTTGGTGATGATTTTGCAATATTTTGTATGGCTTCAGTAGCTTATGATCACTGTTGTGGCATCATCTCACCTCCCAATTTGTATGTTTATAGTTTCAGATGGGTCACCAATCCTGTCACCCTTAGAGATCTGAATTCATATTCAATCCCTTGATCATGTCACTAACTGGCAAATTAATATTAAATGAATATAAAGGCATTAGCAATGAACGGCTTTTGTATTTCTGAAAGCAATTATCAGTGTTATTCCTGTAATGTTTGGGGAATTTTCTTGGTTTTGCTTCTAGTGCTATTGCCAAAAACAGGATGCGGCTTCCTTTTTAATTGCTGTTTTTGTGAGAGAATGACACTGATCTTATCTTGTGTGTATTAATATTCACTGAAGGGACTGCTCCATAGGAGAAGACATTTGACCTCTGACCTTTGGCCTGATCGAAAGAGGAATTGCTTTAAATAGAATTGAGCAAACTAGGGAGTCAGCATGGATTTTTCATTTCCTGCTTATAGAAGCCAAGACTGCACTATTTGTAAAATGCGTCACCTATTCTCTTTTTTTGCCTAAAGTACGTAAATTTTTTATTTCTTTTTATTTTAAAATGTAACTTATTCCTGTGCTTGCAAAGCTGAATTTCCAGCAGTCATTACTTCAGTCTTCAGTGTCACATGATCCTTTAGAAATCTTTCTTAAATGCTGATTTGGTGCCTAAAAAGCATATATTATTATCATTGTTGAAACTGATTACATTTTTGGAAAGTGTTCTTCTTTTTTTTTTTGATGAATAGGCCTAAAGTTGAAAAGAATAACACTTGTTGTAAATAGACATATTTACTGTTATTTTTGACCAATTTAATGTGTCCTTTTTGAATGAATGAATAATATAATGTAAGAAATATAATATAATATATATTATAATTACAAAGGCTTTTGAGACTAAAAGAAATTTAATTACATTATGATTCTACAGAAATGTACCAAGCACAATGGAAACATGATACATGTTAATTTCTTAATAAAAAAGAATATGAAAGACATATTGATTGCTTTTCCAACTAGTCAAACGTAATTCCATTAGAGCTGGTTTTGCTTCAGGACCCAAAATTGAAATTGGACATCAAGTGGTGACAACACAATACTGGAGTTGTTCATCATGGGAAAATGAGTTTCAATTTAATGCACTTGGCAGGGAATGATTCACTATAAAAACAAATTATTGTTTGCACAAACCAACTTTATCCTCATTGCTAATGAATCAGTATTTAATATTCATGATTTCCAAGAATGAGTGCACGTCTCGCACCCCGTCTGTGATGGAATCTACCTAATTTTACTAGCTTCTGCCAAGTCACGGTTGAGTTTGGCCCAAAACTAGAGTTTGATTGGATGCAAGCACAGCTTTGTCATTGACAGCAAAAAATATTTAAAAAATGTTCTCCTTCCTTTTTAGAAGTTGGTAAACATGATTTGCAATTCTAATTATGTATGATTATTTTGTTATGTTTTGGGTTATATTTATTTTTTTTTCCTTCTACAGTAGTTTGGTACCGTTTCTTTAGGGTATTGACTGGACGTGTGTGTGTTGTGTTTGTTCAAACAGGCAATGCTGGCCCTTCAGGCTGAGGAGTGCTAAATGTTTCATTGAGCCCATACGAAGTAACTCAATCTGATAAAAGCAGACATGAGTGACACTGTGGAAAACCTGGACACCAGGGATCTGGGGTTTTCAGATGCTGAGGATGAACCTGAAGAGGTGGACTGTGAGTTCAGCCCCTCAGGTAAGTGATTATTATTAGTCACATCAGTTTTATAGGGGTTATTGGAGATAATACTTGAGGCTTGTTGTCTATGGTCTGTTTGTCTGTCATTGGAACCATCGTGTGTAATGCATGTATTTTGGATAATTGTATTTGATTGTTGTAAGTAGGTTGTCACTTTTTCAGTCCTACTATGTGACTGGCTATTGTTGTAATGATTTTCTCATTGGCTGCTTTGTATTTTAAATCTGGGTATGCCTGATGAAGGTTAACTTTGTTATAAATTAAGATTTGGAAGCTATATCAGTATGCTGGTTTCATCTATTTAGTTATCAAAATGACTAGAAACAGGTGATTTATTTTGCCAATAATGTTTAAAAGGGTTACAGTTGGTCTGTCTAATCAGGCGTCTGGACTACGGGAAGTGTGTAAGAGGGAGTGATGTGAGGATAAGTGTGTAACATGATGCAACACGTCACAACAAGTATTCAGCACACACACACTGGAGCTCACATTCCCCGCAGGCATGCCTCAGTCCGCAATGTTGTTTTCCTACAGGAGCTTCCTGTATCCCTTTCTCTGCCGTGTACAGGACAATTGGTTTTAAAGAGACCGAAGTGCAGGTCTACCTGACCGCTACCCCGATCACTGCCAAGATCCTAGATGTGGAACGCTTCACCAGGGCCCCGGACCGCTTCAAAATCTCCAAACACAGAGGCGTGTCCAAGGTCTGTGGAGCACACACTAGTTAAAAGGTTAAATGATGTCACAGATCTCACACCGTTGCTGTGTCCACAGGCAATGCCAGCGGTGTTTAAGATAGAGCTCAAACATGGGAACTTCACCTGGATAGTCAAGAGAAAAGAAAAGCACTTCATGGAGCTTCACAGAGAGCTTCTGCGATACAAGACCCTTATGAGGATCCCACTGCCCACCCGAAGGTCAGACCCCTGCCCTACGGATAAACGCACTAAATGAAGTGTTTACACCTGTTGTACAGTCCAAACATGGCACTAAATAAGTTGACAGTAAAGACTTTTTTTATTACAATGCTTAAAAAACGCATTAGAGTTTCCACCAAAATATTTACTGTTTTTGACATGGATAATGAAAAAGAAATGTTCCTTGAGCATCAAATCAACATATCAATGATTTCTGAAGGTTCATGTTAAACTGAAGACTGGAGCAATGGCTACTGAAAAAATTCAGCTTTGCCATAAAGGAATAAATAATTTAAACATAAATGATTTATTTTATTTTAAATTAAAATAATTTAAAATTATTATAGTTATTTTAAATTGTTGTAACATTTCACAATATTACTATTTTACTGTGTTTTGGAAAAAATAAAAGCAGGCTTGGTGATCATGAGAGACATCTTTCAAAAACATAAAAAAAACAATAATTTTGAACTTGACTTCATCCATTATTCAAAATGTTGTTCTAGAAATGTATGCAAATTAGTACATATTTAATTAGATAATGGATCATTTGCATATGTAAACATAATATTTCAGAACTTGTAATATAATTAATGTTTGCAGTTCTTAATGTAATCAAATCAGCCAGAGAAGTATGGGGAAATCTGATAATAATTCTTTTTTTTTTTTACCCTATTCACCTGGGGTCTCTCGCCTCCTAAAATCCCTGGTATCTCAAATAAATTTCCTCAGATTTTAAGTTAAATCATGAGAATGCTCCACTCAGGATCATTTTATCATAAGTCTGCAACTACTTTCTTCTACCTTATTCTAACGGCCTTGTGAGAAAGCCCTTCCTGAAGGGACTTAGTTGCTCACTTTCATTTGAAACATCTCTTTCAGTAGGATTTTCTTCTCACTGTGCCTTTTAAGGTCTCAACAATGCTGTTTGAAATTCACTCCTGATCACAAGTGGTTACAGGAGATGTGTTAGAGATGCACATTACTAGTTGGTGTAAGTGGTAATGCGTCTCAGACGACCAATTGCGATTCAATGGCCCTAGACAGTTCTTAATATGAGGTGTAGAGGAAGCAGATTAGTTAATACCCTTCTCATTCTTATAGAAGCTATCATTCTCACTTCCTCGGCACTCCTTTTTTCCTGTTGTTTTTCTCTGTCAAATTTCTTTTCTTTTGGGTTTCATGGCTACTCATTCTCATCATTTACTCTTTGCTATTTTTATTCCTCTTTATCTCTCTGACTGTGATTTCTGTCATTTAGCCATACTGAGAGAAGGAAGAGCATAAAGAGGAGTGAGGTGAGGCAGATGCCTGCACTGCCTCGGGGAGGCAGAGATGAGTTGGCTCGAGAGGAGCAAGTGTCTAGTCGGAGGGTGAGTCACTTCAACATGCTTACGGCATCACCAACCCTTGATCACATGACGAAGTAATCACAGACAGTGTTGAGCATGACGTAATCTGGGTCATCACAAGGTGTGCGAGCGTGTGGTCAGGTCTCTCCCACACAACTTCACTAACATGATTTAGTGGTGTCTGACCATGTACAACAATACTCTGCTTGTCATATCATAAATGTGAACTACATGAGAAATATTCTCAT
Organism: Opsariichthys bidens; assembly: GCA_037194245.1. Lineage (NCBI taxonomy): Eukaryota > Metazoa > Chordata > Actinopteri > Cypriniformes > Xenocyprididae > Opsariichthys > Opsariichthys bidens. The sequence goes on from CM074295.1 coordinate 9,612,850, forward strand.
AATCTACTGTCCAACTGTTGAATAAAGCTCAATGTTGCTGACTTTTTCAATGGCCTGAGTTCATGAAGTATATTTGCGGTTCATTTTCTTTGTAGGAATTTTAAAGGGTTAGTTCACCCCAAAATGAAAATTTGAAAAGTCCTTAATTGCTCACTTTCATGTTGTTCCAAACCCGTAAGACTTCGGAACAAAATGAAGTTCCTTTTGATGAAAATTGACATTGGTAAAATAATTGAAAGTTAGATTTCATATTTCAGGTTTAAATGCCATCTATATATTTTGGAGACTTTGAACGCCATTTTTACTTTCTGAGATTTATTATTATCTATTATGGTACAAAACAGAATCAAACTTTTAAAAGCATCTTACAAATGTGTTTTTCTTTTTGCAGAAACAACTGGAAGACTACCTTAACAAGCTGCTGAGGATGGCAATGTACCGAAAATACTACGCCACCGTAAGCTCACGCTTGATTATAGAGTTCAGGCCCTGATGGAACTCGCGTTGAGTTATCTTTAATGAAGCAGCAGCGTGAGGATCGATATTACAGATGGAGACTGCGTGTCCTGAGCGTGTTAATGTGCAGCCTTTTCTCTCAGCTCAGTGCAATTCCAACGGCTTTAATCAAGGACATCCGTAACTCTCCCTCTCTCTCAAATTCCTTCGTTCGTTCTCTTCCTTTTTAATACCCTCAGAGGGTCAATATAGCTGAGGATTTAGTGTAACTTCTTTTAATTGAAGCTGCGTCTCTGTCTCACTGGTTTTGAGCTGAATTGTTTCTCTTTTCCAGATGGAGTTTATTGATGTAAGCCAGTTGTCCTTCATTCAGGACTTGGGCCCTAAAGGCTTGTGAGGACACTCTTTTTGCTTTACTGTTTTATGATTGCCTCACACTGATCAGTCTTTTAATTTTAAGATGACATAAATTGGATTGTAAATGAAATTTTATTTATTTAGGCTCTTTGACTTTTTTTTTATTTGTTTTTACATCGTGACAGTAGTTTCAATTAATCACGTTAATCACAAATTCTTTAATGTGCTATAAATGACCAAATTACCATGTGTCAGGATGTTTGACAAATCACAAATGCTCCCATGATGTATGAATACCAGAATTCGTGAGAATTAGGGTGGGGATGTGCTTGTCATGAAAATATCACAATGGGAGAAAATGCGATGCTCCTAAAATGTTGAATTTTTGCAACATATAATCTGTAATATGACGTAATGCTTTTAATGGATTTCATGATATTCACCCTTTAACTTACTCATACTAACCTGTATCTTTCAGAGAAGGCATTGTTTATAAAAGATCAGGAGGTCACCGTATCCCAGGCATGAACTGCTGTGGCCGCAATGAAGTCTGCTACCGCTGGTCCAAGAGGTATTTATTCATAAAACAGAAGAAATTCTGCTGAATTCTTCAAGGAAACTACAAGAGCAGATGAAATGCAGTGAGGCCATGCTCTTCAGTTTGAGCTTTAACATTTGTGAGGCACTCTTTAAAGCAGTGTTATCAGTTGTTGAAAACACACAATCCAGATAGAGCGGGCACCCACACACACCATTCAGTCTCTTTGAGTCTAGCAAGCTGTTTATCTCTGCTCCACTGATACTGTGCTACTTTCGTTCTCTGATTAAACTGACACTATATCGCTGCCTTCCACTGCCCTTGGTATAATAATACTTTAGAGAATCATACTTTAGGTTAGGTTTGACCTCATGGTTGTGATGGAGTCTAATGATGAAATCTTTTGTGCACTCTGTCTAGGTGGCTTATTGTGAAGGACTCTTTTCTGCTGTACATGAAGCCTGACACTGGTGCAATTTCATTTGTCCTGCTGGTGGACAATGAATTCAGCATCAAAATGGACTCCAAATACACTGAGACCAAGCATGGAGTGAGCATTGAGAACCTGTCCAGGTGTGTTCACTTAATCTCAAATTTAATGTCACTTACACGGTGTATCCGGAAAGAATTCACTGCGCTTCACTTTTTCCACATTTTATGTCACAGCCTTATTCCAAAAAGGATTAAATTCATTATAAATTGATTCAATAAATTCATTCATTAAATTAAAAATTCTACAAACAATACCCCATAACGACAACGTGAAAGAAGTTTGTTTGAAATGTTTAAAAATTTATTTTAAAAAAAATTTAATTCACAGCCTTTGCTCAATTTTTTGTTGAAGCACCTTTGGCACCAATTACACCCTCAAGTCTTTTTGAGTATATATTTGGGCAGTTTTTCCCCATTCCTCTTTGCAGGAGCTCCATCAGGTTGGATGTGGAGCGTCGGTGCACAACCATTTTCAGATCTCTTCAGAGATGTTGAATCGGGTTCAAGTCTGGGCTTTGGCTTGGGCACTCAAGGACATTCAGTTGTCCTGTAGCCACTCCTTTGTTAACTTGGCTGTGTGCTTAGGGTTGTTGTCCTGTTGAAAGATGAACCTTTGTCCCAGTCTGAAGCACAGAGTGCTCTGGAGCAGGTTTTCATCAAGGATGTCTCTGTACATTACTACCTTGATCTTGATTATTCTCCCAGTTCCTGCCGCTGAAAAACATCCCCACAGTATTATGCTGCCACCATCGTGCTTCACTGTAGGGATGTTATTGGTCAGGTGATGAACGGTGCCTGATTTCCTCCAGACATGACACTTGCTATTCAGGCCAAAGAGTTCAATCTTTGTTTCATCAGACCAGAGAATTTAGTTTCTCATGGTCTGAGAGTCCTCCAGGCGGGCTGTCATGTGCCTTTTACATAGGTGTGGCTTCCGTCTGGCCACTCTACCATACACGCCTGATTGGCAGAGTGCATACAGAGATGATTGTTCTTCTGGAAGTTTCTTCTCTCTCCACAGAGAAACGCTGGAGATCTGTCAGAGTGACCATCGGGTTCTTGGTCTCCTCCCTGAGTAAAGCCCTTCTCCCCAGATCGCTTCATTTGGCCATGTGGCCTGCTCAAGGAAGAGTCCTGGTGGTTCCAAACTTGGCTTCATGGTTCGGTTTGTGCTCTGACATGCACTGTTAACTGTACGATCTTATACAGACAGGTGTGTGCCTTTCCAAATCATGTCCAATCAACTGATTTAACCACAGGTGGACTCCAATCAAGTTGCAGAAACATCTCAAGGATGATCAGAGTAAACAGGATGCACCCGAGCTCAATTTTGATTGTCATGGCAAAGGTTGTGAATACTTATGTAGATGTGATTTATTTATTTATTTATTTATTTTTGAAATACATTTGCAAAGATTTCAAACGAACTTCTTTCACGTTGTCATTATGGGGTATTGTTTGTAGAATTTTGAGGAAAATAATGAATTTAATCGCTTTTGGAATAAGGCTGTGACATAACAAAATGTGGAAAAAGAGAAGCGCCGTGAATACTTTCCGGGTGCACTGTAAATGTCTCTCTTAGCTTGTAGACAATTTGTGTTTGTTTGTGTGTGCAGGAAACTAGTGCTGAAATTTAATAGCTACAGACATTCACTGTGGTGGGGGAAGGCCATTGAAAGCTTTGTCCGGAAACATGGCAAGGCCTTTTTAAGGACCCACCGCTTTGGATCTTTTGCAAGAGAGGAGGAGAACATACCCTCTAAATGGTATATTTAATCTAAGAGTTTGCCCAAAAATAAACACTCTGTCATCATTTACTCACCCTCATGTCATTTCAGACCTGTATGACTTTCAGGTCACAATGTTTTTTTTTTCTGTGTGTGTCCATGCAATGAAAGGGTAGTTGTGGCCTAGTGGTGAGGGAGTCGGACTTGTAATCTGAAGGATTCCCACGCCGGCAGAAATTGAAGGTGGGGATTGTGAATGAGCAGCACTCTCTCCACCTTCGATACCATGACTAAAGTGCCCTTGAGCAAGACACGAAACCCCTAATTGCTCCCCTTGTAAGTCGCTTTGGATAAAAGCGTCTGCTAAATGATGAAAAATGTAAAAAAAAATGTAAATGTAATGAAAGACAATAGGGTCCAATGTTGTTATACAGTCACTCAGTCATAGAGCTTTTTAATGACATGACGGTGAGTAAACAATGACAGAATTTTCATTTTTGAATGAACTTTCCATTTAAGACAAAAAAAAAAAAACAATGTCATGTTTAACTTTCTTTTTGATCCTCTACTCTGTGATATCTGACAACTAATAATAAGAAATTTAATTGTCCAGGTATGTGAATGGCAAAACCTACATGGAGGACGTTGCAAATGCACTGGAGGAGGCCAAAGAGGAGATCTTCATTACTGACTGGTGGTATGTACTCAGGGTTTACCCTCCAGGAATAAAACATGTTCAGGCAGACAGATAGTCTCAGCCCAACTCTCACTATTGGTTGAGTCAATGTTGCTATCACAGGCTGGACAGATCGCTTCTACAAACAGAACAATGTTTTGATAACTCCACAGAGTCACAGTGTTTACATTTTTCTTGGAAATCAACCGATAAATAGTTTATGTGTAGCTGTGTGTGCATATCAGCTATGATTGGAGAAAGCACATGACATGTATGTATTTGTTTAAGGGACCACCAGTGGCAGTGCATGCTCATGTAAGTGAGACAAATCGAGACTAGAGGAGGAATTTTTTTTTTTCTTTTCTTTTTTCACAGTTCTTTGTATAAATTTAAATTGGGATAGCCTAGTGGTTCAGTTTTTGTTTAGAGTGAAATGGTGATGGAAGAAAAGAGCCAGTTAACTGTCAAACAGTGACAGAAAGCATGACTGGGTTGATTTTGATCTTCCACGAATGAAAAATGTACTTTAATCTGATATGAAATGCTATGTTATGTTTGGCAATGCTCTGTAGTAGCATTGCTGAAGAGTAGACATTACGTGCACATATGCAGAATCTGTGGCCATGGATCAGTGGCTCTGAGTGGGAGGTGTATGTTATACAGCAAGACCGGTATCTCTTTCTTCACTAGAGTCGAGTTTCAGCCTTCCTTATTACAAAAATATCACTCCTGGAATAGACTCAATGGTCTAATCTTGTGTGTGTGTGTGTGTATGTGTATGTGTATGTGTGAGGGAGTGGGTGGTTATATGAGAAATCGCTGTGTTTTTGATGTACTTGTAGTTGTAGAATATTTGCATGAAAACCATTTTATTTGCATTCATTATAAAATGGAGCCAGATCTAAATATGAATTTGCAGTTAAGTATGACTTTGACTATTACAACCATTCCCTTTGCAGTTAAATAAGACGTATGAATATTCCCTTCTTAAAACAATTGACGCTTTGACACTTGGTTGTATTTTAAACAGCAGAGCAGTTATGCTTTAAAGACACATTATTTTACATTTTTTATGAAATTATATATTTTAGATGTTTTTTTTTTTAAATTGTTTATAATAATGATGTGCACAGTAAGAGCAGGAATCTGCATTAAGAAAGTAAGTTATGACCATTTTGATTTCATGTAGACGTTAAAGATGTGCTTGAGCATTATGTTGTATTTGCTATATGATCGTGTTTATAATGTGCAGGCTGAGCCCTGAGATCTTTCTGAAGAGACCTGTGGTGGAAGGAAATCGCTGGAGGCTCGACGGCATTTTGAAACGCAAGGCTGTAAGTCTTCTTAACATTATTCTTGTGCTGAAAGTTGAACTTGAATGTGAAGTGGAATATACAAGTATTTATTCATTAACTTATTTATTAACCTATTTACTTAAAGAGTTTAATTAATTTATTTTTTATTGACTTTTAGCAACAAGGAGTAAGGATCTTTGTTATGCTGTATAAGGAAGTGGAGCTGGCACTTGGCATCAATAGTGAATACAGCAAAAGAACACTAATGCACCTTCACCCAAACATAAAGGTAAGTTGTGTGTGACTTTTATCTGCTTTTGCATATCTTGTGACATTTTATTGATTATAACTGTTCTTCCCTCTTAAAGGTGATGAGACACCCTGATCACATGTCCTCCTCTGTCTACTTATGGGCACACCACGAGAAGATTGTAGTCATCGACCAATCAGTTGCTTTTGTTGGGGGAATTGACCTGGCGTATGGCCGCTGGGATGACCGTGAACACCGACTGACAGACGTGGGAAGTGTAACACGTTCTGTTGCTCAGGCCATGGAGCAGGTTAGAGACACCCTCATCTTGCCTGCATTATTTGTGACACACCCATGGATGACACACCTATAACTTTCATTTGTTTCTTCGAAGTTTGAAATGAAAGACTGTGATTAAAGGTTTCTGCTAGTTTTAATGAAGTGGAATTATGTCTGTTTTGGGACTCAGGGACTGGATTCATCCACACCCAGGAAAAAAGTGTCCTCCAGCAGCCGGTCAATGGTTGGTGACTCAGTGGACCTGCCCAAATTAAAAGGCATCGGCCGTACTCGCAAGACACGTTTCAGCCTTTACCGTCACATCCAACGTGGCCTTCACCATGCTGACAGCATCAGTAGTATCGAGAGCTCGAACAGTAAGAGATTCTACTGGAACTAACCTGCGAGAAATTATTTCACAATACAAACTCTGCTTGGTTCATTTGTGTGAAGTTCTAATTCTGCCAATGACTAATTCCTCTGTGACCTCAACAACCATTTCCTCCATGTACTGGTCACATTTTCATATTTTTTTTCCCCCAATTACAGTAGTTACAAAACATGGGATTGGACTCTGCTGTAACTTTTGCTTGATGGCCATTCAGTTTCACATCCCAAACTTTTTTAATCACCTGAGCTATTAAAGTCAGTGAGTAGTTAGAAAAATACATCATATAGTAATATGATATAAATTTAATAATAAGATATATATCACATAAATATGTGTGTGTGTGTGTTTATGTATACATTTGCAAATATTCCCTATCCAAATTCTGTTATATCTATAGACTATCTGGATCAGTAAGTTGTGCAAAAAGGTCAAAATTTCTGTTACTTGTCAGTGTCAGTCAGTGTGGATCTTGTCTCTGTATTTTTCCACTCTGTTGGTTGTGCAGTGATGCTTATCCTCTCTGGCTGATAGTACTGTAGGTGTAGCTCTAGACACCCTGCCCCGGCTCGGGCGAGTGCCCCATCGTTTTCTTGGTATAGCTCTCTCTGTTTGTTCTCCCTGCCATGGAAGACACATATAGATCGGTTTGCAGTCTGTCTGAGAGAGGATTAAGTGTATTTGAGACTGGCTTAAGACTAAGAAATTACTTTGACCTTATCATAGATTTCATTTGTTACTGATTCTTACACCAAAGTCACACTCATTTGCTGTTAAGATAACCAATCCTTTCTTTCCCACTAATTAGTCAGTTTTAGATTATGGTGTGATCCTTTTACTGTGAATAAATCTAAAATATTACTACACGTGCAGTGGCAATCAATGTCTTGTATGTTTGACATGGAAAATAATGGCCCAAGTGTGTCAGCAATCATGTTTGTTTGGTCTGATGTCAGGCATTTAATTATTTCTAACAGTAATCTGTTTTAGTAACCTTTTCATTTGCAACATGTACATATTTCAGCATATACAGTAGGGTTCAATAGAGACCATAGTGAAAAATTAGAATAATCTTTTATTTTTAGTCTAAATAAAAAAATATACAGTACTGTGCAAAAGTTTTAGGCAGGTGTGAAAAAATGCTGTAAAGTAAGAATGCTTTCAAAAATAAACTTGGTAATAGATTATATTTATCAATTAACAAAATGCAAAGTGAGTGAACAGAAGAAAAATCTAAATCAAATCCATATTTGGTGTGACCACCCTTTACCTTCAAAACAGCATCAATTCTTCAAGGTACACTTGCACAAAGTCAGGGATTTTGTAGGCATATAGTTAGGTGTATGATTAAACAATTATACCAAACAGGTGCTAATGATCATCAATTCAATATGTAGGTTGAAACACAATCATTAACTGAAACAGAAACAGCTGTGTAGGAGGAATAAAACTGGGTGAGGAACAGCCAAACTCAGCTAACAAGGTGAGGTTGCTGAAGACAGTTTACTGTCAAAAGTCATACACCATGGCAAGACTGAGCACAGCAACAAGACACAAGGTAGTTATACTGCATCAGCAAGGTCTCTCCCAGGCAGAAATTTCAAGGCAGACAGGGGTTTCCAGATGTGCTGTCCAAGCTCTTTTGAAGAAGCACAAAGAAACAGGCAACGTTGAGGACCGTAGACGCAGTGGTCGGCCAAGGAAACTTACTGCAGCAGATGAAAGACACATCATGCTTACTTCCCTTCGCAATCGGAAGATGTCGAGCAGTGCCATTAGCTCACAATTGGCACAAAACAGTGGGACCCTGGTACACCCATCTACTGTCCGGAGAAGTCTGGTCAGAAGTGGCCTTCATGGAAGACTTGCGGCCAAAAAGCCATACCTCCGACGTGGAAACAAGGCCAAGCGACTCAACTATGCACGAAAACACAGGAACTGGGGTGCAGAAAAATGGCAGCAGGTGCTCTGGACTGATGAGTCAAAATTTGAAATATTTGGCTGTAGCAGAAGGCAGTTTGTTCGCCGAAGGGCTGGAGAGCAGTACACGAATGAGTGTCTGCAGGCAACAGTGAAGCATGGTGGAGGTTCCTTGCAAGTTTGGGGCTGCATTTCTGCAAATGGAGTTGGGGATTTGGTCAGAATTAATGGTATCCTCAATGCTGAGAAGTACAGGCAGATACTTATCCATCATGCAATACCATCAGGGAGGCATCTGATTGGCCCCAAATTTATTCTGCAGCATGACAACGACCCCAAACATACAGCGAAAGTCATTAAGAACTATCTTCAGTGTAAAGAAGAACAAGGAGTCCTGGAAGTGATGGTATGGCCCCCACAGAGCCCTGATCTCAACATCATCGAGTCTGTCTGGGATTACATGAAGAGAGAGAAGCAACTGAGGCTGCCTAAATCCACAGAGGAACTGTGGTTAGTTCTCCAAGATGTTTGGGCCAACCTACCTGCCGAGTTCCTTCAAAAACTGTGTGCAAGTGTACCTAGAAGAATTGATGCTGTTTTGAAGGCAAAGGGTGGTCACACCAAATATTGATTTGATGTAGATTTTTCTTCTGTTCACTCACTTTGCATTTTGTTAATTGATAAATATAAACTATTAACATGTCTATTTTTGAAAGCATTCTTACTTTACAGCATTTTTTCACACCTGCCTAAAACTTTTGCACAGTACTGTATATATTACAAGGAAATCACGGTTTAAACTATTTTTATATAATTTATCTTTGATTTATTTTCTATAGTTATTTCATATCCTTTATTCTTACATATTGTGTTTATTTGTATAATTAGTAGATTTGAAAGCAACTCATTTACTACAAAAGATCTTTTGTGTTTTGATCAGCTTTGTATGTCTTGTGTGTGCAGAGAGTGGCTCAGTGCACAGTCTTCAGACAGGAGTGGGAGAGCTGATGGGAAATACACGCTTCTGGCACGGCAAAGACTACTGCAACTTCGTCTACAAAGACTGGGTTCAGCTGGACAAGCCTTTTGATGGTGAGCCACACGTTTAATGCCTGGCTGCTTTTGTTTTCTTCATTTCAATGATCATTAATCCGGGTTTTCCAAGGGTAATTGTGTTATTAAACGGAGACTTTTCAGTGGATTTCGGATGTTCACAATCCTGCTTTTTAACACTGTGCTCGACTGTAGATTTTATTGACAGGTACACAACCCCCAGAATGCCCTGGCATGACATCTCCTCAGTGGTGCATGGGAAAGCTGCCAGGGATGTGGCCAGGCATTTTATACAACGCTGGAACTTCACCAAGGTGAGAAATTTACCACCCCTGTGCTTGAGCCATGACCCACACAATTTACACTTCATTTATGCTTGACAGGCTTCTGAATTTCCTTTGTGAACTTCTTCAGTGTAACTTTAAGCTCTGACATTTGATGAAGCATTATTCGATTCTGTCACAGTAAAGACTTTTTGCTCCTTTAGATAATGAAGCCAAAGTACAGATCACTCTCCTACCCATTTTTACTGCCCAAATCTCACAGCACAGGCAATGATCTAAAGTACCAAGTGCCAGACTCTATCCAGACCAAAGTCCAGGTGAGAAAGCATCATTTGCTGTACATGTAATGGGTTTGATTTCCAGGGAACACAAATATGCCTGCTGAGAAAAAAAATGGATACCTTGAATGAGCACCAAATAACTTTGCCATAAATGCCCATAAATGTGAATGGTCTCTCAGGTTCTGCGGTCGGCAGCTGACTGGTCGGCGGGAATCAAGCACCATGAGGAGTCCATCCATAATGCCTATATTCAGGTCATTGCCAAGAGCAAGCACTTCATCTACATTGAGGTACACAATCTCCGACTTTCGCGCTGTCTGTGAGCATTCACTGATAAGCTTCAAATGTGTTTACAACCATTGTTGTACAATTTGTTATTAAACACTGTTGACATTTTCAGTTGCTTCTTAATATTGATGAACGGTATACAGCAGCGGTTATCAGAGCATATCATGGGAGGTGCCAAAAATGATTCAGTGGAAATTCTTGAAGAACTATGTCTTGGATATTCATCAAGTAAAAACAAATTAATAAAACCTATCATGCCCCTATTATGGGTAACTTATTATGTCCCTTTTCACAAGATGTAATATAAGTCTTTGGTGTCTCCAGAATGTGTCTCTGAAGTTTCAGCTCAAAATACCCCACAGATCATTTATTATAGCTTGTCTAATTTGCCCCTATCCTGGTGTAAAAAAAAAACACACAGTTTTTGTGTGTTCCTTTAAACGTAATTTGTTTTGCATGTCCCTGAGCTGCTGCTCCCAGCCCCCTTTCCAGAAGAGGGCGGAGCTTTAACAGCTCGTGCTTTGGATACTTCACAACAACAAAACTGGAGAATCTCACGCAGCCAAAATGCCAGAAATTGTCAATAGCGGTGTTCAGACTGGAGTCAGACACTGATGGAGAGATTCAGGAAAAAGTTAGAACTTTTAGAATGTAACTAGATGTTTCTGAATGGTTAGTGGATAAATTTATGTAGTTGCTATAGAGTTGATTCAATTCAAGTTAAACTTTTTGTGAAAATCCAATGTTGAACGGACACTTGTTTGTGAAGCAGTCTGGCGTAAAATAATTTGCGCAAATATATCACACTACCAACTTTATTCGGCACATTTCATTAATAAATAAAATTCAACTATGGTGTCCTCTGTGGCTCAGATACTGAGAGTCTATGAGGACTCTTATGTTCTTTGGTACATCCAATTTTTTTTTTTTTTTTGGCGCAGACTACTGTGAATTTTACATAATTGGTCCATTTTAAGAGAATAAAAATAATGATAAAAGAAAAGAAGAAGAAAACTGTTTTCTTTAGCTCTGCCTCTGAGGATGTGATTTTATTTGCGAAGAACAAAATCTTGGATACTATAGTTAAGTGGGTAAATTGGATGTTTTTAAAAAAAAAAAAAAAAGAAAAATCTAAAAGTTGTGGTTTTGGCACATTCAGTAAAGCAAAAAAAAAAAAACTTAGTTTATTATTTAATTAAAGAATGTTGCAATCAAAGCAAAGCAGTGACAAAATGATGACCCATTAGTGGAGTCTGTTTTGTAGATTTTTTTCAAAAGGAAGACCCTCTGAACAAAATTAATGCCATAAATAACATATGTGATTACAGAAATGTTCCATTATTTGCCCAAGTCACAACCTTCCAGAAGTAAAATATGCAAGTATTCTCCCGACGCTGTAATATACCCGATTAACTGAATTGATTGTTCCTATTTCATTTTTTTTTTGTTTCAGAACCAGTTCTTCATCAGCTGTGCTGATAACAAACATGTTTACAACAAGATTGGTGATGCCATTATTGAGCGAATAATCAGAGCTCACAAGTAAGTGTGAGAATCCTAATGCATTAACACTGATTGTAATTCATCACCATTCACTGGACCAGTGGAGCTTAGTGGAGATGTGCAAGAACAAGAAGCATCATGCCTATTCAAACTGAACATCATCAGATTTTTTTCAGATCTTGCACATTAATTGTAACTATATATTTTAGCATATACTTCAGTCTAACCTTTTTAATTGTTCAACTATAATTGCAATCGAATTGTGTAGGTCCCCTTACATGCTTAAAAAATTGTACAGCCAGATTATCATGTTGGGTTCTTTTTCTGCCCCACACAAAAATAGGTGTTTGACACCCCTACACATGCATCAACACTTGTAAACAAGTCCATCCTTCCTGTATAAATCAATATTACCCAGACATATTAGTATGGCTTCACTTCTTCAGTGAAAAGCATGTGAGATCGACAGTAAAGTACCACGTTCTCCCATGCTAATTGAGTCTGGAAACTGCCGTTCCCTGTGAAGTATCTGATTTACAGGAGACACAAGTCTCACAGCGCTGCTGTCATGCACGCTGGCTCAGCTGCAGAGACGGGCCTGTCTTTAATGCGCACTGACGGCTAATGAGAAGCTAGCACCTGCCACTGCACTGATGTGAGCCAGACATGGTCTGTGGGTGCGCCACTCTTCATTTAGTCATTCCAGGCGTCGCCCACTATACTGAAATACTGCGCTGTTGTGAGTGCTGTAACAATGTTGGCATGTGTTTAAAGAGCTCTCTGGGAGAAGAGCCATTCGTAATGACTTTATAATTATAGAGGCCAGACACCAATTGAACGCAAGGATATGCTGGTAAAGAGAAATGGGTTGGAAAGAATGTTTTACCATTAATGTTCAGTGGGAGTGAGGGTTAATGGTTTAAGAATAAGCATGTGTGTTTTTACACAGGTGTATGAGTGATTGATTTTTGTTGTGATTTGTAACAGGGAGAATAAAAAGTTCCGTGTGTATGTAGTGACTCCCCTGCTGCCTGGATTTGAGGGAGACATTACCACAGGTGGAGGAAATGCACTCCAGGCCGTTATGCATTTCAACTACAGGTAGGAATGAAATAGTTTCTGTGCACTTGTCTTTGAGGAAAGAAAGTGCGGCACGGGAGACACACACACAAAATAAAAAAATATATATCTCAGGGCTCGAATTTGAGCCTTGTCCTTCTGACAAGTAAGTCTCTCAATCACTTGTCGGAGTAAAAAAGTTGGGATTTTTGCCGTGTAAATATAATTTTCTGAAGCATTATTCTCATCAGTGTTCTGTCAGAGATTGATGTTTTAAATACATTTTTGAATATACAAAGAAGAAAAAATGCAATGATACTTTTAAACGTGAAACTCAACCGCCAGTAGGCGGCGGCAAGTGTCAGTCTTAATGAGTCATAACATAACAACCCTCCCTTCAGAGTACTCTCCAAAGCCACGCCTTCTCCAAAACTCATGAAGGTGCAGACATCAAACATCATCTGCGCGTTTCATGTTATGCAGAGTTTATATAGACAGACCTCAGTCACAGAGCAGCGCAAACAAACAGCAGCCACCTTTTACAGTTCCAACCGAATCAAAACAAGCTTATGCTGCATTCCCGCAAAAACTACCGTAAATAAGAGATGGCAATCCATTACATTCTAACCGTAACCGTATATAAAAATACATTTAGACCTAAAGGTGATCCCTATCAGGATATGACTTTCAGCTAGTATAACAAAAAATGTTTCTGTCGAGAATTACCTATTGCACCTTTTATCATATGATATAAATTAAAAAGCTCAATATTTAGGTTTTTTTTTCTTCTGTGAGTTTCTTGCTGATTTGTTTTGATTTCACCACAAAGAGATGGGCAACAAGCCTCAAGAGCCTGAGGCTTTATTTTATTTTGGTTAGACAAAGTATTAAAGCTTAGAAGGTTAGAAAGTATAAAAGCAGTTAATTTTAGGCAAGGTGATGCAAGGTTATCACAATAGCTCATTTCATAAACACAATAATTTTTCACTGCATGGGGATTATTGAAATGTTTAAACTAACTGTTCAGAAGTTATATATGGCCAGACCAGATCTGTTTTTTTCTGCTCAAATGGCAGACACTCAAATTGCATGTTCACATTGGTTTTTATAGTAATGGTGCAAACTTGCTTTGGTTATCCATCCGTGAGTCTTTAACACGGGATGTTTTGAGAGCAATATCCAAATCTGAACATGTTCATTAGACAGCAGCATAAAAATTTTGAAAGGATGTAAGAACAAAACAAACAAAAGCATTGAATTTGATCTGTTCTATGGCACAGTAACAAAATTCTTACCAATTTTTTTCTTCAATTTATAGTTTAACATGAAACACGTTTAAATTTTTGTACTGTTGCATTTCATAGTTGAAGAATGAGAAGTAATGTAGGATGAGACTTGATTGTTTTCGTCAGAATTTGATTAGGTCATGTAAATGTTAAACACCATGTGGTCCATGTTTTCTTGAGAACCAAATGTGTCATGTACACTGAGCATGGCTTGACTGTCTGTTTCAGTTTCTGCAGTGTCATTCATAAGTTCACAGCAGTAGCTGGTTTCCCACTGACGCAGTTAACGCTTCCTCTTTAGTGAACTCAGACACATTCTCTCCTATCCTCCTCTGATTAAGCTTTAATGAGTCTGACAACACGCTAAACAGCTTCACAGCTTCTTTCAGCTCTATCAGAGAGGAAGCGCGAGCAGCCCTGATCTAAGAGACAAACCTGCTTTCATCCTGCGGTCGGACATATTCATCCTCATCTCCACGATAACCTTCCAATCACGCTCTCTGCATATCATTTGGATGAAAGGAGGAATTTGGCAAGGAGAATTGTAAATGGCGCTGATGTGAGGATAATGACCCGCGTTAGACAGTGCGCCTTTGTTTCCAATGCCAGCTTACCAATTCATTCCATTACACACGTAAGAGGCACAGCCAAGTGTTAAATGCTCGTTTCACTCGTCTGGAAAATAAATGGAAATAAGCCGTGCTTCAGTGTCGCATTAAACATGGAAAAGTGCTGCAAGGTTTATTTACAAGTTGTTGTTGTTGTTGTTGTTGGTTTTTTTTTATACATTTGCCGCAGCTCTCTGCTACATGTTTCTGGTTTATAAGCTTTCTTTTTGGAATATACCATGGCAACCAAGATAATAATGCCAAGTCATTGATATGAGTTGCTATAATGTTACAATAACATTTGAAAAACCATTAGTTCTCTACCTAATCATGGCTTG
The DNA here is from genome assembly GCA_037194245.1 of Opsariichthys bidens. Lineage (NCBI taxonomy): Eukaryota > Metazoa > Chordata > Actinopteri > Cypriniformes > Xenocyprididae > Opsariichthys > Opsariichthys bidens. Next base: position 9,627,928 of record CM074295.1, read on the forward strand.
AATGTCTGTTTTTAGGACCATGAACAGAGGAGAGTACTCTATAATCACTCAACTGAAGAAAGAAAGTAAGTCTGATTTTCTCTCCCTCTCGGATGTTAGGGAAGGAGCGATATGATGATGTGACTGTGACATAGTTTAATGTGAGCCTGACTCTCTGGTGGCAGGGAGTTCTCTTCTGTGGTTTACCACAACATTGCAACATGTAAGACTAGTAATCATGTGTTTCAAAATGTGCTAAATGGTTACAGAAGTACTGTATTTAGGACTTACTGTAATTGCTTGTCTGCTTGTGCAAGTATTGAGTTCGGGAACTCAATTCATAGAACTCCCAGTGTTCCTCTGACCTGCTTAAGATTTAAAATGGCAAATCTGTCAGCCTGTTTTTATTTATATATATATATATATATATATATATATATATATATATATATATACACACACACACACACATATATACATACATACATGCATACGTGTGTGTGTGTGTATATATATATATATATATATAATATAATATAATGCTGAATTCAGTAACCCAGATGAGTCGAGTTGGTGTTATCTGTTTTCAGCTGTTATTATTGGGGATAACATCACATTTATTTTCCCCAACAGTCTGAGTGAACATTCCAAACAAACAGCTTGCATGGGTTAAAATCTCAGGGGTTACTAAATAATTTGCGTCAAATTGGTTCGGCTGACAAAAAAAAAAAAAAGTTTATGGATCCATAACGCAGAAAATACTTTCTACTAGAATGGTCTAAATTGCTTTTTTTTTCTGGGCAGTGTTGTACAGTCTGAATTTCACCCGATTCTAATTTTGACACCCCCACAGTGGATGACCAATGGATGAACTACATCTCGATTTGTGGTCTGAGGACTCATGCAGAGCTGGAAGGCAGACTGGTGACTGAACTCATCTATGTTCATAGCAAATTGCTCATTGCTGATGACAACACTGTCATTATTGGTAAGTCAACATTATTACAGTTTGCAAAAACAAATAATTAGGGTGTTTTTTTGATTCTCTCTAAGTTTTGAGCAAGTGCATAATTTCTTTATGGCTAGAGCCTTATACTCCCCCTTGTGGAACAATGTGGTACATAATTTGATTTTGAAGTATAGATGGTAAGGCCCTACAGACTCATACAATCACTGATTTAGCAGCTAAATAGTTGGTTTTCACATTTGTCCACTCATATGTCATTTCCCTAAAATAATGTATTTGGAATGAGGTCAACAGACTTTTGTGTCCAAAAGAAATGAGTTTTAATGAGGAAAACATTGTGGTCTGTGTATTTTACACATGACTGCACAGCCAGATGTGCGGTATTAACGTTTGCTCTGCAGATCTAAGCTAAACCCTATCACCATGACTCTGTTCTCTTACCATGACTGAAAGATATATCACATCTGTAAAAAAAAAAAAAAAAAAAAAAAAGTTCAAATAATACTTTGTACGAGGAGCGGAAGAAACTCATAAAAGATAAGTGAGTTGTCATTTCAGATACAGCTTTAGATTTCTGCAGAAGATACAAGAAATCCAATGAGGAAAGCCATAGATCAGAAGGAGGCAGATGGGAACATTTAGCCACATAGTGAAATTGAGTTATCTCTGATTCTGTAGGTGGAAGATTTGTGTGCTATTGAATTAAATGCCCAAGATCCAATCACTTATAAAACAATAAAACAAATTGAATCGCAGAGTATTAAAAAAATCTTGTTTTCTTGTCTGTGATTATTATTTGTCTTGATATTTTAGATTAAGCAAGATCGGTTTGCGTTCCCTTTTAGCAAACCCGTAGTCATGCACATTGTCAATTTATAATACAGTTCAGAATTGTTTTGTCTTGCTTTTTGTAATGCTACTAGGCATATTTAATAGTATTTTAGCAGGATTTTTTTGTAATAATTTTTTCAAATCTTAAACTAAAAATTTATTTTATTTTATCATTTTAAAATGCTTTATTAATTTGTGAGCGTCATCAGCATAAACCGTCTAGTTATTGTTTCTTTTTTTTTTTTTTCTTGTCTCTTTTTAATTCATTTTATATTTTTTTTCCAGGCTCTGCCAACATCAACGACCGCAGCATGTTGGGGAAGAGGGACAGCGAGGTAGCTGTGATTTTTGAGGACTCTGAAACAACAGCATCAGTGATGGATGGTCAAGAGTACCAGGCTGGCAAGTTTGCGCTGCAGCTCAGACTGGAATGCTTCAAGTAAGATCTGACGGAAACCATCCAAGTGTTCGCAACACATCTGAATCACAGCTAAAAGTTTTTGTCTTTGCATGAACCAGAACCATTCTTGGTGCCTTTACTGATGCAACCATTGATGTCAGTGACCCCATCAGTAACGGATTCTACAAAGACGTCTGGATGAGCGTCTCGGGTCGGAACGCCACCATCTACGAGAAGGTGCGTGTGATTGCTTGTGTCTTTCGCTCCTGGGCATGTAATGGAATAAATGATGGCTACTTTCCATCTTCATATTACATGGAACATTTGAATTATGATTTAGAGGTGTTGCTTGGTCATTTGTCAAATAGGGATTGCTCTCAATCACTACTGAAGCTCTCATGCTCAGCTGGCTGTTTGGCAGTCTCGTGGCAGGCCAGTAATAATGAGGCTTAATGGAATGAGAGATTCTTATTGTTAGCCATCGTTGTTGGCTGGCGATTTGATTAAATATCCACACAACCAAATGCTTCAGACATACACATACAATTAGGAAGCTTTAGTTAATAGTTTGAGTTTTCAGGACTGTCTCTAGTGATTATTTGGTCGATTACTTTTAAGATTAATAGAGTAATTAGGTCTATTTTTATTAACACAAACAAAATGATCCAAGGAACAAATGCCTGCAGAGGACGCCAACGGCCTGATGATTGTTGTTGTAACACTTCATTTTACAGCACAATCAAATACTTGATTGATATTGGCTAAACAACATTTGATACAAATGTCCACTTAATCTTTAATATTTAGTCACGTGAGCTATGAAACACAAAGCATGTTAGACTTTGCTTTATGAAATGCACGTTATTGGAAACCAATACTAGAGACCGAGTTCATGGGGAGCCACTCTGAGATGCACCTAACGAGCACGCATGCATATAAAGGCTATTAAAGACAGAGCGCATACATTTATTTAATTTAATCGCAGCCTTTGTGAATTCACAATAGTACTATGCTTTATGCTTTTTAAATGTTTTTAATATATCATGCAGCCCTAGAAAGCGGTCTAATAATGCGGTTCATGGATTCTCATCAGCAAAATTCGTCACTTCCTTGATTTTTGTCAAGTAATAAATTGCAATTGAGGATTTTTTAAATCGAGTACTCGAATGTAATCGAGGAATCATGACAGCCCTAGTATTTTTATTTTCTATAAGGGTTTAGTAAAAACATCTCTCTTTATTATTGTAACCTCCCATTATTATTTGCAGAATAAATTAATCAATTAATATCCAATATGTCTGCGCTTTTCTACAATGCCATCACCATCAGTAACATTTATTTGCATAATAATAGACCACTGTATTATTGGTTTCACATTTTAATACTAATTTTATTTTCAGTTTTCATTTTAATTTTTGTTTATTTTGTAATATGCATTTTTCTTTTTTAATATTTATATTTAGCTTCAATTTATTTTGTTTCGGTAAATTTACTAAAATTTGATTAAACTACAGCTTTAATGTTTTTAATCATATTAGTTAACAATATTAGCTCTGGTGCACTTTTGCCTATAAAATGACCAAATCTGAGCTGAATTGCTGAATTGCCAAATACAATGTGAACTAAAGACTTTGGATGTGATGACATTGCAGGTTTTTCGCTGTCTGCCCTCCGGTCTGGTCAGGAACAAACAGGAGCTCTTGAGTTTCCAATCCAAACCCGGTCTTGATAAAGAGGACCCTGTTAAAGCTCAGGAGCTACTGAGGAAGATTAGGGGCTTCTTGGTCCAGTTCCCACTGGACTTTCTCTGTGAGGAGAACCTTATGCCCTCTGTAGGCACCAAAGAAGCCATGGTGCCAACTGAGATCTGGACCTGATGGTGCCAAATCAGAACCACAAAAAGACAATCTGCTTCCAGCATTAAGAGGATACAAAACTCCACTGTGGGAGACAAAACTTTGTTTGCGAAATGCCACACCAACCGATATGAAGGAGCAAAGGATATTAGGACAAACTGCCTGTCCTTAATCATGAAAGAAATGGAGAGCTTCATATTGTTTTGTACCTTTTATCAATGTTTTAAATGTACATAATGATATTTTATAAGCACAGTGATTATCAGCACATATTTTTGTGGTTTTAATGTATAAATGAAAGTCTTCTCTCTGAGATGCCAAACAGAAGGGCTTTTAAGTAAGTATAATTCTAATGTACATTTGATTTTTATTGCCAGAGCTGGCTCATTTGTTAAGGCACCACTCAAAATGAAGGGCAAAACGGAGAGTGGAGCCCTGTCAGATATAATTTTGTCTCTCCAGCCCATTCTTCAGCACGCCGTCCCCAGTGGAAGCGCATCCATGACAGGCTGAGTACAGTGATATGTGTTTTCTGTCTGGTGAACCTGTTCTTAGGCCGAGTCTGCAGAGGCTTTTACGGTCCAGCTTCACTGCCTGTGTCTAAGTGTCGGGGCTCTGGGGAGACCAGACAATCTGTCTGTGAATTAAAGTGCTGAGTAACTGAAGGAAATTGTTGCTTCTCAACACCAAACATCGACATGTGGTGTCCAATCCTATATTTTCTCCTTCACAAATGTGGCACAGGTCGATTTTCACTAGTCAATGCTTGTTGCCATTTTCACAATGTCCCTTGGTGGTTGAATATCATCAGGTCAGCCATTTATATTTGATGGTATTTTCACAAAACTCTTTTGTGATTTTTATTGTTTTTCCCTCTCAAATAAAGAGTACTGTATGGGAATACACTACCATTCAAAGTTTGGGGTCGGCAAGATTTTTAATCTCTTATGCTTACCTAGGCTTAAATTATTTAATTAAAATTGAGTACAAACAGTGATATTGTGTTGAATTTTAAAATATAATTTTTTTTAGGACTTTTTTTTTCAGGATTCTTTGATGAATAGAAAGTTTTCAAAATGTGTATTTGAAATAAGTCTTTTGTAACATTATAAATGTCTTTATCAATTTAGTGTATCCCTACTGAATTTTTCGAATCTTACTGACCCCTACCTTTTGAACGGTTGTGTGTGAATATTTGCAACCAATATTACTGCCATAATGAGACATTTCTGAGTAAAACTGGATACTCGATGGGAATTTTATCCATCTTTAATCAAACAATGGGCATTATAAACAATAATGGTGCCTAAAATACAAGCATTTTTTTCTGTGAACTATGAAACACACAGCTGAATCTTTCACAATAAGAGCTGGAATATGCACTGTGAAAGCAAATGGGGTCCATTTTAATTTTGTGTTTCATGTTGGCAATAAAATAATTTAGCATAACGTCTAAATCTGTTAAAATGGAATTCTTAAGAATGTTGTTTGCTCTCTTTTTGAACATACATTCAAGCTTGCTGCATCTTCTCTGAATTCTTAGCTAACAGCAAACCCAAACCCGATTGAATAACATGGAGCTCTCAGGGAGAAATGGCATCTATACCACCTTTTCTAGCACATTTCATTCCCGGCAAGTTGTTTCTACTTATATTATTTGTGAATTTGACAGCAAGCTGTTTTTACCCCTGGCTCCATTTCGAGAATACATTTGTAGAGAAATTTGGACTTAATAAGTTTCAAATAAATACAAAAACTCTTAAGTAAAAATTTTTGTGAATGGTTTCCTTTGGGTGTTTTATTGTAATAGCTGATCTTAAAACATATTCTAATGTTGTCTTTCTTTCCATTTTAACACCAAAATCCAATCAAAACATGCCCTTTAGGCACCAGCAGCTTAGACAGAGGTTTAAATATGAGTTGTAGCCTTGTGAACATTAGTTTTAGCGTTGTCGTTTCGCAAGGGGAACCGGCTCTGATCTGTGCCCAAACCTGGAAGTCTTGAAACACGATCATTATGAAGCAATTTAAATGCAAATCTGGCCACTGGCTCATCCCCAAAAGTACCTCATTGGAGGAGACACCTGATAAAGAACGGCTAACGTTAATGACATCCTCTGAGTGGAATCATGTTCGGAGGTATTGAAATCAAGAGTAAAAAGAGTTGATAGATTATCTATCTCTGTGACCTTTATGGCTTCTTATGGTCTAAAAGCCTCCATCTGCTCAACACATCCAGACCATGAGCATTTGGTTTCTTCAAGAGCTATCTGCTCATGAGCTGTCATGCCTCACTAACCACATGTGTCATTTGAAAACGGGATCACTGTCTCAATTACTGAATACTGTAGTTCTCTAGTATTGTGAAGCAGCTCATTAAACAGATTGTCCTCTTCTGAAATGAGAAACGCATTCTCTGGCAAATTTGTATTTATGTTCACAAGTATGCAGTGGCCATATGTTAATAATTATGCATTTTTGCACTGCTCATTATTCTCATAATTTAAACAAATACAGTACTGCCACTGAAGTCTGCGGTGATACAATATACATCTTTGTAGAGTCTAGAAGCTTTCTAATTGAGCAAAATCACACAAGCAAAAGTGTGGATATTCAGACCAACAGCATGACTGATAGTATGATGTTGCTTATGTAAAACATTTGAATAAACAAGAAGTTAATGTAATATGGAGTAATTTCCATTTTAGACACAGTGTGGGGATATTTTCTTGGCACACTTTGGCACCTTAGCACCAAATGAGCATCATTTAAACACCACAGCCTACCTGAGTATTGTTTCTGACCATGTCCATCCCTTTATCACCAGTGTACTTCCAACAGGATGTGCCATGTCACAAAGCTCATCTCAAGCTGGTTTCTTGATACATAACAATGAGTTCACTGCATTCAAAAGGTCTCCACAATCACTGTTGCTGCCAAGACTTGCCTTACAAGTTAGTACTTTTAGACTTTAAGTCAGTTACATAAAACGATGATTTAATTTGATACCAAAAAGTAAGATTAACTATAGCTTGATTAACTGCTAGTGGGTCGTACTAGTTCTTAGTTTACGTCAGAATTAATTTTCTGATAATTTACTCACTCCCACGTCATCCAAGATCTGCTTCAAAGGGCTCTACACGACCCCAGGCGAAGTATAAGGGTCTTGTCTAGTGAAACTATTGGTCATTTTCTAAAAAAATAAAAATAAAGTATGTATATGCTTTTTAATGGAAGTGGAAGTCCACAACGAAAGACATAAACATCTTTGATGACATGGGGGTGAGTAAATTATCAAGAAATTTTAATTCTGAAGTGAACAAATCCTTTAAGACACCATCTTAACATAATGGCTATGTTTCTGCAATGGTCCCAGATCTCAATCCAATAGAGCACCTTTGGGATGTGGTGGTGGAACAGGAGATTCACATCATGGAAGTACAGCCGACAAATCTACAGCAAACGCATGATGCTATCATGACAAAATCGACCTAGTCTCAGTCTTAGATGTCACAACCATGGACCGTTGGTTGAACGTCTGGTGCATATGGCACACTTACCTTTAAAGACTTCAGGAGTTTCGAAGTCGTCATCTGGTTGGTTGAATTCTACAGGATGTCCGGGAGTGACGCGCGTCGCATTCTTTAATGGCCCGCCTGGAAACAAATGCCGTGACGCCAAACCTGCTCGAAGAAGAAGAACCCTGTTGTATTTATGACTGAGGAATGTCTCTAGCACCTTGTTGAATCTATGCCACAAAGAATTAAGGCAAAAGTGGGTCCAAACCGCTACTAGCAAGGTGTAACTAATAAAGTGGCCAGTGACTGACTATATACACCGATCAGACATTTTGCACGAAATTGGACCAAAATGTGATGGCTAGACGACTGGGTCAGAGAATCTCCAAAACTGCTGCTCTTGTGGGGTGTTCCCAGTCTACGGTGATCAGTATCAAAAGTGGTCTAAAGAAGGAACAGTGGTGAACTGGTCATGGGCGGCCAAGGCTCACTGATACACGTGGAGAGCAAAGCAAGCCTGTGTGGTCCGATCCAGCAGACAAGCTACTGTACCTCAAATTGCTCAAGAAGTTAATGCTAGTTCTGATAGAAAGGTGTCCGAATACAGAGTGCATCACAGTTTGTTGAATATGGGGCTGCATAGCTGCAGACCAGTCAGGGTGCCCATGCTGACCCCTGTCCACCGCCGAAAGCGCCAACAGTGGGGACATGAGCATCAGAACATCAGAACTCAGGCAAAGGTGATCTAAATTAGTCCACCCACAATCCAAGATGGCAGCATGTCTTTTGTCTGTTAAATGTTTGTCTCCGTTTTGATATTTTTAAAGGTTTTTAAAAATATTTTATTATCTTTTTGAACACGGCAGTCAGTATTTTATGGATTATTTGACAAACATATGTGGATTATGAGTTTTCTTGAAATTTGAAGACGACATCCCGTAGGGCTAACTGGCCTGAGCCTGTTACAGTTTGTTACATCCTCCTGCAGCTCATCGGCCTTAGCCTGAGTCTGCTTCAGCCTCTTGCAGCCAACCAGCCTAGGATCTGAGCCTACTACAGCCTCCTGCAGCTAACCAGCCTGGATCTGAGCCTGCTACAGCCTCCTGCAGCTAACCAGCCTGGATCTGAGCCTACTACAGTCTCCTGCAGCTAACCAGCCTGGATCTGAGCCTACTACAGTCTCCTGCAGCTAACCAGCCTGGATCTGAGCCTACTACAGTCTCCTGCAGCTAACCAGCCTGGATCTGAGCTTGCTACAGCCTCCTGCAGCTAACCAGCCTGGATCTGAGCCTACTACAGTCTCCTGCAGCTAACCAGCCTGGATCTGAGCCTACTACAGTCTCCTGCAGCTAACCAGCCTGGATCTGAGCCTACTACAGTCTCCTGCAGCTAACCAGCCTGGATCTGAGCCTACTACAGTCTCCTGCAGCTAACCAGCCTGGATCTGAGCTTGCTACAGCCTCCTGCAGCTAACCAGCCTGGATCTGAGCCTGCTACAGCCTCCTGCAGCTAACCAGCCTGGATCTGAGCCTACTACAGTCTCCTGCAGCTAACCAGCCTGGATCTGAGCCTACTACAGTCTCCTGCAGCTAACCAGCCTGGATCTGAGCCTACTACAGTCTCCTGCAGCTAACCAGCCTGGATCTGAGCTTGCTACAGCCTCCTGCAGCTAACCAGCCTGGATCTGAGCCTACTACAGTCTCCTGCAGCTAACCAGCCTGGATCTGAGCCTACTACAGTCTCCTGCAGCTAACCAGCCTGGATCTGAGCCTACTACAGTCTCCTGCAGCTAACCAGCCTGGATCTGAGCCTACTACAGTCTCCTGCAGCTAACCAGCCTGGATCTGAGCTTGCTACAGCCTCCTGCAGCTAACCAGCCTGGATCTGAGCCTGCTACATCTTCTTTCAGCTAATCGGCCTGGACCTAAGTATTCCATTCTGAGGTCTGTGCCCCTTACTTCTTTTAGGGCTAAAAGTTTAAGATAATGGCCTTATTTACCATTTTTATATGCCTATTGGGCATTTGGGATCTCGGCACGAGCAACAGTTCCTGGACACATTGGGGGAGAGCTTTGAACAATCACCTCAATTTAAAAAATATTTGTTACAGAGGCACTTGCTCTATGGCTTGTATAAATCCAGAGCAACTACTGATTCGATTTGATCGTGATATAAACTTTTTGCCAGCTCTGCCCAGAGACTTACCTAAACTTCAATGCATTTTTGCTTTGTATAACTATCTCACTTGTTCACTAAATGAAGGAATTTGCCTGGCTTCTACGCATCAAAGAATTGAGTCAAAATCAAATGTGAAACAAAGATTGTTGATTGTCTTACTTCTACTTTTGTCTGGAAATGTGCAACCAAACCCTGGCCCTGAGCTGCTATGCCAGACTCCTTCTGATTTCAAGTCTTTGTCTGGTCTCAAATATGTTCATCTTAATGTGCGTAGTTTACTACCAAAGATGGACGTGGTTAGAATTTGGGTTAAATCAACAGGTGCGGATGTTGTTATAATTTCTGAAACTTGGTTGAGTAAATCTATTACTAATGAAGACATTAACATACTTGGCTACAATGTTTATCGTACTGATAGACCAAAAAAAGGCGGCGGTGTAGCTATTTATGTTAAATCAAGATTTAATACCTCTATTGTTTCGTCCCAATCAATTTGCAAACAAATGGAATTTCTGGCCTTGAATGTAGAAATAGCAAAATTTCTTTCTATTTCTGTTGTTGGATGTTATAGGCCTCCTTCAGCTTCAAAAGAGGCACTATATTCAATAAAGAATCTATTGGCTAAATTGAGTTACACCGAACTACTAATAGCAGGAGATTTAAATTGGGACTGGCTAAATGCAAGCTCTGATGAATTTAAAAGGTTTTGTGACTCTATTAATCTTACCCAGTTAGTCCACCTACCCACCAGACCTAATCTCAAGAGTCCAGAAAAGTCCACTTTGATTGATTTGATTTTAACAAACGTGCCTCATAAGTTCTCTTCTCTGGGTGTCTTCTGTAATGATTTAAGTGATCACTGTGTTGTTGCTGCCTGTAGAAATACTAAAATTCCAAAATGTAAACCACGCGTTGTCTGTAGGAGGAATCTTAAACATTTTAATGAACAAGCTTTTCATCATGATTTGTCAATGGTGAAATGGGAAAAAATAGGGCTACTACCGGATGTAGAATTAGCTTTGACATTTTTTAAGGAAAGTTTTATGCAAATTGTAAACAAGCATGCCCCTATAAGGAAATGCAGAGTGAAGGGACAAGAAAATCCATGGTTTTCACCGGAACTGGCAGATACCATACAAGAGCGTAACAGAGCATGGGTCAAGGCAAGAAAAACAGATTCTTCCGATGATTGGTCTGTTTTCAAACGGCTTAGAAATAAATGCACTTCTCTTATTAAAAAGGCCAAATCTGAATACTTTTTGTCTGTTACCACTGAGAACCTCAATGATCCACAGAAATTCTGGAAAGTGATTAAGTCTCTTTCTGTGCGTAAAATTTATCAGGTTCTTCCTACATTTGTTTTTAAAGATTCAGTACCAGTTTATGATAGAAGTGAGATCTTGAATTGTTTTAATGAACACTTTTTATCATCAGGTTCCTTGTTTGACACTGCAGGAACTTCCTTGATGAATCCTTGTAGAGAATCCCCAATGTTTTCTGGAGACCATTTTAAATTTGCACCTTTTACTATCCATGAAGTGCACAAGGCTCTAAAAACATTGGATCACAGAAAACCCCCTGGACCAGACTTGATGGAGCCTTACTTTTTGAAGTTGGCAGCAGATTTTATAGTAGAGCCACTTTCAATTCTTTTTAATCTTTCAATCAAAACCAAAGAAATACCATCAGTTTGGAAATCAGCTTTTGTTCGACCTCTATTGAAAGGAGGTGATCCAGCAGTTGTGTCTAATTATAGACCAATTTCAAATTTATGTGTTTTATCGAAAATTCTAGAATCTCTTGTCTGTGATCAGCTGAAAGAGTTCCTGTACTCAAATGACATCCTCTCTAAATTTCAATCAGGCTTCAGAAAAAAGCACAGTACAATCACTGCTACTATGAAGGTGATGAATGATATTATTGTGGCACTTGATAAGAAACAGTTCTGTGCTTCACTTTTTTTAGATCTGTCAAAAGCTTTTGACACTGTTGACCATGCTGTTTTAAAGAATCGATTAATTTGCTCAGGATTGTCAGAACATGCAGTTGCATGGTTCTCAAATTATCTGAATAACAGGACTCAATGCATTAAATATGAGGGTCTCTGTTCTGATTTTATTGTTGTTCGTAAAGGGGTGCCACAGGGCTCAGTTTTGGGGCCCCTCCTATTTATCTTGTATATCAATGACTTGGGTCAAAATGTTTCTGATGCTAACATGCATTTTTATGCTGATGATACAGTCATTTATTGCTATGGATCATCCCTTACTCTGGCCATTGAAGCCCTCCAGAAAGCTTTTGTTGCTGTCCAGCATTCACTTATTCAGTTAAAACTAGTTCTTAATGCTGACAAAACTAAGCTAATGTTGTTTTCAAGTTCTAAGATGGTGCCTCAGACTGTTCCTGTAGTGTCCACTCTTGAAGGGAATGTCATAGAGCTAGTTCATGAATATAAATACCTTGGTGTCTTGATTGATGACTCCCTCACTTTTAAACCTCACATAGAAAAACTTGTGAAGAAATTAAAACTTAAACTGGGGTTTTTCTTCCGTAATAAATTGTGTTTTTCTTTTGAAGTAAAAAAGCGCCTTGTCACAGCAACTTTTTTATCTGTTCTAGATTATGGTGATCTTTTTTATATGAATGCTTCTTCTTCATGTCTTCAAATGGTGGACACAGTTTATCATGCTTCTTTGAGGTTCATTACTAATTGTAGAGCCATGACGCATCATTGTGAATTGTATTCACGAGTGGGATGGCCTTCTCTGGCCATTAGGAGGCAGGGACATTGGTATACTTTTATTTACAAAGCTATACTTGGATTACTGCCTCCGTACATTTGTTCTTTAATCACACAGAGAAGTGTTGACTCTTACTCCCTGCGATCAAATGATCAGCTGTTGCTCTCTGTTCCTTTTGTCCGCACTGAGTTGGGGAAGAAAGCCTTTGTCCACTCAGCTCCTTTTGCTTGGAATATGTTGCAGAGGGACTGGAAACTGACTGAGCTCTTATCCTTGAATGCTTTTAAAACTAAGCTGAAAGCAATGGAGACTGCCTCAATAATGTGCAATTGCTTTTCATAACCTGTGTTATTTTAATGTTTCTTTGTATGTTTATATTTGTGTAATGTTGTTGCCTCTTGGCCAGGACTCCCTTGAAAAAGAGGTTTTTAATCTCAATGGGACTCTCCTGGTTAAATAAAGGTTAAAAAAAAAAAAAAAAAAAAAAAAAAAAAAGAACTGGACCATGGAGCAATGGAAAAAAGTGGCCTGGTCTAATGAATCAGGTTTTCTTTTACATCACGTGGATGGCCAGTTGCGTGTACGTCGCTTACCTGGAGAACACGTGGCACCAGGATTCACCATGGGTAGAAGGCAACCCGGCAGAGGCGGTGTGATGCTTTGGGCAATGTTCTGCTGGGAAACCTTGGGTCCTGCCATCCATGTGGATGTTACTTTGACACATACCACCAACCTAGCATTGTAGAAGACCATGTACACCCTTTCATGGAAACGGCATTCCCTGGTGGCTGTGGCCTCTTTCAGCAGGATAATGCTCCTTGCCACAAAGAAAAATGGTTCAGGAATGATTTGAGGATGATTGGTGTTGGCATTTGTGGGATGTGCTGAACAAACAAGTCTGATCCCCACCTCGCAGTGGTCTAGTGGAGTCCACATATTGACAGGTCAGGGCTGTTTTGGCATTAAACGGGTGACCAACACATTATTAGGAAGGTAGTCATTATGTTATGCTTGATCACTGTATATGAGATACAGAAAGAGAGAGAGAGAGAAAGTGAAAGTGCTCCACCCCATTCCAGCCCTATTTAAGTAGGTGTGTGCTTATTATTGTCTTTTTTTTAATTAATCATTTTTCTCTAAATGAATAACTTTGAAATATAATATCAAACTCCAAGGCTTGTCAGAAGCAGACTCCTGGTTGTTCGCTCTTGTTGGTTCTGGGTTCCATGGTACACAGACCAGGTATTTTTGTAGATTACAGCCAGATTTCATTTTTGAAAAGCATCTCTATTATAATAGTACAGTTTAAAAGGTGTAAAACAAATAACATTTAATTTCAATTGAACTAAACAGGCTGAGGCTTCTCTCGGGTTTTAGATAATCTTCCCTCTCAGCTAAATGAATAATCATCTACGGTTTTGTCTCATATTTTCTGAAATTAAAAGCTCATATTATCTTTGCCTGGGACAAATGACAAAATCTTTAAATCCTATCAGTTAAATCCAACCAATCAGTTTGTGTAGCCTCCATAATTTACTTCTTTTATGTTGATCGAGACTCTCTTCACGCAGTGTGTCTCACCTCAGTTCTATGATGTGTTGTATGATGATTCACTGTAACATTGCAATGCTGTATTAAAGTTCACATTTACAGCCAGAGGGCAGAATGATGTTCCAGAATGTTCCATAATATTGGTTCCAGATAATGCACAGGTGTATTCCCTCCAGACGTAATGCTAAGCAGTTGATCGGGAAGTATTTGTGAATTTGAAGATTTCAAAAAAAGGCTTAGATGAAACATCATTCTTGTTAATCTGGCTCATGCGGTTTCTGCTCCTCGTGTGAGACATGGAATGTGCCACTCTGACATAAATCAATTCCCACTCAAGGGTGTTCAACAGAAAAACGAACTTAACATATAATTATAGTGCTGTGACTGTAAAGAAGTCAACAAGAATATCAAGTAATAAACCTTTGGATGACCTTTTGCAGGCATGAAAACGGGTCAGGGGTGAAAAACGTGAGAAGGATATTACTCCTCTAGGGGGGTCCGGGGTATGCTCCCCCGTAAGAAAAATTTAAATATTCCATATTTTAAAGCATCAATCTGATGCATTTTGAGATGCTTTTTTGCCAACCTGGGGAGAGCTGGAGAAACTTAACTTCAGCCATGAGTCAAAAATTATTATGGCCTCCTTACTAAGTATTATGCAAGCCATTTCATGCCAGCCCGTCACTGGGTCTAACATTTACAGTATATGAGGCACAATGTGGTAGGCGCACCACAAATGGCTTAATGCATAACCCCCACAAGAGATGGTGGACATGCTGTAACTGAACTCTTCCATCATGATTGACAGCCAATACAATGTTATGTAATTCAGATTTTCATAATCACTAAGCCATAGCGATTTCAAATTTATTAAGATTTATTGTTCAGCATTACTTGAGCATTTTATAATTTGCATGGCTTGTTGATGTCTTCCTCTTATCTGAGGAAACATAAATGACGGAGTATTTTAAAATAATCCATGCGATTCGTGTGATCATCGAATCCAGAGGATTAAGTTCACTCAAAACAATATTTCACCTCTCCACATCGAACCCAGGCCGTTTACCTTCAGGAGTCAGAAGTACCGCGATTACTGTCGCCTACTGTTCGACAGTCAAAAGGCGCGAGTGGAAGGGGGATCGAGCGGGAATCTTTATTGGTGTCGATTTTCAGTCTCTTTTTAATGATAGGCTTTATGCATCTGTCAATCATCCCTCACTTGCTATTTGGGGGAAGAACCTAGTTCGCAATTCACTGAATCGCAGTTCACTGGATATGAATACACCCCCCGCCCGCAGTTCACTGGATATGAATACACCCCCCCCACAGTTCACTGGATATGAATACACCCCCCCCCCCCCCCCCCCCGCAGTTCACTGGATATGAATACACCCCCCCCCCCCGCAGTTCACTGGATATGAATACACCCCCTCCCGCAGTTCACTGGATATGAATACACCCCCCCCCAAAAAAAAAGTTTTCTCATCGAATCTACACGATTCACGTAGGTCACCTATTTTGCTTTCAAAACGGCGAATTTCGCCGAAAGGTGAGGGATTTTCATGCCTGTTTTGTATTAGTTAATATTGCTTAAAATAGCCAAACCATTTGAATGGCTCTTTTTGGTTGTTATTATGAAGCTGTCCCAAAACACATCTTTTCTAACAATTACTTTCAGCAAGCTTTTTGATTTAGCTTCACATTGATTCTTCAAATATGCCAAAAAAAAAAAAAAAACTTGGTTAGTTAAAGGGATAGTTCGTGTGAAATGAAAATTTTGTCATCATTTACTCACCCTCACGTTCTCCCGAACGCTTATGATTTTCTTTGCTATGTAGAACACTAAACACTAGCTTCTAAAATTCTACAATAATAAATACTGCCTTATGAAAGCAACACACAGAATTCAAGGTCAATATTCAGTAATAATCTTGACAATATTCTCGAAAAGACTCTTCTGACTGTTCAGTGGGCGCGTAATCTCACGAGCAGAACTATGGACTAGCTGCACAAGATGGCGCCGGTGAGCTGCAGCGATGCGAGTGTGTGCATGGTTACTTCCGCTCGTGCCCTGCTAGTCTTAGCGACGCTTCCATTTGGCGCAAGAAGAAACTTAAATTTGAAACTTGGCGAGATATAATTAATGTTTTTTTTAATTAAAGGGAAAATAAATCAAAGAGAAAATAGTGGTCTATCAGATACGAAAGAAAACATCCTTCTTATATTACTGTGTACCTCTGTGCGTTAATTCAACGAGTTACGTGAGAGATATGCGATCTTTCGATCTTTCTCCAGTTGATTTTGAGGTTCAGGCTCAGCGGTGATCCGTCTTGATGATCTAATGTTTTCTGTTGTCATCCGAAGTCTCAATCCTCATCAGAGACATAAATAAACATGGGAATATGAAATGGACTCAGTGTATGCTTTAGTAACTTTAATTGATAACATTATTATCGCTGTGTTATTTAGTAGCCAATGTAAATGCATATCATTTTCAGTGTTTGTATTTCACGCTTCTATTAATTACTGTATTTATTTAGTTCAAGTGAGACAAGAAAGAGCATCTGTAAATCATTATCTTTCTGGTCTATAAGCAGGGGGAAAAAAACTTAGCCCTACCTATATTAAACTGTTTGTGTTAACTACAGTAAAAATGTAAATTAATCGCAGTCTTTTTACAGCCCTTGTTTTTATCTAAAAAGATGACGTAAAATATGTAGTTATCATATCGATGGAGCAATTGTGTAGCCTAGGTAAGTGAAAATATGCACAGATTGAGAAAATAGTATTTATGGAGATAAACTACAGCCTATCAGAGGGCAAACGTGTGAATGTTCACAAGGCATTTTATATAATATATATATATTCGTAGTCTTTTAAGTGATGAAACAGATTCTAAAAACAACTAAGAGATCATTTTTCGGCTTTCTCTGGCAGTCCGCACCGGCATAAATCAAAACCGGAAGTATCTATGCGCACACTTGCTGATCGGAAATCTAACATGGCGACCACATGCAACTAGTCCATACTCTGCAGGGTGGCATTTTCCATTTTGACCACCATTGATCTAATCACTCACAGCGCCACCTGGTGGACTATAGTGCAAAATCAAACATACAGTGAGTAGTGTACTGTAAATAAACTCGACATTGCTTTGAATACCGCCATTATCCTCAAGCTGAGATACACTCTCCCCACAGAACTGCTAATGTAAGGTTTTTTATAGCAACTCTTTACCTATCTCATCTGAACAGGCTCTTTATGGACAGGAATCGATCGTAGAGTCGAGTCTAAACCAGCTGCATTTTTCACTGTCATCAGTGGACAGTCTGAAAGGGCAGATCAAGACTGTAGCAGATTCCAGGGCTGTACATGCTGCCTACGGTAGATATCACCTATAGATGTGTCCCTGAGGGCCCACTGCCAAGAGCTAAGTGCTGCATACTGACGCTGCTGAATACACAAGCTGACTGCAGTGTGCCATTGCAGCTAGAAATTTGTGTAACTCTAATGGTTGTAGCGCCTCGACACGAGCTCCACACAAAAGAAGGGAATGGTGGCAAATCTGTTTCCGCTATTTTGTTATTTCATCATCCAGCTCTAGCGAGGAAAGTGATTGAGCTGGAGAGAATGTTCCCTTTGCTAGATTTTAAAAATATAATAATATATCATTGAAATCTGACTCATTTTCAAATTGTTTGTCATAAATTACACTGTAATGAATTACTGTAAAAATTACAGCATTATTTTACAGCCGCTGGCTGTTTTTTAATAATACAGCATATTGCTGTAAACTGCAATGCATTCTGGGGTCACATGTTGGTTTGACTCAAATTTACAGAATATTGCTGTAAATTGACCCTTCGGAATTAAAGAAAATACAGTTATTTACTGTAATCAGAGAATACAGGGAAATTCTGTCAATTAAATTACAGTAACACTACTGTAAATTTTTACAGTAACTGGCTGGCAACCCTGCTGCCAGTATTATACTGTAAAATTTACAGTAATTTTTTAACAGTGACATCTCAGGAAATTGTTATGGGAGTTGAAATCTGAATATGACTTTCTATTAAGAAACAGGACATCGATTTCATATGTCCACTGTAGTGGACACCAGGACTTAAAGAATGCAAATCAGGCATTTTGGGAGACACAACAAGTGAATAGGGGACGAATTTATTAAAATGTTGCCAATTATTACTCCCATTGCTACACTTCTTTTTTCATTGCATGTTGCTCCAAGAATACATTAATATTCAAATTCGATACAATGTATAGAATTGGAAAACTTTATTGTGCCCGAGTGCATGAATGGAAATGAGCCCAAAAAGTCACAACCTGTGATTTCATGATCAAAACAAGGCCAAAGCACTTATTGTATAAAAAGTGGACATGGCAACACTGCACAGAATCAAGCTTTGAGTTGAGCTTATATAAGAGACATGTAAATATCTCTTGCCCCTTTGACTAGGATTCTTCAGACTCTCTTTTATATGGAATGTCTTTCTTCTCAGACCAGCACAAATCACTCTTCTGTGTCATCAGTGGACACATTGTATGTTGGTTTTTTTTTTATGTATTGCTGGCTAAAGGATTATGCACATTTGGTCATAAGAAGCTCTTTCAGTGCATCACGTGGAGTTGAAAGGCTTTCTTGTTGTCCGTGGACTGACCAAATGCTCTTTCTGTTCACACTCGATTCCTATAGCAGCCTTTGAGTGTTATAGCAAAATAGAAAAACAGCAAAAGACAAACTGATTCATGTATGGGAAGAGAATTTCTACTGAAGAAACACCTCTGGGGCACCTATTGCGCAACAAATACTTGCTAGACTTCTTACAACAACACTTCCTGCACAGATGTGGCACAGTAACCAACTGGAATATTCTAGCTTTCATACTTGCCTCAGATGCAAATTCAGATAATTGTTTTTAGACGAAACGCGTTGCCCTTTTTTCATGATTCATTAGGGTTAACACAGCAAAGAGAGTTTGAAGTCTCTAAAATCTGCCCTTTTATGTCCCCTACACCGTGCAGCCACTAGGGGGCAACAGCCCGGGTAATCAACCCCAGTTGGTGGACCTGCTTGAAGAATGAATTGCTTTTGTTGTAGTATTAACTCAATGTGAGTCCATTTGGATTAAAGCATTTACAAATGGCTAAATGTAATATGTAATCCGGCCTGTTTAACTCTAAACTGAATGCATTAAAAAGACATAAATACAAAAAGGCAAACTCAAATAAATGTGAAGGATTTGAAGGTTCGTGCTGTTTGGAAACAAATATTTTGGCATTACGAAAGTGATCTACTTGGATCAAAACACAACGAGGGACTCTCATATGGCTAGCACTTTACTGACATTTAAAGCAAATGGTGACCTTTAACCTTAGCAAAGTAACCTGGCTACACTTGTGTGCAGTAGTTGCCGAGCAGTTGTTTTGAATAGGCAATAGTAAAAGGAATCCATGGAATTTTAATACAGACTTATTAGAAAAACTCCAGAGGAGTCAGGGTTGCCAGGATTTCAAAACAAATCCTGCCCAATTGCCACTCATAACTATCCCCAAACTAGTCCAATCACATTGAGTGGGGTTGTCCCCAGTTAAAAAAAACGCATTTGAGGTGAAAAATCCATATTTTTGGTCGGGGTTCCCCTGGTAAAATTCGCATCCCAGGGACTAAATATCATGTTGTTTGGGGTCTCTTCAACCCACGGCAACAATGTTAAAGTACACTGTTAAAA
Source organism: Opsariichthys bidens (assembly GCA_037194245.1). Taxonomy (NCBI): domain Eukaryota; kingdom Metazoa; phylum Chordata; class Actinopteri; order Cypriniformes; family Xenocyprididae; genus Opsariichthys; species Opsariichthys bidens. The sequence continues at coordinate 9,647,696 of CM074295.1, forward strand.
AATTACTGCAAATTTTACAGTATAATACTGGCAGCAGGGTTGCCAGCCAGTTACTGTAAAATTTACAGTAGTGTTACTGTAATTTAATTGACAGAATTTCCCTGTATTCTCTGATTACAGTAAATAACTGTATTTTTTAAATTACGAAGGGTCAATTTACAGCAATATTCTGTAAATTTGAGTCAAACCAACACGTGACCCCAGAATGCATTGCAGTTTACAGCAATATGCTGTATTATTAAAAAAACAGCCAGCGGCTGTAAAATAACGCTGTAATTTTTACAGTAATTCATTCACTGTTAAAAAATTACTGTAATTTTTACAGTATAATACTGGCAGCAGGGTTGCCAGCCAGTTACTGTAAAATTTACAGTAGTGTTACTGTAATTTAATTTACAGAATTTCCCTGTATTCTCTGATTACAGTAAATAACTGTATTTTTTAAATTACGAAGGGTCAATTTACAGCAATATTCTGTAAATTTGAGTCAAACCAACACGTGACCCCAGAATGCATTGCAGTTTACAGCAATATGCTGTATTATTAAAAAACAGCCAGCGGCTGTAAAATAATGCTGTAATTTTTACAGTAATTCATTACAGTGTTGCCCAGTTCCTTGGGAAAAGCGCAGACTGGGCAACACTGAGAGGAGCTGAATTCAGGATCTGCATCTTTAAACACCAGCATCAGTGGAGAAGAGTCTCTGTATTTTATGTGATCTTGTCATGTACTACAAGATATGTTAATATACAAATGTTTTGTTTAATCACAAATAGACACTGACAACACGGTTAAAAACGAATAGTGTGAGAAAATAATTTGTTTAGCAGCAGTTTATCAGTGGTGTTTAGCGACTTCTCTTAAAACAATCATGTGGTAACGTTGAGTCTTGGTTCCTAGGCATTAGCGAAATATGTTTTGACAGAAGATTTTTCTGAGTGACAGACCATTTTCTGTAATTTCAGCCAAGAATGAACATGATTTGTCTCTTGACAGGCATGCTATACGACTGCAATAAATGAGGAAAGCAAGTACAAGAAAGAAGGCATGTCTTAGCACTGTTGAGGGAGCAATAATATGACATGGAATCTGAGTTCCTAAGAAGCAGATTAAAAAAATTATATAGGTCAAGTTTCCAAGGAAACACATACGTGCGGCTGAATTACAGGGTGGTTGTGGCAGATTGGAGTAGATGAAAATGAGGGTAATGGGATGAGCTTATTAAGTATTGCTTTAAATAGAAACAACAAGATTAAAATGAGAGAAATCGACCTGTATTATTAGGAGTGTAATTCTTTAATACTTTCAGTGTATTGTTACACTTCTAATTTTTTTCTTTTTTATAATATTGAGTATTATAACACCCCAGATCTAAACATATGTTTAAGATGGTTTGGATGTTATCATCATTAAGACTTCTTATTCACTCATTCATTCCTTTCGTTACTTGGGAACTGTGTGGTTACAGTAAACTGAATGTGCCTTGAAGCGATGACAGTTATTTGGTGCTCATCCAGGTAGATCTGTCAGGTAAACATGCTTTTAAATCCTTTTTAATATTCTAAAGAAGAACCACCCTGTTAACTGCCAATGAAAGGGTAGCCATAACATAGAAAAAATAACTAACACACCAGTGTATTCCTGAGAATGTATTCAGCTGTATTCATTTGTATAGTAGGCTATGTAAAGTATGTGTTCTTTTAATTGTGCTTCAATGCTGCAATTATTGCCAAAAATTTGGGTAACGTGGAGAATGACCCCTGGGGCAAGATGACCCCTTCCCCCGCCACCAATGTTTTTTCTTGTGCATGACCATAGATGGCATGCCAGCATTTTTGATGAATGGCTATGCTATTTTTCATTTTGTCATTTCATCTGATTATCAACATTTGTGAAATTTAGTTTGCCGAAACAGCTTTGAGGTTAATTGATCTAATTTTGTATCTCTGGAAAATAGTGGTCTATGACATTGTATTATGTTGAATTTCTTTTTTTTTTTTTTTGTGGACTTGTGGACACTTCAAAATAAATTTATAAATTGTTTTGTAAACATTATAGTTTTTATTTTGAAGTAAAAAGATCAAATCAGGACCAAACCCCCCCCCCCCCCAGAATTGGCACAGAAGACCCCAAGTGGCATGTTCTTGTGTTATTATTTATTAAATGTAATACTTATTGTAATTAATGGGGTTATTATTTAATATTTATTTTAAATAGATGTACATTCCAGACTTCAGACTGATTTCACAGTGTTTCTATTACGACATATCTTCAGTTAAAATATGGGCAATGAAATGTGAGAATATTTATATGACTGTACGCAAGTTATAGAATAATTTAGATAATTCTCTTTTACTGGGATTCTGCTTTGTCTGTTATTGGTTATTCAATTATTGGTTACTAAATTTAAACATAATAGTTGATTTAGTATTTGAACTTAAATATATTAATATGAACAAGAATTATATCAAAAGTAATTTATAAATTCTGTAAAAGTTTATCCAGGAGGGGCTTCTTACCCCAGATAGGGGGCCAATTTACCCCTCTTTTAATATTTTACATTTTGTACTATAACTACTAAATTAGCAAATGTTTCTATTTATTTCCTTCATGTATATATCATCGTCCTAAACATGCTAAACTTATTGCATTATCTAAATCTAGGCCTATTTGTTACAATTTAAAGTAAATCCACATTGTTCTTCCTTCATGATCATAAAGGATTACATAACGGGCACATAAAGATAATTATAGGGAAAGGCTCGGGCTCAACAGAAGTGAAACTTGAAGGAATGTTTCCTGCAGCACTAGGAACTTTACAGTGGAACCAATAGATGGGCGGTACTAGTGAAGCGGGCCCCGCCCCTTCTCTTAACCACTCCCACATGTCTGATTGATGCTACTCTCAAGACAGCGGCATTGAGATTTTGGCGACAGTGTTAGAGACTGAAAGATGTGTTGCTCTTGAAAAACATGCTGTCCTCAAAACACACGATGTTTCTGTTTGCGGGGGTGAAATCTAACTGAGGTCTAGCGAAAGCATCGGTGGATTCCACAGCTAAACGACGGATTGTAGAAAAGCACGAGCGATCAGCGAGACGAGATTTGCACGCGCTGCCGTAGGAGATCAGTGGACGGCTGTCTGAGATCTATTCAACAATATTTCTTTGTTTCTCCGTGTAATTCCGTTTTTTTTTTTCGTCTTTAATATGGCGAGCGATTCTCCGGCTCGGAGTCTGGATGAAATAGACCTCTCCGCGTTGAGGGTAAGTTGTGTGTCCTTTATTGAAGATGCTCATTGATGTGTTTTGGTGTTGCAGTTGCGCCGTAATGGCAGGTGCAACAATCACTACAATAGTAGAAATTGAATGACACAAACTAACGAACAGCATCAATGCTTTTTTTTTTTTTTTTTTTTTTTTTTTTTTATTAATTCCCATCAGAAATTTCTTGTTCAGTCGGTAAGGAGCTGTGATCAACGGGTGCATTTATCAGATCAAATAACTGTTTTGTGTAACTTATCACAGATTATTGCAGAAAATGTCAATGAACTGATCAGGTTGATAAATACACCCCGATGATCATGATATCGCAGTCTTCTATGCAGGCATTGTTTGTGTAATGTACATGTTGTACTAGTCTGTCCTACTAAAGTAGCCCTACACGCATGCCTGCTTCTCCGAGTTTTGTGAATTAATGAAAAATATGAATATCCGCGATGAGGGGAAGGGAGATGCCTGTGGCTTTGTTGTTTTATTACATTTTTGAAGCGAAAATTGATTGCAATCTTCATTACTAGAATATTTTCTCTGCACATTGAATACACGTACGAGTATAGCGTAGTCATTATTTTCCAAGTTTTAAAGCACATTTTTCAGTGTTTTTTTGTTTTTATAAACGTATCAAATATGAGTCATGAACATCAAGATTTTTTGAGGAGGTTTTGTGGATGGTTTTAATAAAACATTTGACCTGTGTAAAACATGCCTTTTCATAAAAAGGTCAAAATATTCTTGTCACATGACAACAAAATGGCTTCCTGCATGTTGGTTATTGTACACTGACTTTGAAAAATGAATAATAATTTTAAAACAAACTTAATTCAATGTTTAATTCTTTTGGACTGTTACACCACCTAGACATTTTTTTGCTTTACCCCACAAAAAGATCACCAGCGATTTAATTCTGGTACAGAAATTGAAAACGCTTTCATCACCGCAGAGCAATTGACACTTCGTAAACAGTTTGATTGACAGGCGATCTGACCAATCATAACCCCGAATCCGCCATTTTTTCTGACAAAGCTGTCAGGGGAGTTAGTAGATTAACGTTGGTGAGCTTGAACTTGAAAAATTGTGTGTACTCGCGTCTTTCCGCGCTTGAAACAACATTCCTTCTGATGTTCATTCATGTTTTTTTGATGCTATAAAATAACTAGTATGAAGAGATGGTTGGTTCACGAGCCTCTTGAACTGAGGAGCTACAGCGATCTGTCACGACACATTAAAGAGCCACTGTACGGTATTTATTGTTTAAGCTTCTTTACAAAAAATACGATATATTAAATATGAAACAGTTTCAAATGTCTCTGTGAGAGCACATGGCTTGTCGGACCAAGCAACAGTAACTAAAGGGGGCGGGTCTTTGTGAAGGGACAATTGGATGTTTGAATCAATTGCATTGTAATTGTATTTAAAAATGGTACGATTTAGTAATAGAAGTAATAGGTTTCAAACAGAAAAGAAAAAGCAGCACATAATTTACCCATCTGTTCTTTTCTTCCACTGTTTGTTCAATGGAAACAAAATTGAACTTGCTGTGTGTTGTTGCAGGGTCTATCTGTGTCCA